>JAKTQC010000007.1:0-338880 GCA_030558655.1 Monosporozyma yasuniensis
TGTTATAATAATTATTTAAAATACATTAATATTGTGATAGTTTTCAAAATAATCCTTTGTTTCAGAAAATAAGGATTGGAGTGGGGATTTTTTCTTTAACTTAGTTGTCAATTATTAATAAAACTTTTTTAATACAGATTTTGCGAAAGCAAAACCTAATTATTAGAATTGTGACTTTGTTTATGTTGACTTTTTGAAAGGATATCCCTCAACATATTGTGTTGTAAAGTTTTCTCTTATCGGTAAGAGGCACCATTCTAGTGGGTATAAGATAAATAGTAACATATTTGTTGGAATTTATAATATGAATCATCATATTAAGACACTTCTTTTGTTAGTTGAAGATTGTTTTCTTTGACTGAGTTTTTTGTCATTTTTTAAGAAAATGAAAGAAAAATGAAAAAAGATATTGCTGACAGTTTCTTATTTCATGTAGTTATTCTATATAGTAACTTTATACTTGTTTGTCTGTTGGAATATAACATGATATGAATATTACACCATAAATGTGGGACAAAAGGGTTATATATCCTTAAATAATCCCTACTGTGTTATAAAACTAGCAAAAGACCACGTAATTATTACTATCTTAATTTATGAAATAATGTCTTTGAATGCACATTTTTGTTGCAAAAAGAAAACATATATATAATGGGATGGATTTAGGTTCATGTCCATCCTAATATGAGAATGAAAATATGAGTAATATTCTCATAGTTCGTACATTTTTCTTACTTTACTTACTTATCTTCTGTTAAATAATTGAGGACTTATATACTTATACCACCTGGCATAGTGATATATAATCTATATATTTATAATAACATACTATTAGCTTTAATCATACTGTTAGTATTACACCTGTTATACCTCTAAAGTAAACAAACTAACTAAACAATAACAACATAAGTACGAACCATGTACAACAATATTAACTCCAATATTTACCTTTCCCAAGAGAAACCAAGTTATTGAAGAGTCTATACTCTTTGGAATAATCGGTATTAGTATTAGTCTCGTATTCAGAACTTGGTAAGTTCATATTAGTTGGAGTCATCTCAATTGTTATTGTAATAATTAATTAAATAGTAATTGATAGTTTTAAATATATACTGTATAACACTACGATGGGTAATATAGATATATAAGTCCTCGGTTATAAGTCCTCGGTTATGTAACAGAAGATAATAAGAGTAGGTAATATAAAATAAATAAGAACTACGAGAATAATGTTAATATTTGTATTCTCACTGTGAAATGGATTTGAGAATAAATTCATCTCCTTTTGTATGTTCGATTCTTGCAATGTATGCATGAATCATAAAGGGAGTAATTTGTAAAGTATGGTAGAAATAATTACTTGTTGTTCGTTAAATTAATAACATAATTATTTTCTTTGCTTTTAATTTGACTTCAGTGTAAATAACCTTTTGCTTTTATACCCTTAATAAGGTAGTATAAGCCATATTATGTTATGTTTCAACACAATGATACATAAATGTTATACATTATTGTATATAAAGTAACATAAATCCAATAAATGAATATATTAACTGTATATATTCTTTCTTTAGTGCTTCTTAATTATCATAGTAACCATGTAGTTTTGGCTTGTTAAAAAAAAACTAAAATATTTAGATTTAATCTTTTTCGGAACCACAAAAATACGAAAAGGACATTCTTGCAGAGGCATTCTAGAATCTAGACTTTTACCTCTATTGTTTAATTATCCAAGAATTCTAAAAAAATAAGTAATTGAAGAATATTAGTCACATGTCAGATTTTCAAATGTATTGGGAGAAATTTAAAGTGATTTTTGGGTTGAAGAACCCGGCGCCTAATTTCTCTCGTATCTGCTTTATCAAAAAATCTGTGAACTAAGGGTTATTCAAATTCATAAGCTTGAATTGAGCAAATACTATACTTTAGGTGATGTGGAATGGTTTTAGAATTGCATAATCCTAAATATCGTACAAAAATTCGGAAAATATATGTTTATTATATAATAATTCAGCAAGTATTGGGTACTTGACAAGTAATGAATATTCTTGACAATTTAATATAAAAAGGGTAACAAAAGTATCGATTTTTAGGTTTTCTTTGTTTCTAGTGGTCTAAAATACTCGTCTCAAATTGGGCTTCGTTCTAAATATCAGTAACATTTTTTTTTTGTTTTTTTTTTCGAAACAAGCAGCTGATTTATTCTAGATCAATAAATTACTTAAGTTGCATTTGTATATCATAAGTGTTATATCTCCAGTAGGTTGGAAACCAGAAACACAAGCGTTCTTTTTAGTTTAATAACTTCGTTGGATAGTTGAGCTTAGCTTTAATAGTTCCAATTGTAATACATACTGAGATGTTTAGCATGACCTTTGATCAATTTGTAGACGCTCCTTTAGATGCTTTACCTGATGATTTAGTCTCACTTTTATGCGATGATTTTGTGTTCTCTAGTAATTTAACTACAAAGGATGTCGCATTGGTGTTACACACCTCTGTACCATATTATATTGATCAAGGACTTCATTTTTTCAACCAAGAAGGCGAAGTTATCGGTAGCATAAAAGCAACAGTTGATGACCCTGAGGAAATTGAAATATCTTGGGAAAATGCTGTTGCTAGAGCTAAGTCAGGTGTGGACTTTGTGTCTCCGGATAGTGAGTTGGACCCAGGACGCACTGCATATGAAGAATCTCTGGAGTACCTGCACAAGATTTACGATGCTTATATTAATGAAACAACAAACTACTAAACTTCAATAACGTAACTTTTTGATTATAATACTAAAACAACGAAGCGAATCAGGTTTGTGGAAAGGTGTTACCTTGTGAATCTTGTGTACTCATATATGAATGTTGATTACAAAATTTGATTTCTTCTGTCATGTACAAAGTACATAAAGTATGCAATATATGTTGCGCACTCTTACCATTATTATTTTTATTTATATTTTAATCTTTCAGCTTCTCATCTTGTAAGAAAATGCAGAGTACGAACAACCAGCATATGTAATTGTATCCACCTATTCATATTAACATATCTGTTTTATTATTCCTTGAGTTTACTTTATCTAATATTAGTATGTACCTACTATAAAATTGAATATACATTATAATTGAACATTAGTTTATAAGTTTATAAAATTTCAATATTTAATTACACGACAAATTTAATCTGATGATACAAAACAAACATCACTCTTCATGATCATAATAATTCACAGATCTATACACAATATCAGATGTCCCCTTAGATGTCCACAAGGGAAGGATGATTAAAATAACTAACATAGACACCACTGCATAGACAGCAGAGACATAATTCATATTACTTGCAGCAACTGGAAGAGAGTAGGGAAATGATAAGAAAACCAAACAAAAGATTACCCAAGCAATACAACATACATGTGGAAAGATTGAAAAATTTGGTGATTCAGCTTCATCCAAGCTTTCCTCGTTAACAATTGTGTCAATGAACCCCTTTCTATCGGTGAAGAACACAAAGATAAAGCTTGGGACTGCATATGATAACATCAATAAGGTAATGCAGGATGTGATGCTAGCGTTAAATGCTGTATCAGACCCCATGAATATACATCCAATTACCAATACACCAATCTGAGAAACAAAATGACTAATCAGTGGTGATTTAAACCCATTTGTTAACTTTCCAAATTGTTTCATGATGTTATGATGGAATGAACCCAGAGAATAACAGTCTCCAAACAATCTACCCGAAGCCCATAATATTCTACACTGCCATGTGCCGCAAGCTATACCACAGATATAACCAGTTGTTATACAGAAACTTTGTAATAATACTGCCAAATTTCTATTATGGCAAGCCTGGTAATAAATTTCAATAATTGGGAAAAGAGCATCTGTCACAGCATCATTATCTGTGATGCAGAAGAACATCCCAATGACATACACAAATCCAGTCATAAATCCCACCACCACCGTCAATTCCATCACCTTTGGAACCAACTTACATGACCGAAAACTTCTAATTTCATCTACCATGTGTGAGGCTGAATCAATGCCCACAAAACCCCACATTGGATTGATCAAACCAACAATAAAGGCCATCCCTTTGGAATTCCAACCAGTGTTATTTTCGAAATGGGCAAATATATAATAGGCAGGCACCCATGGTGTTTCTGGGTAATTAGATCTGGATACAAGTGAAATAACAAATGTCAAAAAGAATGATGCTAATGAAATGTATAGACCCATTTGTCCAATTGTTGGTAATGAACCTGACCAAAGGTTGAAGAAGGTTAAGCTGATATTAATGCATTGATAAGACACAAAAATATGCCATCTTTTGAATTCATAATTTTCGTGTAATAAACCGTAGATCCCAATGCAACTCATGGATAATGAAGAACAAATGCTAGCAGATATAAACATTGCACCAAAATAATTCAGCATTGTCACAATCACTGCTGTGGAAACTTAAAGCTTTGATTTGATTGTGTTTGGTTTGATTGAGGCAACAGTGACCTTATTATCCTGTTTGACACTTAAGGTGCTATTATTAAGAGAAGCATTATCAGTTGTTACTGTACTATTATCCAGCAATTTATATGTCCAATAACTTACATCACAACTCTCTGGCATCAAGTATGCAAATTGTCCTAATGAAAATGCACACATCAAACTGAAAAATAACACAATAATTAAACCATAAATAATCAACAATGGGCCCCACTGGATAGACCAACTGCTAAAGTTGAGGAAATACCATCCCATGAACAACTCAATGAAAACGCTATCCCAAATAAAGACAACCAAGTAAATTTCTTTTCAAAAGAGACCTCGATACTGCCAGACATCTTTGAGCTCTTGTTATTGATAGAAGAAGGATAATTTTAAATTTTATACAAATGAAAATGCATACGTTTATATATGTTGAAATCTGTTAACATCACTGGTCATCAGCCATATCTTTCAACGATGGTAAATTGTTAATGACATCAAGACTCATTTCGTTATTCTCACATACAGGTATTTCAGCAACAATTTTAACCCAAATTACTTTAAAATATTTTTGTTACCAGCGTTTTCTTTCCCATTTAAAACACATCTCAACAGATTCTTTCTGGGAATATTCTTCTTGAGAAAATCACATGTTAGCAAGGTGTAATTTAATGTACCCAACCCTGAGTCAGCCACTACTATAACATAGAATGATCTCTCTGTTGAATTTTATAAATGTGTGATTAAATCAGTGGTGCGTTCAAACCTTTTAGTGATGGGAACACAAACACCACCGGCACCTTTAATGACTGACGGCAATTTCTCCGAGCCTTGTGGAATTTTAAAGTCCTCTAGGTTGATACCAACTCTCTCTGGTTCATATTCCATAGCTTCAAGTGGTGACAATGGTTTAATCAACTCATAGGTTGGCTTAAAAGTTTGGGTGATCCATTTCCCGATTGGGGCATTAATCATCATAAACGTATCACCACGATCAGGTTCAATGCCGGTTTTAACCGGCTTCCAGTAATTACATTTCCATCCATATACTAATAGTTTGGCCACGAAAGTTTTCCCACATCTGTTCCAGTACCAGTGATAAAAATAATAGATTATTCAGTCATCATTTATATGTTGCTTTGTTTACTATCTTGAGAAATATTTTTATTACTTGAACTTTGATGTTCACCATATATAAGATAAGTTATTTCTTTTGAAGCTATATCAATTGTTATTAATTAAACTCTTAAAAATCTACCAAATAAGCACACGATGAATTTCCAATATAGTAAAGAAACTCAAGATTTATTAGATTACGATAAGAAGAACCTATGGCACCCATATACCTCTTTGAAAAATCCACTTCCAGTTGTCCCTGTGAAAGAAACAAGAGACTGTGAAATTACTTGTGATACGGTGAATAGTGATCGTCTTATTGACGCAATGTCATCTTGGTGGTGTGTGATCCATGGATATAACAATGAACGTTTGAATAAAGCTATTACAGCTCAGCTCACTAAATTCTCGCATGTTATGTTTGGCGGGTTCACTCATACACCGGCTGTTGACTTGGTGAAGAAGCTCGTCAAACTAATTGATGAGCCTGAATTGAAATACTGTTTTCTGGCTGATTCTGGTTCTGTTGCTGTAGAAGTTGCCATGAAATTTGCTTTCCAGTCTAACCTACTATCATCCTCTCCAAAAAATAAATTCTTAACTATCAGAAAAGGTTATCATGGTGACACATTTGGTGCTATGAGTGTTTGTGACCCGATCTCATCGATGCATAACATCTATGGTGATTATCTTCCCAAAAATATTTTTGTTGATGCACCACCAGTTATTGAGGGCCTACCTCATTCTCAATATACATTTGAAAATGACTGGAATCACAGCTGTGTTGCCAGTTTAACAAAAGCTTTGGAAGAGAATCACAATGAATTATGTGCTGTTATTGTTGAGCCATTATTGCAAGGTGCTGGTGGGATGAGGTTATATCATCCACAGTATCTAATTGAACTTAAAAGGTTATGTTTGAAGTACGATATTTTGTTGATCTTTGATGAAATTGCAACCGGTCTGGGGAGAACGGGTGAAATATTTTCTTTCAAGCATTGTAAAAGGTACCAAGACTATTTAAGGATTCCTACTAATGAGCACATAAATGTTGTTCCAGATATATTGTGTGTTGGTAAAGCATTGACAGGTGGATATATGACATTGAGTGCTGTGGTTGTTAATGATAAAGTTACAAACAGAATGTCAAATCCAGAGAGCCCAACCCAGGGTTATTTCATGCATGGACCTACTTTTATGGGTAATGCTTTAGCCTGTAGTGTTGCAAATGCATCTTTGGATATTTTGTTAGAAGGTAAATGGAACAACCAAGTATCTCATCTTGAGTCCATTCTCTACAACAAGTTGTATCTTTATGTCAAGAACCCAAATCACAAACTGATGAATAATGTGGTTAGACGTATATCTGTTGTCGGTGCTGTGGGTGCTGTGGAATTAATGCAAGATGTGAATACTGCCAAATTCCAGCAGTGGATAATGAATAAAGGTGTCAACATTAGGCCATTTAGAAATTTGATTTACATTATGCCCCCCTATGTTATGTCTGATTCGGAACTTGGTATAGTTGTAAATACTATTCTTGAGTTTCTCCATTTATTAAAAACTGGCGATAAATCATTCTATCTAACTTAGAGTTTATATAAAATGTATATAATACAGGT
Organism: Monosporozyma yasuniensis; assembly: GCA_030558655.1. NCBI lineage: Eukaryota > Fungi > Ascomycota > Saccharomycetes > Saccharomycetales > Saccharomycetaceae > Monosporozyma > Monosporozyma yasuniensis. The sequence continues at coordinate 7,223 of JAKTQC010000007.1, forward strand.
GTGTGTGTCTTTCATTTGAATAGCATTATGAATATGTTTTAAAATGTTCCTTAGTCAATATACTATTATTTTTCGTTGTTAAGTTTGAAAACGTTGACAGTAAAGTCAGTTTTCATGTAATAATATTCAATTATCGGTTTAAATCAAAGAGAAAATAAACATATCTGACATACTGTACTCAAATTCTAATAATATAGACTATTAGTACTGATATTCATTTGATATGCTGTTATTTTTAAAATGGTCTATAAATTGTTATCACCATACTGGTTGGTAATCTAAGATCACTCTCATTCTCTTTATGAATCCATCTCCATTAAAGTTTCAGAATATAATTTATGAGATTTACCATTACCCTTTTGAAAAATGTAACAAAGCGTGAATATATCCTTGCAGATTCCATTAGAATGATCAGTTAAACTTATTTTTGAAGAAATTATATTGATTTGGAAAAACACATTAAAATTGTAAAGGCGTCATGTCGTTTAGTGCTGTTGGTTCATTAAGAGAAGAAATTAAAATTATTGATGTGCTAAAAATGTTTGTGATTCATTTAATCATTGCAGTAATCTAGTTATTTAAATTACCTCTAAGTTTCGCAACGGCACTTTGATTGTTTACACAGTGAATTACATTAATACCCGGGGTGGAATTATAATCTTCCAACACAGCTTTTCAGTCTTCACAATTCAATTACTTGACGATGTATAGGTTTAACAATGAGATCTAACAAAAGCTCTGATGTTTGAGGTGGTGGTAGTGGTCCATTTTTAGTTGATTGTCATTTAAATCTTACTGGAATAGTTTGGATAGGTATATGTAAGGGTTTATTTTCAATATATTTATAATTGCCATTCTTAAAATCAAATGCATTCTGGTGTTTATAGAGTGTTTTTAAAAATTTATTTTTTTTCAAAACCTTCAAACATGACAGGAACAATAGAAGGAAAGAAGGCCAAGTATATAGGAGAAAAAAGGACTATATTAATGTTTGAAATAAGGAATATATGAATTATTAGGTAATGCAAAATAAATTTAAAAGGAAAATGACTTAAGATTAAAGTAAATTTTTTATTAATTAAAGGGTAAAATGTTTATAAATAAGTATAAAGTTGATTGATATATGAATGTTATCTATTGATTAAGAGAATGTTTCCACACTACTCTTTTTGTGTGTAGCAATAATGAATATAATGATGGGTTTCAGTTTATCCCCCCCTAGAAGTGTTTGGAACTATTCATTTTCGGCACTTAAAGACTTGAAGTTGATTTTAATTTATGACAAAGTTGATTGCTTTATTAAAGTGAAGCAGCACCAGTTCTGTAACTTTTCATATTGCTTTGAGATGCTGTAGCAGAGGATGCTCTGATTTTGTATGTTGGAACATCTACCATAGAACTGTGAGGTCTAGAACTTGGAGTTGAGATTGGTAAAGAGACAACAGTAGAGACTAATAAAGCTAAGTTAATTAAAGTTTGGAATTGCATGTTTGAATTTAGAATGTATGTCGATAGATGGTTTGTATAATTGGTTTGGTATGGTTTTTATATTATATATACTTATAAATTATAAATGAATTGTAAAGAACCTATATCTCTTCCTGTCAGTTCAAATGCCTTATTTATATATTAATATTTTATGAACATGTGAATAATTTACACTCCAAATTAACCAGCTGTAAAAAGAATATTTGATTCGATTTAGTAAATAATAGTCTTATTTAAAATTCTTGGCTGAGTATTGGCAAAGGATTTGGTAAGGAAATTATTTAAAAACAATAATTGAAGAACAATGGGAGGAAAGCAAGTATTGTTATTGACAAAAGCAGTTCGTAAGTTAGCCATATCTTAGAAAATGTACCCTGGAAACAAGAGTAATACAGTTCACGAACATTTTCTTCGGGATGAGAAAGCAAGTGTTTCTAAGAAATCTCGTAGAAATCATGTATCTACTTGAAATCCTTCTAGAAGAAACAATTGAAGATTTGCTCCCAGGAAAATCGGATCCGAGAATCTCTAATTCCAAAATTTTGCCGTTTCGGGTTTAATTTGGGATATATTAAAATTTCATTATTTGAAGTTTAAAATTTCCATCTGCACTTTAATTTCAAAAATAATTCAATTTTTTACTTTAACAATAGAAACACAAAAGTGATCGAGGGATTTTGACGATTTCGACATCTTATATGTATTGTTAAAATAAACTTTTTTCAATTGACAAAAGTGGAAATATATCCTAATTAGGCACACTCTATATGAAAATTTTCTTTGGTCTTATTGTTTCTTACTGTTTTCCTTCTAAATTCAATAAGAATTGCTCTAGAAGTATGTGTTGATAAAGCACCCGTTACAAGAAATGTAAGCAACATGCCGTGTGAATATTTTCTTGGCAAAGTAATTATTGTTTGAATATAACAAAGGTTTGAGTGATTTTCTAATTAATATCGTCTGATGTTTCTCATAATAACATCCCTGTTCTCCTCATTTAAGAAAGATTTTATTGAAATTAGATGCACATGCCGAAGAGACGGGGGGGAGGAGAGAGGGTCTGGGCAAAACAGGACATTGATTACCAGTAAACCACAAATTGAGACTGGCCAAGAACTAAGTGCCAGTTGTCGCATCCCAACCACCATTCTACCATCTGTCATTAAATTTGATAGTTATTACACTGAAGTACCCTGTGAAAATGATATGCAAATTCTACCTAAATTTTGGATATGAAACATAGGCGGTTAAAAAAATATCTGTAAGAGTAAAGTTACAGTTTCGAAACTGTCTTTTGCCGCGTAATTTACTACTGTATTAGCTGATGTTTAGTAAATTAAGTTTTAACCTTCAAAGAGTAGTTCAGGAAATCTGCTGCAAAAATTTCATACATACTAAACGATTACTTCTTTTGGAGCATTTGTTAATAAGTTTAAACAATACAAGACACTAATTTTTTTTTGTGTAATTTTCATGAAACTTGCAGATAGAAAAAAATAATTACCGGCCTTTTTATTCAAGAAAAATTAATCGACAAATTAATAAAACAAAAGATACGCCTCTTTTTACATAACTTGAAAATTACAAAAACAATCAAAATGAAAAGTTTTCTTTCACTTATTGTTCGTAAAAACCTTTCTTTTGTATTTATTTGAAAACATTCCACTTAGTAAGAGTTAGAATATTCCCAATTCGTCCATCTCAGCAAAAGTTTATTTAATGCAGGCACATAGGCAAACGCAGTAATTTTGTTTAAACCATTGCTTCGGTTTGAGTTTAAAACCTTTTGATTTCAAGACAAAACAATTCTCATTTTTAAATTTTCATTCTTCGGGGATAAGTAGTTTTTTGGACGACTCTCTACCACTCTAAACTTTACTAATCTCTTGGCATGTGAAGTCAAGTGCATTATTTATATTAGTATTGTTAGCTTCATTTGTAATATGAAAATGAGAAAGTTTATTTTCACATTGTTGAAAATATTAATATCTGATTAGAGAAAAACTTCGATTGAAATGAAATTTTGTGATTCGCAGATGCATCAAAAAATGAATCAGTATTTTGGTGTGAATATAATAGAGATAAGTAGTGGTTTGTATTAAAATTATATCTTAAATAATAATTAAATATATACGGAATTTAAAAAAGTAAAACCACAACTTCTTTTTTTGAATATGAATGATATTGCCTAGCTGCCAAAGGAATGTAAAAAAATTTCTATAAGTTCTATGAGTATAATAATGCGATTTCTATAATAAAGTAAGAATAAATCAAATGATAAAAATGAAGTAAATGACTGTCATAACTTCTAGGTAATCATATTTAGGAATGTGGAGCAGTTGGTTCTGGGTGGTTGCTTAATGGTTGGCCTCTAATTCTAAATTGAGGGATATCAACCATAGAACTATGTAAAGCAACTGTTGTGGTAGAAGCAGATGCAGAAACAGTTGATATAGGAGCAGCATCAGCAGCTGAAACTTGAGCTAAAATAGTGATTAAAGAAAAAACTAAAGTGGAAAATTGCATTATAATTGGTTTTGATGTTGTGTTGAGAGATATGTGTGTGTCTTACTTTAATTTGTTTTTTAATTAGAAAAGAAGAAGGAAGTAATTGAGATTAAAACTTCAATTTTGAAGACCTTTTATATATTTTGGTAAACTCTTTTTTTTAACACCGTTAATGTGATGCAGAAATATGTTATTACGATCATATGTGAAAGAACAATAGAATCAGTTTGCCAAGTGTATAAAATAAATAATACTTACTAATCCTCTTGCAGCAGAACCGGACGAAAGCTGTTCAAACCTGGTTTCCAAAAATCATTCCGTATCTGTTAAACACTACCCTTCTCCACATTTTGAACAATGGGTGGCGGAAAAAGCAAATTGAAATCCGGTTATAGGTTTCCGCGTTTTCGCCTCTTCTTTCAAAAACGGTTGGTTCCGGTAAGAAATTATAGAAAAAAACAAAGGATCAACAGAAATTAGCTTCACATTTTTAAAAATATAGTTTCCTCCATTGTATTAAATTAACAATCCCAGGCACCTAGTCTGTAGGAACGTTTGTTTTGGAAAGAACGAAAAAATTCTAGAAGCCATATTTTCACATCACAATAGCCAATGCTCCTCTCTTTTATTGTTTTACTTAATAGAAAGACACAAATAGAATTAAAGTTGTGGAATGTGGGTTAAGAAATTTATATGTGTGGTAAGAAACTTGGTGTAAGTAAAATGAAGGCTTAATAAGCGCAACAATTTTAGGGAGTCAAATTTACAGGTCTCGCCAATGGGAAATATTTTTAGTAAGTTGTTAGCTCATTCACCTCTTTTCTTTTTTCTTTCAATAAACAGTTATACTGAAACAATACAATACTTGAAACTTCTATCAATTGACACATAACCTGGGCTACGCTGTAAAAATTGTTGCTGGTTCGCGGTTAATTTAATTCGGAAAGTTGTACAACATTTTACCATTTTATAAGCGTTTCTTTTTCTCAACATATGTTTTTACGTAGTTTCTATCATATTTAATAGTAACAGTATCTTTTTTTGTGAGAGAGAGAGGATGGAGAGAGGCGGAAAACCAAGCTGTGTGTACTTTGTCAAATACAGTTAAAACACGTTATACATAAACTGTAGATTTAGATAACTGGAGTTTTAATTTACGAGATTGTTCGTATCTGTCATAACTACCAAATGCCTTTAATAATAAAATCTTTTCAGTTACACTATCATCTAGGACGAAATCATTTAACTAAGGATTGGCTAATATCAAACGACATAAACTCTGTTAAAACTTAACATGAACGTATTTATCTTTCACAGTCGGGATTTACAGTTCAAGAAGTTCATTAACAACTGAACCTTTATAACAATAGTATGTTTCAAAACTAAATATTCTAGGGTTTAAGGGTCCTACGTTGCTTCATAATAATATAATCGGAAATGAAACTGCCAAATTAATCGGAATATTTAATCTGTGAGGCTTTTCTGTAATGATTAAATGTATTCCAATATTTGATGTATATTTAATATGTTCAGGATATATCATATAAATTAAATTAATTGCAATGGTAGTGTTGTTTTTTTTCAACAAATTATTGATTCAGATTTTTTGAAAATTGCTAAAAACTTCTTAAAATATATTATTTCTGATATATATGCAATTTTGAAATTGTTATCATACTCGCGGAACGTTTGGTAAACTAGGACTTCCACAAACCATTAAGAAAATATTTTAAAATAGAATGGCCCATATAATGGTATGATATTTACTAAAGGCAATCTGGTTATGTAGTGTGGTATTTCTGATTGAAGTGTACTGCCCTGATATATACTAAGATAATTATTCTATCTAAATCATTAAAATGATAAGAGGGTGTTAATATTTTTTTTGCATATTTCCTTTACAAACATCACAAGTTAAATTAGTATTTGTTGGGGTCTTATCATTTCTTTAAAGTTCTATTGCCCCTTTACTTTGCATACAAATCTCAACCATAAATGATTTCGTCACAATAAGAAAACAAGTCTTATCAAACTCAGATAATAGAGATAAACGGATATTATCTAAGATATCCTAATTCGGCTGTAGTTCGGCCGAATACATTCGGCCGACTTTTACTATGGATTATAATATTTTCTATTGTTTTTTTTAACTTTCCCATTGCCAAAAAAAAAAGAAACGTTTCATGAAAAAAATTAAGCGATGCCCGTCGAGATTTTAGTTAAAAGATTAGAAGATAACAAAAAAAATTTGCAATGTATAAAAGGTGGTTGTTCAAGATCTATCTGGTGGATATTTCTACTCTTGTTGAATGTATCAAAATAAATAAAGCAAATTAATATTTCATTTGCAGGAAGAAGAAAAGAAAAAGAAATGTCTTATCCAGAAAAATTTCAAGGTATTGCTGTTGTTGATCCAAAGGATTGGATGAACCCAAAAAAGATCTCATTCGATCCAAAACCATTCCATGATCAAGATGTTATCTTAGAAATTATCAGTTGTGGTGTATGTGGTAGTGATACCCATACAGCTAGTTCTAGATGGCAAGGTGGCTGTCCAAAGAACCAAGTGGTAGGTCACGAAGTCATTGGTACTGTTGTTAAAGTAGGTCCAAAATGTACCTCTGGTATGAAGGTTGGTGACCGTGTTGGTGTTGGTGCTCAAGTTTACAGTTGTTTAGAATGTAACCGTTGTAAAGAAGATAACGAACCTTACTGTAGTAAGTTTGTTACCACTTATGCTCAACCATATGAAGATGGGTACATTTCTCAAGGTGGTTACGCTTCCCATATTACAGTTCATGAACATTTTGCTGTTCCAATCCCAGAAAATATCCCATCCGAATTAGCTGCTCCATTAATGTGTGGTGGTATTACTGTTTTCTCTCCATTAGTTAGAAACGGTTGTGGTCCAGGTAAGAAGGTTGGTATCTTAGGTATTGGTGGTATTGGTCACATGGGTGTTATGTTTGCTAAGGCTCTTGGTGCCGAGGTTTATGCTATCTCCAGATCTTCTGCTAAGAAAGATGATGCAATGAAATTAGGTGCTGATCATTTCATTGCCACTAAAGAAGAACCAACCTGGTTTGAAGACTATTATGACACTCTTGACTTATTAGTCATCTGTGCTGGTTCTTTAACTGATGTTGATTTCACCAAATTACCAAATATTATGAAAGTTGGTGGTGCTATTAGATCCATATCTATTCCAGATGAATCACAAGTGTTAGCTTTACAACCATTTGGTTTAGTCGGTGTATCCATTGGTAACAGTTGTTTAGGTTCTATTGCTGAAATTAAACAATTATTAAAGTTAGTCTCTGACAAGAATTTAAAGATTTGGGTTGAAACTATTCCAGTCAGTGAACAAGGTGTTCATGAAGCCTTTGAAAGAATGGAAAAGGGTGATGTTAGATATAGATTCACTTTAGTTGATTTTGACAAGGAATTTAGTAAATAAGATAATTCACTAAACACTAATATTCTATAATAAATAACCTTCATATAAGTAATATAAATGTAATTTGTAATATAAAACAAAAAGCAGTGATGTATTTTTAGTGCAATTGTTCTATCTAGAAATAACTTAACTTAAGTATCGTTTTTGGAATATCCAATTGTGTTAAAATGTAAGTTTCTAGACAGAATGAAAAACCAGATTGTAGATTTTAATACTAGTTGTAATTATGTTGTTGAAATGAACTTTTGCGTTGTTATTTTACTGTGATCTCACCCCATTCACTTCTAATCAAATAATCACATTATCTGATTACTTCAAGACTTTAAAACAGATTTACCACTAAGCTATAAAGGCTATCAGAGCTCCGTATAACAGACACACCTCCTGATTAATCATGTTGGGTCGATAAAAAGAATATATTGATGGAACAACCTTTAGTCAGGCCATCCGGTGTTATCTTAGTTCTTACTAAACATTAACACCGATTTTAAAACTAAATAAGACCTTATTTGGATACTCCGCGGGGATCGCTTTCTTTCAAATTTGTTAATATAGAGAGATTAGGTAATAATCCCAAAATGGTGTCCCCCATTAAGGAAACCTCGGCCGACTTCGACTATTTTGTGCGAAATGGGTCGGCCGACCTTTGTTTTCTTTTCATTCTTCTTTTCCTGATTTGAGACTATAGAACTTTGAAAATATTTACGTGTTATGAAAAAATAAGCCACAAGAGATCCCTGTTTTTTCACATATTCACCACACAAAGGCCCTTGGAATCTTGAATATATAAAGGGCTCGATGGTTTTGAATTTAAGAAATGATTCAAGTAAATATCCTTGTTTGACAAATCAATATGAACAACACAACCAATCTATTCTTATTTACTATTAAATCATAATGTCTGTTTTCGTTTCCGGTGCTACAGGTTTCATTGCCCAACATATTGTGGGCCAATTATTAGACCAAAACTACAAAGTTATTGGTACTGCAAGATCAACTGCTAAAGCTGATAAATTAAAGGGTCAATTTGGTAATAACCCAAATTTAACCATTGAAATTGTGGAAGATATTTCCAAACCAAAGGCCTTTGATGAAGCAATTAAGAAACACGCTAAAGATATTAAATATGTTTTACATACTGCTTCTCCATTCCATTTCGATATCACTGATGTCGTTAAAGATCTTTTCAACCCTGCTATTGCTGGTACCAAAGACATCTTAGAATCTATTAAAAGACATGCTGCTGACACTGTGGAACGTGTTGTTATTACATCAAGTTATGCTGCTGTCATGGATTTTGATAGGGAATCTGATGATACTTATAAGGTTACTGAAGCTACCTGGAATCCAGATAACTGGGAAACTGGTCAAGCTAATCCTGTTAGAGGTTATTGTGCTTCTAAGAAGTTTGCTGAAGAAGCTGCTTGGGAATTCTTAAAGGAAAACAAAGATGTTGTTAAATTTAAGTTATCTGTTGTTAACCCAGTTTATGTTTTTGGTCCACAACAATTTGATTCTGACGTGTCTGCTAAATTAAATACTTCATGTGAAATTGTTAATTCTTTAATCCATTCTGCCCCAGATGCTCCATTTGATCCAACTGGCGTGTATGGTGGCTATATTGATGTTCGTGATGTTGCCAAAGCACATTTATTAGCTTTCCAAAAGGAAGAAACTATTGGTCAAAGATTAATCTTACATGGTGGTAAATTCGCTGCTCAAGATATAGCTGATGTCTTGAATGAAGACTTCCCACAATTAAAGGGTAAGATCCCAGCTGGTAAACCACACGCTGGTGTATTTGGTGTTGGTGAAAAGGGTGTTACTGTTGACAATTCAAAGACTAAAAAGATTCTTGGTTTTGAATTTATTAGTTTCAGACAAACTATTCATGACACTGCTGCTCAAATTTTAAAACATGAAGGTAAATTATAAGTTTATGAACCATATATTTTAAATAAATATTCTTTATCTACAGTTTTATATAATGTTTGTATTGACTTAAGACATGTTATTTAGTAAAATGATTATGCATTATTGACATATTTTATATAAAATAAAAAATATATATGAATATTATGAATATTAGGTAATGTTAGTTTTAAGCGCTTTCCACCTCCTTATGTTTTGGGACATATTTCTTATCCTTTCTGAAGAATAATTCATAAATAGCACCGTATGTAGCAACTAAAACACCAACCCCACTACAACCAATTGCAAAATACAAGGCAATATGAACAGTCCTGGTAAAAGTTGGACCTACTCTTGCTAAACATTCATCACAACGATATCTAATAATTGTAGTAGCAATACCTGGTCCTAAAGCAGTTGAATAATTTAAGACAGTGGCCACTAAACCTGCAGATATACCTTTTAATTCATCAGGAACCCCATCACTGAAAAGTAATGTTGCCGAAGGGAAAATAATATCTAAGGCAAATGCAATGAAAATGATTGAAACAAAAGTTTCACCCCAAAAGATTTGACCACTTGTCACGGTACCAATTAATATTGTCGCGACACAAACACAAATTAAAGCAAATAACATTCTAACTTGTGGTTTAATCCCGGCATTCATTGCTAAAGCACCACCCACGGTGGCTATCACTGCAGCCACGGCCATTGGTGAAGCTCTTGCAGCACCCATTAATGGAGTATCTTCTCTTGCAATAACTGAATATCTAAATCCATAAAATAACCAAATTGTGAAGGACAAATATGCTAAAAACACACAAACTAATATTCTAAAAGTTTCATGACAAATATCAGTCCATGGAATTAAAGGATCTTTCACTCTTGTATCAATATATAAAGCAGCAGCCATTAATAAGACACTCACAATTAATAAGATATAAATATATGGATTATGGAAAGTTGCCTTTGGAGCTTGATTCCAAACAATGGAGAATAATATTAACCCAGTAATACCACAAAACCCACCAAGATAATCAAAATCACGATATGTATAACTCTTATTACATTCTGAAATAATATCTTCTGGTATGACGACGATTGCTAAAGCAGTAATTAAAGTTGATATTATCCCCATGGTCCAATAAGTCCAAGACCAATGTGACAATTGTGTAAATAATGCCGAGAAAGTTAATCCACAAACAATCCCCCATGGGGCACAAGCACCAAAGAATGCAAAGATATAATTTTTCCGTTTACATTCAGGATATGTTTTACCTAGGATTGCTACTGAGGTTGGAGTTAAAAGACCAGCACCAATCCCTTGAGCACCTCTACAGAAATAATAAAATACAGGATTTGCTTTTGAATAACGACTAAATCCAGTTAATAAAGACCAAAGTGCTAACCAACCATAACCAATACAAAAGATTAATTTATGTCCTAGGACATCACCTAATTTACCAGCAATAATAACAAATGACCCGACAGTGGTAGCAAAAGCAGCATTACACCAACCTAATTCTAAAAGATGTGATGGTTGAACATTAAATGTTTTAGCTATGGCACCCATTTGTGGTATACCCTGTGTTGCCCCAACTAGAGTAATAAATTGACTTGAACAAATAATTAAAATAAATAAAAATTCTCTTATTGGAGATTGTTTAATCTTTTCAAATTGTGTTAATTCTTCAGTATTATTACAGCTTTCACGATCATTTGAACTTGAACTTAAATCACTACATGGAGCAGGTTTTTCAATCAAACCACCACCACTTGTTGATGAGAATGAATTTATAGTAGATGTATCATCCGACATTGTGTGTATGTGTGTGTGTGTGTGTGTGCTATTCTTTATAAAAAAAACTTTATATTGTTAAATCTGTAAGAGTAGTTGTTTGTAATATACACAACTATGTAAAATATGTTTTAAATCTGATATTGATATATTGAATATGTATAGTTTTATAATAATCAAGTGGCATTAAGGATTGAGAATTAGATCTGTACATGATATACTTATTTAACATCTTGTGATTTAAATCAATGTCCCTGTTATATAAATGACATGGCTTGATTTGCAAATCCCATTAGTTAAAAATTAATAATTGTTCTGTGAAATTTTCTTCTTTTCACCAAGAAATTTTCTTTTCATTTGTTATAACTCCGTTTAGGAAAAAAAAATGAACAATAGAGACGGTTTAATATAGGGGCTCTCTTCTATTGTTAAATATTGTTTTGTTATTTAAATATTTGATAGGGTAATAATATCAATGGGTGTGTGATTTAATATAGAATATATAAATTATGTATATTAAAGATATAATTACGTAGTGTTAATAGACAATAGAGAGGTTTTTAGGGTGGTTTGGGAAGTGTGCCTTTAACAAATGTGTAAGATTGAGCGATTGCATGCTCCGTATCGGTCGGTAATTATATATATGTACATGTATGTGTGTGTCAATTTTGTAAACTATGAGCGGAGTAAGTAAAGTTCATAATGAGAGTTTGTTTTTGTAGCAGTAATTCATGCAGCGTTATGTTGTGGTCTGTGAAATTCAAATTTATTTGCAATCTTAACAAGTTTATAATTATGTATATTTAATAGAATAGAATTGGAATAAACACTTGGTAAAACTTCAACAACATTATTTGATTTAATAATTCAATAACATTGACTTAGTTAAAGCACTATTAATCAAATCTTTTCTTATAATTTAATATACGTCCAAATTTGATATAATTATAATTGTACTTTGTATTTTTTTGACATATTTGTTTATCCTTTGATTTTAACAATTACTTTTAAGACAAATTACCAAAGTTAAAAAATTTAAATTAATCTTAAAAAATCTTAAAAAATCTTAAAAAATCTTAAAAAGTATTTTCAAAACTTTTTCTTTAGTAACACTTATAAGTTTCTACAATCAAACAAGGAGGAATTTGTTTATTATTTATTATTAATACTTTCCTTTACATGTTTAATCTTATTTTACGATAACTTTTACAATAATTATTTAAGAATATGACTATTTATACTGTTGTACTCTTAATAGATTTTCTCTTTTTTTTACATATTTTTTAACTTGCTAATATTCAAGACTATTACAATTATATTTCATTAAATTTCAGACCCTCAACATTTCAATATTATCATCTTTAATCCTTTCTCTCTCTTTCTCTTTTTTCTTCACTATATAAAAATATTTGAAAATTTTATAGTGAGAAAAAAAAAACGTTCTGAAATTTAAAATGGAGGAAGTTTTAAACATCTCATCTCATCTCATCATATAAACAGAAATAAACACAACTTTAAGTAACCACAATGAGCAAAAGTGATTCCGAAGATTATAATGATTTTGATTCATCTGATGATGAAAGCCAATCTAATGTTTTAATTACTTCTAAGAAGACTAAGACAAATTTGAAAGATGATCCATTTAATAAATCTGTTGAAAGTGACAATGAAGTAGAAAGTGACGTAGAAGAAGAAGATGAAGAAAATGCCAAGAACGTTGATATTGAAACCAAGACTGAAGAAAAAGAAGAAGAATTTAAAAATAAAGAAACTGAAAAAGAAGAATCTAAAGACGAAGAAAAGACAGAAGAACAAGAAAGCATTGAAGATAAAACTGCTAAATTAAAGAAAAGATTAGAATTAGTCAATGCATTAAAGAAAACCAATCATAAAACTGGTGTTGTCTATTTATCTAGTATACCACCATACATGAAACCAGCTAAATTAAGACAAATTTTATCTAAATTTGGTCAAATCGATCGTCTTTTCATGAAAAAGGAAGATGATGCTAAACATAGACAAAGAGTGAAAAGTGGTGGCAATAAAAAACCAATGTATGAAGAAGGTTGGGCAGAATTTATAAGGAAAAGAGATGCTAAATTATGTGCAACTACATTAAATGGTAATATTATTGGTGGTAAGAAAGGTAATTTTTATTATGATGATATTTTAAATGTTAAATATTTACCTGGTTTCAAATGGGCAGATTTAACTGAACAAATTGCTCGTGAAAATGATATTAGAATGGCTAAATTAGAAATGGAAATGTCACAAGCAAATAAATTAAATGCTGAATATATTAGAAATGTGGAAAAGAGTAAAATGTTTCAAAATATGCAAAATTCAAAGAAAAGAAAACAAGAATCTTCTAATGATACTGAAATTAAAGAGTTAGATGCTAAAGAGGCTAAGATTGAAGATAATTTCAAGAGTTTCAAACAAAGACGTGTTAACACTAATAGAGCTGATGCCCCATCCCACATCAAACAAAATAACTCTTCCAAGACATTGGGTAATGTCTTAAATAACTTATTGTAAATTATATAAAACTGATATAATAATAGACTTCATTTAAAGATAAGTCAACCTACTATTTTGGTATTATTATTATTCTTTGCAACTATTTGTGTCGTTATTCACGTGAGCCTTCCAAACTGCAAGAAAAAAAAAATCAAATAAAATTTAAAAAATTCGATGCTCATCGCTTTAAGAAAAATTTTCGAAACTTTACACTACACTGTTAAGAGATGTTTTTGATTAGTTTACTATTAATCATTTATTATCATAAAGGATAGATATCCAAATTAGTATATTATATATTCACACACTTAAGAAATGGGTACCGGTAAGAAAGAAAAATCCAGAAGAGTCCGTGAAGGGAACACCAAGGATGGTAACCTTCGTGTTAAAGGTGAAAATTTCTACCGTGATGGTAAGAGGGTCAAATTCTTAAACATGTACACTAAAGGTGGTGCTATTAAGAACAAGAAAGGTGATTTAATCAGAGCTGCTCCATTACAAGATTCTGCTGTTCCAGATGCTCGTGTTCAACCAGATCGTCGTTGGTTTGGTAACTCAAGAGTTATTTCTCAAGATGCTTTAACTCATTTCAGAGATGCTTTAGGTGAAACTAAAAAGGATACTTATCAAGTTCTTTTAAGAAGAAATAAATTACCAATGTCTTTATTAGATGAAAAGGATACTACTGAATCTCCAAAGGCTAGAATCTTAGAAACTGAAACTTATGCTCATGCTTTTGGTCCAAAGGCTCAAAGAAAGAAACCTCGTGTGGCTGCTTCTAGTTTAGATGATTTAGTTAAAGCTTCTGCTGATGATCACAAAACTTATGAAGAAAAACAAGAGTTAAGTACTACTTTAGGTTTAATGGGTAACGCTTCTGATGAACAAGATGGTTGGACTCAAGTCGCTAAAGAACATATTTTCAGTAAAGGTCAATCCAAACGTATTTGGAATGAATTGTATAAAGTTATTGATTCTTCTGATGTTGTTATTCATGTTCTTGATGCTAGAGATCCATTAGGTACTCGTTGTAAATCTGTGGAAGAATATATGAAGAATGAAACCCCACATAAACATTTAATCTACGTGTTAAATAAGTGTGATTTGGTTCCAACTTGGGTTGCTGTATGTTAACTATTTTTTTTTTTTGGATTTTAATCCAGTGGGAGAAAGTTATTTGAAAATAATGATGAAAATGCAAAATACCAAAACTCTTTGTCAGGATGTCTTTACTTAGACAGAATTCTTTTGAATTTTGTCTTTCTATATTATAAAGAGGTCTGTTAAAGTTTTGGAATAATAATTTGTTCGGATTATTAATAATTTCGTTTATTAATGGTTTTGACAGTACCGTCTTCGTTTTGGAGACATTCCTGTAATATCGAACATTCAATATCCTTTTTGAGTTGAATTCTATCATTTCTTTATATGAAAGTTAGTGATATTATTCTTAGTAAGGAAATTGACATTCTTTTTATTTTTATTATCGTTATTATTTCTTAACTTTTTTGTTCCAACTGGATAGAATACACTCCAACAAACTGAATGTTTTACTAACAATTTTTTTATTTTTGTTTTAATGATAAAATCATTAATCAATACCTTATTATTATAATTAGGCTGCTTGGGTTAAACATTTATCCAAAGAACGTCCAACTTTAGCTTTCCATGCCTCCATTACTAACTCTTTCGGTAAGGGTTCTTTAATTCAATTATTACGTCAATTCTCTCAATTACATAGTGATAGAAAACAAATCTCTGTTGGATTTATTGGTTATCCAAATACTGGGAAATCTTCCATTATTAACACTTTAAGAAAGAAGAAGGTCTGTCAAGTGGCCCCAATTCCAGGTGAAACTAAGGTTTGGCAATATATTACTTTAATGAAAAGAATTTTCTTAATCGATTGTCCAGGTATTGTGCCACCTTCTAGTAAAGATACTGAAGAAGATATCTTATTCAGAGGTGTTGTCAGAGTGGAACATGTTTCAAATCCAGAACAATATATTCCAGGTGTCTTAAGACGTTGTCAAGTTAAACATTTAGAAAGAACTTATGAAATCTCTGGTTGGAATGATGCTACTGAATTTATAGAGATGTTAGCCAGAAAGCAAGGTAGACTTCTTAAGGGTGGTGAACCAGATGAATCTGGTGTCTCTAAACAAATTTTAAACGATTTTAACAGAGGTAAGATCCCATGGTTTTCTATCCCACCAGACAGAGAAGAAGGTCCAAAGAAGGGCGAAGAATCATCTCCTGCTGCTACTTCTAACAAGAGAAAGGCCGATGAAGAAGCTGTCGTACCAAAGAAACAAAAGGTTTAAACGTAATTTAAAACTTGCAACATATTTTTACACCATTATATTCCCATCTTCAATAAATATATAAACTTTCATATAGAATTTTTTTTATTCTCATTATAATGTATACTACTAGTCTCCACAGATCTTATATCTACAATCGTACTTCTTTACACTACAAGTTTCAAGTTAAACCATAGTGTAATTTTCATTATGGCCGGGTGTTTTGTGCTTCCTTGAAAGTTCAAAAAAATTAAATATTAAATACCAAACTTTTCAAAGAAGACAAGATGAGAAATAGAGCTAATATTTATTTGGTATTCCAAACTTTGAATACCAACACACCCAAGTGCCTAACTGCCACATTATTCTAGTATAAATACATTAAATCTGGAAACACTTTTATTGAGACTGAATTGATTTTTAAGTTACGTATTTATTGATCTTTATCGAGAAGTTTATCTTTTTATCTTTTTACCCGAATAATAAACCAAATTGCTAAACATATAATAATATACTCCAATAGAACAGCCATGCAAGCCTCAAACGTACAACCACATGTTATGCCTATGGGTTCTGACCAATTTTTCAATCAGAATCAACCTAGTGATCAACCCAACATGGGTATGGGAATGCCACAAATGTTTTCACCACAAGTAAATAGAACTGGTATCTTACCACAACAACCCGGAATGTTACCAAACATACAAGCTATGGGTAATAACCAAGAACCAAACAATCAATACGTATTGAATAAGAAAATAGATCCATTAGTGGCACAACAACTATTAAATCAAGTAGCGGGTCAAGGTAATCAAAACCAAGGACAACAACAACCTCAACAACAGGGTCAACAAAATTTTAATATGCCAGTAGGAGCTATCCCACCTAGACTGAATGCATATCAACAACAACAGTTGCGTCAACAAGGTCAAATTCCATTACAACAACCACCACAACCACCACAGCAACCACAGCAACCGCAACAGGGCCAAGGACAAGGACAACCTGGTGTCAACTTGGGCCAACCAATGGGGAATCCACAAATGCAAAGACAAATGAATATGCTAAATTCTATGGGCCCAATGCCACCTATGTTATTACCACCACCAAATCATTTATTTATAAGAGAAGTTTGGAAAAATAATCTTTATAGTGAATTTAATTCAATTAGAAGGTTATTATCTCAATATAAATATGTCTCTATCAGTACAGAGTTTGTTGGTACTTTAGCTAGACCTATTGGTAATTTCAGATCTCGTGAAGATTATCACTATCAAACAATGAGAGCTAATGTTGATTTATTAAATCCAGTACAATTAGGTATTTCATTGAGTGATATATATGGTAATAAACCAGAAAATGAACCATCTACATGGCAATTTAATTTAGAATTCGATGTTAATAAAGAAATGATATCAGGTGAATCTTTAGAGTTATTAAGAAAATCAGGTATTAATTATGAAATGCATAAAACTATCGGTGTTAATAAATTTGAATTCGCACAATTAATGATTGATTCAGGATTATTAATGGATGAAAATGTCACATGGATTACATATCATGCTGCATATGATTTAGGTTTCCTAATAAATATTTTAATGAATGATATTATGCCAAATAATAGAAAAGATTTTGAATGGTGGATTCATAAATATATGCCAAATTTATTTGATTTGAATTTAATTTATAAAGTGGTTCGTGGATTTAAATACCCTCCAGCACAAGGTAAATTACAACAACAACAACAGCAACAACCTATGGAATTCACATTAACTAATCTTGCAGATGACGTTGGATTACCAAGATTCCCTGTTTTCACTACCACCGGTGGTCAAAGTCTATTAATGTTATTATCTTTCTGCCAATTAAACAAGATTTCCATGCACACTTTCCCAGATGGTTCAGATTTCGATAACGTTAAGAATGTAATCTATGGTATTGAAGATTAACGCTTTCTGTTCACATACATTTCATATATATTTATCTAAATATATCTACATATATATATGTGTGTAATAACACCCTTTTCTCATTGTAAATTGGTTTTAATCTTCACCAAGTTTGATAGTTTGTGACACATAATCCTAGTTATAGACGGGTAACACTCCTTGTGTTATTTTCCAATTTTTTTTCTTCGAAAACAAAGATTTCTCGACGATGAAAAGTCACTCAAAGCGAAAAAACAGAGAAAAGGATCTTGAAGAAAGAAAATATTTATTTTAATGAACAACTGGACTTAAGGAGAACAAACGCATCCCTCTTCCAAGAAACACACGCCAAGCAACACACAATTGTGCTATAACCCGCTCATTTCAATCTATTAAGTTAATTTTAATTCATACACTGTTTTTTTAATTAAAAAGAATCCGTTTACTGTACATATATAATATATTTTCTTTTTAAAAATCACACAATTTAAAGTCGATCTCGTAAACATATAATCGTCTTTTCCTTTAAAATTATTAATAATAATCATTCCAATTGCATATCTAGTCATATTACTCTATTTAAGTAATACCAACTCATAACAAATTATAACCTCATTACTTCAAGGTGTCATTATTTTATTTTTTCCCCTTGTCGATCTAATAAATTATAATAACAAAAATTTTTAATTTTTAATAGCCTCATTCCACTCTCACCCAATATTAAACTCTATCATCATGGTCTCTGCTCCTGTCCAAGAAATTGTTCACGCATTTTTACAAACTTATTATCAAAGAATGAAAACTAATCCATCCAAATTATCTAATTTATATTCAAATACTGCAGAGTTAACTCATATCAATTATAATCAAATATCACCATCTTCTACAACAAATAATCATACTGATATCATACCCACACTTAGAGTCACTGGTAAAGATAATATTAATAAATTTTTCACTCGACATGAGGGGAAAATTAATAAATTAAAAGTCAAGTTAGATACATGTGATTATCAATTTATGGGTATTTCACATAAGAATATTCTAATTGTGGTCACTGGTGAATTATTTTGGGATGGTACCCCTGTACATCAATTTTGCCAAACTTTTATCTTAGTACCAGTGGGTAAGAATAGTGATATCTTTGATATTTCTAATGATATTATACGTTTTATTCCAGATAATTTTAAGAGTGTTCAATTATTAAATGGTAATGAAAATTCTACTCCAAAGAAGGAAGAAGCTGAAATAAGGCATCCTAAAAAGGAAGTTAAGGTAGTTGAAGAACAACCTGTTTCTGATTCTGGCACTGAAGATGTTGTGTCAAATGAAAGGGTTAATACTACAAAATCTGAAAAATCAAATAAGAAACCTGAACATCATCATCACCATCATCATACTAAGAGTGGGGATTCCACCAAAGTTTCTAAGAAAGTTGAATCTGATCAAGAAGTTACAAGTGAAGTCGAACCAGTGAAAGAAGAAGAAAATAACTTAAAAGTAGAAGAACCAGAAAAGGTAGAAGTTAAACCAGAAGAAGAAGTAATTGAAAAAACTTCAAATGAAAAAGAAGATTCTAAAGCCTTAGAAGATAATATTGATACCCCTGTTAAACCAGTTAAAAATGAAACTGCCACTGAAGAAGAAATTCCATCAGAAATTGCAAATAATACTACTATCACTGAAGAAATTGATTTTGATACCATTGATACTATTGAAGATACCACAGAAGAAGAATCTACTTCTACTTCAACTCCTGTAATCTCTACCCCACCAGCTAAATTATCTTGGGCTTCCAAATTAGCCTCAACTGATGTTTCCAAGGAGGCTAAGAAGATTTTAGTTGCTAAACCAATTGCACCAACTACTGTTGTGACTCCAGAACAACATCATGCTAATCAACATAAGAATGTTAAGAAGAATGTTAATGATAAGAAAACTGATATGGGATCACGTAAAGATAATATAAGTAATAGAAGAAAAAAGACACAGAATGGTAATGGTGCAAATAAAGAAGGTTTTTATCCAGTTTTCATTAATGGATCATATGGATTAAATGATGAAATTTTAAAGATAACATTAACAAAAGAATTTGGTCCAGTAATGAAAGTTAATAGTGGTGAAAATTTTGCTGTTATTGATTTTCAAACACATACAAGTCAAATTGCAGCATTAGATATGAAAAAGATGATGATTCAAGGTTATGAAATTACTATTGAAAGAAAGACAAATAAAAAGGGTAGTAATTTACCAATAAATTCATCAAATAAGAATACTACTACTACTACAAATGATGGATTTATTAGTTCTTCTAAGAGCCATAGAAAATATCAAAACAATAATCCAAATAAGAAGAGAGAAAACAGTAATTTATAAGATGATAAGAAGATGAAAATAAAATAAAAAATAAAAGATAGAGAGAGAAAAAAAAATAAAGGTAGAAAGAAAAATAGAATGATAGAAAAAAATGAAGTAGAAGTAGAATATAAATATATAGTAAAATAGCTTAAAATATAATAAAAATAAAATAAAATAAAAATAAAACAAAAAGTTTAAGCTAGATTAAGATAGGTTTATATCATTGCAAAACAAGAACAAATATAACTAGGTAGTTTTAAACTAAAAAATAAAGTATAATTTACGGTAAAAGGATGTAACGAGGATTCAAAATGGAAACGTTGTGCCAAAAAAAGGTGATTTTAAATAAATGAATATAAAAAAATCGCAACATTTCCACTCTGTGCGATACATAAAAAAAGAAAATCTCTTTTCAAAAGAAAACAGATCTTCTCTCCTTATATATCTTCCAGGTCTGGAATTAGATCTCTGGGATTCGTTTACCACAACTACCTAGTATATCGTCATAGTTGTGGTGATATAGGCCCATGATCTATTAAAAAATATAAATAAAGTAACAAAAAAATTAAAGACAGTAATTTTACAAAGATTAATGGTTCAATTTATTTATGGGTCCTTTTATAATAAAATTTTTGAAATAAAAAAAATCTCTTGCCAAGGGAAATTGGAGGGTAAATTTATTATGGAAAATAAACAAAAAAACAAATAAATAAACTTTCAGCGGTTAGGTCTTGTTTGGGGAAGACAACAACTAGATAG
Source organism: Monosporozyma yasuniensis (assembly GCA_030558655.1). Taxonomy (NCBI): domain Eukaryota; kingdom Fungi; phylum Ascomycota; class Saccharomycetes; order Saccharomycetales; family Saccharomycetaceae; genus Monosporozyma; species Monosporozyma yasuniensis. The sequence continues at coordinate 28,253 of JAKTQC010000007.1, forward strand.
AGTAGATATATTATATATATATATATATATTAGATATGATTGTTTAAACACATTAGCTACGGAAATGGTTTAATAGTAAATCTCAAGAAAAGAAGTAAAAGAAAAGAGTACCACATTCTTTATTCTATTTAACCCATGAGTCATTGAGCATATAACAAATGAGTAATAATAAAATGTTATCACATTTCTAGACTTTTAATACCACATCTAAAACAGCTCTCTCCCACGGAATATATAAAATTGTTATAGTGTATTTAATTAAAACCAGAGATGAGTCAACCACTGATCAAATAATAATAGTAATAATCCCTGTGATTCATGATAATATTACAAGAACTAATCACAATACCATTAAGAACTGTATCAAACTGAACCAAAATAAGGTAAATTGTATGGACTTTTGCATTCGTCATAACAACCAAATAAATAACTATAATAACCTTTACAGACAGTGTTTTATTCTAAAAATTGACACTTTCGCGCAGTGGAATTTTTGTTAGAAGAAACGGAATTTGGCAATATGATTAAATAATTCCAGTGGAATTTCAAACACTTAGTATTCTTATAATTAAAAGATTATTGCATTGCAATTATTATAATCCTGTGGCATTAAATATTATTACTATTGAAGGATTAAATAATTATTAGACCATTTCTTTGTAACCATTGTCACAATCCGGTTTCGGGATGGCATCATTAAGCCTTAAATTATCTCTCTCTTTTTTCACTTTGGTATGAGCAATGAGTTATCCCAATTTTAATATATAAGTAGACCATTAATTCAAATGTTTTAATTCAATTCACTTCTTCTTCTACTTTCAAACTTATATCCCATACACTCATACTCACACTCACAAACAATTATGACTAAAAACGTTTTACTATTAGGTTCTGGGTTTGTGGCCCAACCTGTTGTTGATACTTTATCTGCTGATCCAAATATTAATGTTACAGTGGCTTGTAGAACTTTAGCTAATGCTGAAGCTTTAGCTAAAGACTCAGGTTCAAAAGCTATTTCTTTAGATGTTACTAATGATCAAGAATTGGATTCTGTTTTATCACAAAATGATTTAGTAATTTCATTAATTCCATATATTTTCCATCCAAATGTGGTGAGAAGTGCAATTAGAACCAAAAAGGATGTGGTCACTTCTTCATATATTTCTCCAGCTTTAAGAGCATTAGAATCTCAAATTAAAGATGCTGGTATTACAGTTATGAATGAAATTGGGTTAGATCCAGGTATTGATCATTTATATGCTGTCAAGACCATTGATGAAGTTCATAGAGCAGGTGGTAAGATTAAATCTTTCTTATCTTATTGTGGTGGGCTACCAGCTCCAGAAGATTCTGATAATCCATTAGGTTATAAATTTTCTTGGTCATCAAGAGGTGTTCTTTTAGCTTTAAGAAATTCTGCTAAATATTGGAAAGATGGTAAGATTGAAACCGTGGCTTCTGAAGATTTAATGGCTTCTGCTAAACCATATTTCATTTATCCAGGTTATGCTTTTGTTTGTTATCCAAATAGAGATTCAACTGTTTTCAAAGATTTATATCATATTCCAGAAGCTGATACCGTCATTAGAGGTACTTTAAGATTTCAAGGTTTCCCACAATTTGTTAAAGCTTTAGTTGATATGGGTATGTTAAAAGAAGAATCTTCTGATATTTGGACTCAACCAACTCCATGGAATGATGCTTTATATAAATATCTTGGTGCTAAATCAAATTCAAAAGAAGATTTAATCGCTAAGATTGATAGTTTAACTAAATGGGAATCTCCAGAAGATAGAGAAAGAATCTTAAACGGGTTTGCTTGGTTAGGTTTATTCTCTAATACTCCAATTACTCCAAGAGGTAATCCATTAGATTCATTATGTGCTCGTCTTGAAGAATTAATGCAATATGAAGAAGGTGAACGTGATTTAGTCGTTTTACAACATAAATTCGGTATTGAATGGGCTGATGGTAAGACTGAAACAAGAACTTCTACTTTAGTAGATTATGGTAAAGTTGGCGGTTATTCTTCAATGGCCGCTACTGTTGGTTTACCAGTCTCTGTCGCCACTAGATTAGTCTTAAATGGTACCATTAAAGGTCCAGGTTTAGTGGCTCCATATTCTCCAGAAATTAATGATCCAATCATGAAAGAATTAAAGGATAAGTATGGTATTTACTTAGTTGAAAAGACTTTAGGTTAATTTATTTGTTAATAATAACTTTAAAAACAAATTTCTGGATAAAAGGGAATGATAAAATGTTTTCTCCTTATTTATCCAATTTAATGATATATAGAAAATGTATTTAGTGATCACAGTTTATATTTAAAATTCTTCCATTTTTACTACTTTGTTAGCCTTTATTTCACTACAATTGTTATTATTTTAATTTTTCGTATATCCCAAATTTTTAGCAATCTTAAGATTTGAAAAATGGTTTAAAAGTGAAATATTTATTGATATGTAAGATTATTTTAAATAAACCAAACCCTAAACATCCTATAACACAACTATATAATGTCATTAGCCTCCGAATGCTTAAATAAGAACGACTCAGATGATCTTTGGTCTAAGTTCAAGAGTTCTACAAAACAATTATCTTCCAAAACAGAAAAAGATGGTGACTCCATAACGTCTACAGTAGTTCATGAAGCTTTAGTTAGATATTATAAAAAACAAGAACCATTTCAAGGGTTCCCAGGTTGGTTAGGTCATAAAGAAGATTTACCTGACGAGCAAAAGATTTTAAGGAAACAAAGTGAACAATTAGCTAAACAAGCTAAACCGTCAAAATTAAAGAATTTTAAAGAAGCCACATCAGAATATGTCTCAGCACATTCTCCACCAATTGGATCCCATCGTAATAGTCAATCTCAAGAATCTCAAAGTCGTCCATCAAATGGTGAACATGGTCTACCGAGAAGAAAAACCGCTGGGATGGGGTTCCGTTCAATTTATCAATCAAAAACTAACGAGGCTGCTAGTTTGTTACCACCAGAAACTACTCCACCACCTCAACAACAACAACAACAAGGTCATTCACAATCAGTCTTAGATAGCAATCCATATGCTAATGTCGCTGGGGGACCTCAGCGTCATCGCCAATCCCCATCTTGGGCCTCATCTGGTTCTCAAGGGAGTTCACCACAGGGACGTCCTACTGCTTCACCACAAAGTTCTTCTGATTTAATGAGTGCAAGATTAAAGAGGAGAACAGGTAGAAGTCCATTTTAATTAAACATATAATATCTTTAATGGTTAGATTGGATCTGCTTCAAAACATGGTTGATATTATTGATGAGTTGAAATATGACTTAGACGATGTATATTTTTATACAACAATTATATAGTGAATGATAATTATGCCCTTTATATAGCATACTGACTCGAAATAATTACAGAATCTTTCGTATTGGAACCTCGTCGGTATAAATTGAATTATTATCACCAAACCTAGTGGCGTTCGTTTCATTCCTACCAAGATGCGGTTCAGTGTAACGTAAATATGAATGTCCACCAGAAATGGATTTCTTTGGTTTTAATAATATTGTAACAAGGAATACCACAGAGAATAAACCAGAAAGACCTGCAATAATAAAATATACAATACCTAATGTGATATTCCTAGCACCTGTAATATGACTTGTTGTTAATACAAACGATTTAGTGCCGTTAAATGATAAAACAGGATAATTTAAATCGATATCCATCGAATAAATACCCTTATGCAATTTTAATCCATTTGAGACATTATGTAATGCTAACTTATAAAATTTAGGCAATGCTGCAGTTCTCATCCAAATTTGAAACTCCTGCCAAGATTGTAAATCTGGTATATTATTATCCGTATATCCATTTGGGAACATATGAATCCAATTTGGCGGAGGTACAATTTGGGATGCATTATACTTCGTTGGCTTATATCTGTGTCTATCGGTATGCCATGCGGTTCCCTCTTTAGTCAATGGAATACTTAAAGTTTTATCTTGAATATTTGTTAGCTCATCTGCAAAAGTGTCATTAAACAAAGTATTTGCTACAACACCACATGGATAGATGGCTTTACCGTCAATTTCTCTAAACGGTTTACAGTTTATGTCTAATTGGTGTGGGAGCAATGCTTCACCTTTTAGTTGATCAATATCAAAAGATTCAATATATTTTCTATGATTTTGGTAATAATTAGTCAACTTGTAATACACATATAAGGATGATTTAATATCATTCGGTATTTCAAATTGAATATGACATGTTACATTATTCTCATTATTTCTGTCGTTCTGTATCAGTTGCCACTGGGGTTCAACTGTGGTTTTATCATGGAAATGAGACTGTATATATTTACTCGGTATTGTTTGAAGATAACTTGAAGTGGCGTGTAGATGGCATTGTTCATAATTGATCTCGAGGGTTTGTGTTTTCAAAGCACTAACCAGTAAACCTACACCGAGAGGAGCAAATATACATGTTATTATGATCAATATTGGGAGTATACCTTGAGGTGATAAGTTTGGTTGCCATGCTTTCAGCCTTTGTTGTCTGAAGGATGTATTTAACGGTTTCCTTTTCTTTCTCTCTACCTTACTTTTCTTCCAGAATTTCAAATTCACCCTCATTGTAGTAAATATATGTTTTTCTTCACTCTTATTTTTCTACCCGCTATACCACTGGCATACAGGAATCTGTGCGTTTGATATATCTCTTTTGTTCATTTAAAATTGGTTTACTGCTATATTTTCATTAATATACAGCCATTTTTTTCTCCAGATTAATTTCAAAAAGGTTGAAAATCTAAACAATCAAATTTGACACTATAATGATTAAAGTGATTATAGATGGGGGAATAAGCAAACTTCAAAGATATAAACTAAAGAATTAATGAAATATTTCTAAGAATGTGTATTCAAAATAATTTTCTGTTGTAAAAAAACAACCATAAATAAATATATGTATTTGCATGAATATTTAACTTACAATTTAATTCTGTTTTAAAAATCTTATCTCATTGTGAAAAAGCCTCTGTGACTGTTACTTCTTGAACGATTGGAATTTGGTGTATATGATATCTTACCATAAGAATTGGATTCACCATATATCAAAGAATTATTGTCATGTTTCATTAAACTCATTGAATTAAAGTTATGGAATGGGTCATCCTCGGTTAACACATCGTCATTTTCCACTGGTTCATGGAACATAATTTCTTCCTGTTCTTGTAAAGCCTGTTCTTTAGCCTCATCTTTCTTCTTATTCGATGATAATTTGGCAAAATCAAACCCATTATCTGTTAAAACAGGGATCAATGGAGGTTCTTGGTTTCTTAAGAATGACCAATTAACCTTCTTGAAAAATGGATGTCTCTTAATATCAGCAGCACCCATCTTGGAACCCAAACGTTTAGCTTCATTCTTACACAACAACTTCTTGATTAAATCTCTACAGTGTCTCGAGATATCAACATTACTACTATTAAAAGAAGGTTCATTCTTTAAGATATTACAGAATGTTTCATTCGTGTTACCACCTTTGAAAGGTGTCTTACCGAATAACATTTCATAAATTAATATACCTAAAGTCCACCAATCTACTGCAGCAGTATGACCATTCCCACGTATAACTTCTGGTGCAATATATTCTTCAGTACCTACAAATGAATTAGTCCTAAACCCATCTGAAAAAACTTTTGTATCCACCATTGCATTTTGTGTCATAACAACACGTTTTGGTGGTTTCTTTGTTGTATCACTGGCTTGTACAGATAAATCGAAATCTGATAACATGATATGACCAGATTTATGTAACAAGATATTTTCCGGTTTCAAATCTCTGTAAATGAACCCCAATAGATGTAAATATTCTAAAGCAGCAGTGACTTCACTGGCATAAAATCTTGCATCATCTTCTGATATACATTTAGACTTTCTCGTTTGTAAAGCTCTGAAAAATTCGCCACCCATACAATATTCCATACAAAGATAAAGATAATCCTCTGATTGGAATGAATGATATAATGTGACAATAAATGGATGATCACTTGTTGCCAAAATTTCTTGTTCTGTTAAGACACGCTTGATTTTTTTCCTTTTAATCATTTCATTCTTGCTGAAAATCTTTAATGCATATAATCTACTTGTTGTCTTCTCTTTAACCAAATAAACTTTCCCAACATCACCTTGCCCTAAAATTCTAATCTTTTCAAAAGATTGTGGACTAACTTTAATATCTTCAAATTTGTTACTAAACGATTTATTTCTTAATCTCTTCGATCTTTTTGGTTCTCCTAAATCATTAATCATTTGTTGTGTCACATAATTTGAAGTTGTAGCAGATAATTTTGCAGAGGTTAAAGGTGAACTATCAATGGTTTTACCAGGGAAGAATGGTTCTGGTTCTGAAGCTGCACGCCGTAGTTTAGTTTGACTAGTTCTAGAAGATGATGTTGTTGGTGGAGTTTCATTATTACTTGAATCTTCAACATATGAATTATTAACATTATTATCCTTCTTTGGGGATTGGTTATTACTTTGGACCAAGGGAGATGAATCCACTATTACGGAATCATCATTATTTTCATCTGTATCAAACCCAACAATAATTGATGGGAAAGCTTGTTGTGATATATTCTCCTGTGATCCAAATGGTGTATTTAAATCACTATAAAGAGTAGATGATTCAATATATGATTTACCTGTCTTATGACTATTATTATTATTATAATTGTTTGCATCTGAAATATGAAATTTATCTGTTTCTTCATCTTCTTTGATTCTATTTAATGAAATATTACTCAATTCTCTTTGTGTGGAGATAGAAGATGTATTTTGATCGCTTATTTTATTATTATTCAAAGATAAATATTCCAAATGTGTAGCTGTAAGCCCCACTGAGGTAGAATTATCTGAGATTATATCATTTGTCTTTAAAGAGCTACGTCTATTTTTGGTGAAATTTAATGAAGAATGATTACTTGTATTTGAATATGATCTAGATTTCTTATCATAATCTCCACTGTAATGATTATTTGAGTTATTACTATTGAAAAATGGGCTATTATTATTTGATGAGGGTTGTAAAGGAGGTTGTAATATACGATCTGGAGATTTTGGTTCATTAGTATTTACATTAACTTCATATGGATGATAATGCTCTTCTAAATGTGCATGAGTTGGCGCACTAGGCATATTATTGGTGGTACCTGATTTTACACTCTTTTGTGATTCCTTTTCACTATAACTATGTTGACGACCATGATGATGATGTTTAGATTTATTATTATTAGTAGTATCAGCAGGTGTCATGGGACTAATATATCTATTCTTATTATTGGATGATATATTATTAGAAGAATTTTCACTATCTGAATTCGCATTACTGTGAAACATATGTCTAATTTTTGAGAATCTTGTACTTGAATTTGTATTAACACTACCATTTGTTGCACTTGAATTATTTGATAAAGTTCTTCCATTAACAACGTTATTGTTATTTGTATTAATATTTTCATGATTTTCCATATAAGACACTGGGGGTGGAGTATTAAATCTTGAAGAAGGTGCAGAAGGTGAATTATCTCGTGTGTTTCCCTCACTTGTATCAGAAGAAAGGCCAGATCCACCAGATTTCTTCCATGATTTAGATAATAATTTTGAGAATGAAACTGTTCTCTTTCTTTCTCCAAAGAGGATTGGTTTTGGTAATTGATTATTTGGGGGTATTTCCGAAACCATATTTTTAAATATATATAGAATATATTTTAATGACTTTTTCAATAGTACCGTATCAACGTTTTGTGTATGAAAATATTGTACTCCTGATAATATATGTATTTAATCTTGTTTTCTCCAATTACGTGCAGATAACAAACAATAAACGACTAATTTAAAATTCTTAATATAAAAAAAAATTCGGGTGGTAATACTGGTTATATAATATAATCTTATTTATTCTACTGTTAAAGTTATCTATACACTATATTAATTTAGACAACTACGGTTCAACTTGGTTTGTTCAGTCGTATGATCTTGTTCGTTTGTTTGTTTGTTAATCATTTCATTTTTCTAATAATCTGATTCCATGAATCTTTAAATTTCAATATCTGCGGGAACTAAATTTAAAATTGAAAAAATCAACCCCAGAATTTCAAATTTCAAATTCCCCAGTTTTAATTTTTATGTGTGTTGAAAAGTGTCACAATCTGTTATCATGTGAGGATTAAAACTATATTACATAAATACATGGCAGATTGTGGCTTTAATATTAAATACAGAGGAAACTAAAATACAAAGATCACTAAATGATTTTAAATACTTAGATGATATTATGTTCAAACACTTGCCTGACAATACGGGTTCCAATTTACTGCATATATTTGAAGATCAGCTGGGTAAGATGTTCGATTTGATAGTTAGGGGTCTAAATTATTATTTCATAATTAAACTTTATTGAATTTATTTTTTATGTGTTTTTTACAGCCTCTCTTCTTTTAAACATATTCAACACATTTTTTTTATGTATGAAGTCCAAACTTTAGGTAATAATCCATGTATCTTAAACATCTTAAATTTTAATTCCCAATCTCTTCAAAATCATACTTCTGGAAATGGACAAAGCTTAGAATAGTCGACATACCAATTACATCTTTTCGCACAGAACGTTTGGTAACTGTTGATCGTCCATTTTGGGTTATGGATTATAAATCTACCCATAGTTTTATATTCTCTCATAATTTGGTAGATTAATATTGAACTATAGAAATATCGAGCAAAAAAAAACTATAATTTCCATCACCAAAATCTCCAGTTTTATTACAAGAATAATATAGCGCTCTCAAGAAAAGTAATAGATCTTAATTTCCACTAATGGAGAATTACCATAGTTTTCAGAATAACTAGTCATCCTGAAATCACACATGTTGAAGAATATATATTTGAAGCCTAACAATCCATTTTTCACATTCATCAGATGTAATTAAAATTATGAATACAACAGGATAGGATTATATTGATTATCACCAAGAGTCTGTATTAAACAATGTTCCATTAGTTAATACTGAACATATATAGCTAATTCTTGATATTAACCTCAACTTCCTTAAAATTTTAATAAAAAAAGAAAACTTAGACTAATTCAATTAGTCTTCGTAGTTTTTGAGATACACTGGCGATCTACTTATGATTTCTAGAAGAAAATACTTCTACAAAAGAGTAAGATATGTGAAGAGCAATCTTCGCATACAAAAATAATTTATTATTTGGATATTGTTTTATTATACTAATGGTTGTAATCTATACAGTTATATAAAAGACAGCACATACATTTTTATAAGTGTAAATTTAAAAGAAGAATTAAGCTAAATGAGGTGGTAATAATAAGTTTGGAATACTGTTCTTAATATAGTAGACATGACCACAATTCTTACATTTCATTTCACCTTCCACAATAGAAGTTTGTAATAATAAAGTATGTAAATCTCTTAAGATGATTTGTTCTTCTTCAGTTAATTCATCAATATTAGTATTTAAAACTGGTTTGTTTGGTGGTAGAGTATTGTTACCCAAATCAGCAGCAACTTGTAAAATGGCAGACCATTCAATTCTATCTAAAATATTCAGGAGAAATTCTGGTCTGAATTCAATATCTTCATTTTGAACTAATTTACATTTGGAACCATCGTATTGTAATGGGAAGTTATCGTTACTTATATCACAGGATTGAACTGAACATTTCAAAAAATTGGTGGTTAAAAATTTCATGTTATATTTGTGATGATTATGGACTGGAGGGTGATATTTGGTGCGATGTACCTTTTTGCTAAGTAACTTTCAGTTTATTTATGATGAGATAAGATGAGATGAGCTTCCAATTTGGAATATTTAAAATTGATTTAATTTTTTTTTTTGTTCATTATACAAATATTAGTCACTTAAGACGACACTATAAAAGATAGTATAAAAATATTTATTCAGTATGTAAGATCATTATATTTATAAGTAATAGATTTATGGGATCAGTTGGATGAGGTTTGTTGCAATTGGGACACTTCATAAAGAAGACTTCCCAGTGTTTTGTTGTTCGAAATGTTTTCAAAATAACGTTTTCTTTCTACATCTGGAATTGGTGGATGATCTTCTTGAAGTAAAATTTGTGCAGTTCCATTTTTATCCAAATAACCATTGTTTTTAATCAATTGAACAATTCTCAATATTTCGTCATCATACTGCATTTTCCCCTCATAGTTCCTTTTTTGGAGAAGAATATAATCATGGAATACAGACAATAATGTGTCTAAGTGGATTTGGTGGGAATTGTATTGAAGTTGCAATGGGAAAAATAAACTGGCTTTTGCATCACCTGGATTTAAAATAATTGAACAATATTTCTTGAATGAAATGAAATCTTTATTTTTGAAACTATCTTGAATTAACCTATTGAAAAAGTATTCGTTCATAACATATTCATTACTGTCTTTTAACATTTCTGAATGATCAAAAAACCACAATCTAGATAAACTTTTCATCTTAACATCATAAATAGATTTGTAAAGTAACTGAAAATCTTTTACATTGTCAATTTTGTTGTCATGTAACTGTTTACAAACCTTAGATAATGAAAGTGGATAAATTCTCCAACCAGGAAATTTGAATTTAAATACTCTGTCGACTTGCTCCATTTGTCTCATATCATCTTCATTCCAAACTCGATAAAATGTAAACAAAGAAGCATGTTTTTTTTTAAAATTATTTAATATTGGCAAACTTAAATTACCAACTCTTTCAACTTCTTGTTTCCACATACCATCTTTCTCTGGGTTTAATGCTTCTTGCTTAGATTCCTTCCAATCTTCTTTAACAATACTTTCATATAAATGATATGAATAAAATAAACTGAATAAAGAAGCATTCGCACTTAACGCGTTGATACTATTAACAGGACGCCTTTTTTCCATTACCATAGATTCTGGTATATACTGAGTCAAAGGGGATTCAACAATTTCTCTTGGCAGATTGGTCACAGCGTGATCTTGTTGTATAGTTGTTGTTTTAGTTTCCTTGAGATGCTTTAATATATTATTTTTCAATTGAGTAAGAATAGTGTCATTTTGTGGTTCTGAAATTACAGCTTTATTTTGTGGAATATTATTATAATAATTATTTTTGTGGTTATTAACAAATTCTTCATCGTATTGTGATATTATCAATTGTTCTGAGGGAGAAGAAGTTAATAACTGGGCCGCCAACATTTCTTGTTCTAATATTTGATCATATCGTATTGTAGCCATTGTGTTATACGTAACTAAAGCAGCAAATGAAAAGATATTGGTTGTGACAAACATTACATTGCTAGGATAATTGAAATATCCCCATAATGTACTACCAATTCCACTGGGTCTCTTCTGCCCCATTATAAGGTTGTTTTTAACAAACCCTGGTTTTCTTGACAATGTGGAATACAGTCGTCTCCAAACCTGTCTAAATGTTTTTACTTTAAAACTCATGGTAATGTAGTGTTAAAATGAGGGAATTGAATTTGATGAGAATACTATTGTTGTGGATTTACCGTCGGTTAAATATATGTTTTCTATCTTCTTTAGTGTCTAGTTTTGCCTTTATGAATTCTTACAAGTACAGCTTATATATTTGTGGTCCTATTAACTTTCCATAAAGAGGTATCTTCCGTTAGTATTGTGACTTTTTGGTTCTTTATCTTTGTTCTATTTTCTCACTTATGCCATTTTAGATCCCTTTACAAATTCAATATCTTTAATATGGCTTTTCTCCTTCTCGAGAAATTGAAGAATTTCAAAACATGAGAACTCCGGCAACCAATGGAAAGTTTCTAAAGAGATAGCACTAAATAAAGAAGACAGAGAGTTCATTATAAGTTATACAGATCTATTAAATACATATACATGGATATATAAATGGGTTATTTTATATATTAAGAACAAAGAAAGATGACAGCAAATTTTTTGGTTTGGGTTTCATTATTCCATTAAAAAATATTGTTAAAATTATAAGAGGAAAGACACAACTAAAGCGAAGATTGCATTTTGAGCACCAAAGATTCTGTTAGCAGCACCTTCAAATGTATTTACAGTAATGGATGGGCCAGTTGGGGTGGTAGTTTTTGGTTTGAATTGAATTGGTGTGCTTAAAGAAGCAGAAGAAGTTGGTGGTAAAGTTTTAGTAGTTGTGACTTGAGTAGTGGTTAAAGAGGTATTCTTACTCTTAGTCACTGTAGATTTACTTATGGTAGATGTGGTTGTATGGGTGTCTGTTTCTGAATTAGTTGGAGGTACTGAAGAAATTTCCACTCTTGGTTTAGTGGTAGATGGAATGGAACTGTGCTTAGTTAAGGTAGTAGCAGTAGTTTCAGAGACAGAAGTTGTAGCTGGATTGTTTGGTGGAATACCATTAGAAGTAGAAGTGGTGGTAGTTTCACTTGAAGTATTCGGTTTACCAATCGATGAAGATGGTGATGGGACAATCTCAGTATTAGTTGAAATATGACAGATATCAGAAGAACATGTAGTAATAGTGGTTAAAACGGTGGTTAAATGAGAACTGGTTGTGGTGGTTGTAGAGACCTGATATGGGTAGGAAGCTGATGGTTGAGTTATATTACTACTTGGGGTAGAAACAGATGAGGTTAATAAAACAGTAGATATGGTGACCGCTCTAGAGGTTTCCGGAATAATAGAAGTAGATGGTGTTTCAACATGAACGACGATTTCAGGAGTAGTGGAACCAGAAGTATTAGTAGTAACAGTGGTTTCGGTAGAGTAAGTAGTGGTGAAAGAGCCAGTCCAACCAGTGGTGGTGGTGGTAGTAATAATCACGACTGGCTTAGAAGAAGTGGCTGGAGCACTGGAAGTTGATGGAGTTTCCACGTGAATGACGATTTCTGGGGTTGTGGAACCAGAAGTATTAGTAGTAACAGTGGTTTCAGTAGAGTAAGTAGTGGTGAAAGAGCCAGTCCAACCAGTGGTGGTGGTGGTAGTAATAATCACGACTGGCTTAGAAGAAGTGGCTGGAGCACTGGAAGTTGATGGAGTTTCCACGTGAATGACGATTTCTGGGGTTGTGGAACCAGAAGTATTAGTAGTAACAGTGGTTTCAGTGGAATAAGTAGTGGTGAAAGAACCAGTCCAGCCAGTGGTAGTGGTGGTGGTAATAACCACAACTGGCTTAGAAGAAGTGGCTGGCACACTGGATGTAGATGGAGTTTCCACGTGAATGACGATTTCTGGGGTTGTGGAACCAGAAGTATTAGTAGTAACAGTGGTTTCAGTAGAGTAAGTAGTGGTGAAAGGGCCAGTCCAACCAGTGGTAGTGGTGGTAGTAATAATCACGACTGGCTTAGAAGAAGTGGCTGGAGCACTGGAAGTTGATGGAGTTTCCACGTGAATGACGATTTCTGGGGTTGTGGAACCAGAAGTATTAGTAGTAACAGTGGTTTCAGTGGAATAAGTAGTGGTGAAAGAACCAGTCCAGCCAGTGGTGGTTGTGGTGGTGATAGTAGTACCAGGTTGGGAAGAGGTAGCTGGGGCACTGGAAGTTGATGGTGTTTCAATATGAATCACAATTTCGGGAGTGGTAGAACCTAGTGTATTAGTTGTGACGGTAGTTTCTGTAGAGTAAGTTGTTGTAAAAGAACCTGTCCAGCCAGTAGTGGTTGTAGTCGTAATGGTTGTAGCTGGAGTTAGAACAATTGGGGTTGATGACGTTTCAGTACTGGTAGTACATTTTTGACAGTAAGCAGATGTTACTGTGTCAGTCATAGAAATTGTTGTTGTAGAAAGTGGAGCATCAGCGGCAAAGACATTATTTACCAAATTAACTAAGGCTAAACCTGAAATAATTGAGAAACGCATTCTTGTTTTTTGTTTGGCTTTATTGTTGGTTTAATAGTTTGTATCTTGCAACATACCGAATAAAAAAGATCAGGTTTAAGGAAGCCAAAGTACCATCTTTTTATATTCTAATTAGTCTGTGTTTGCAGTTCAAAATTTGAGCATGTAAATTTCTGTTCTGAGGATCATGTTTTAAGATCACACAGTCTCCGAAAGGTTTTTCCTTACTGATGCACACAATAATGGAGTATTGTTATGCACAGAATTTTTTAGCCTCAAATATTACTCTATATCTCGAGATGAGTGTCAAGTTCGTGTAAATTTCCGAATTCGGAAATTTACACGGTTTTATCTCATTTTTTATAAATTAGATCCTCAAAATCATCAAAACAACCCACCTCAATATGAATACACAATAGTTACCTGTTTCATAGGGACGACCATGGTTCCGTTAAGGTGTATCGGATGAGGATGGTTTTTATTTGGATTGGATTTATCATTCTCTCACTGTGAGAACACTCCCTTTTTCGGCAAAACACGTTAAAAATGTCACTAAACAAATTAATAATAGATTTTTTGGGGTAATTACCATCAATGAGTATACCCTTGATATAATTTTTTTTACTTCAATTCTCCAATTAAGAAATGTGTGGGTATTGGCAAGAAATTCACTATGGGACAATTGTTTGTCAAGGGTAGGGAATTGTGTGTGTACTCAATACTAAGAAAATTTACAATGAAAAATGAAGTTAAATGATTAAAGAATTGAAAAATAAGTAAAACTATAGAGAACGTAAAAAATAACATATTAGTTGAATATATAAAATAGAAATTAATAGATTGGGTATCATTATTTCTTTTCAATTTAAATATCGAGGTGTTGAAGATGTTAAATTTGTATTTGAATTTTGAATACGAAATAAAATGAATGAAAGGTAATATGAGAAATGCAAAAGAGGACAACTGAAAATTTAACCATTTTTATTATTCTTTTTATTACTTTTAGGGTAGAAATCAAGAGTAAAATTGTGTAGGTTTTAAACCAATAATGCCATAGCAGCAGCAACTAAAATACCATTAGTTGTTAACTTCATAGCAGAACCTTCGAACACAACAATGGAATGACCTGGGGGTGTGATTTGACTAGTTGGTGTAACAACACCAGGAACTGTAGAACCTGGTGGTGGTGCCACTGGAGTGGTTGTCATAACTTCTGGTGGTGGTACCACTGGAGTGGTTGTAATAACTTCTGGTGGTGGTGCCACTGGAGTGGTTGTCATAACTTCCGGTGGTGGTGCCACTGGAGTGGTTGTCATAACTTCCGGTGGTGGTGCCACTGGAGTGGTTGTCATAACCTCTGGTGGTGGTGCCACTGGAGTGGTTGTCATAACTTCTGGTGGTGGTGCCACTGGAGTGGTTGTCATAACTTCCGGTGGTGGTGCCACTGGAGTGGTTGTCATAACCTCTGGTGGTGGTGCCACTGGAGTGGTTGTCATAACTTCTGGTGGTGGTGGGACCATATGAGTTGTACTTGTCACTTGGATTGTAGATGGAATAGTATGTGTTGTAGTAACTTCAATTGAGGATGGTGGACAAGGTTTAATAACACTGGAACAAGTGTTCTGGTGGCATTCTGTTACGGTGGTATATTTTGTAATTTCATTTGTGTGTGTGACAGGTTGGATAATTGTTACCGGTTTAGTAATAGTTGTTAAATGAGTGGAACATTTATTTGAGACACATTTGGTGAACGTAGAAGTAATATGGGAAATGACTGTGGTATTTGGATACATTGATGCAGTCTTGTGGTGAGAAGTAATCATAGATGTTCTACTAGTTGGTTTCAATGAAGATGAATGATGTGCGCTTGATTTATGATGTGATTTTGACTTTGATTCAGAAGAGTGATGTGTCGACGTTGGATGTAAGGAGGAAGAATGATGTGTGGAAGAGCGTGTTTCATGATGGGTACTGGAATGGTGATCTTTTGTTTTTTCTTTCCAATGGTCTTTATCTTTCCAGTGATCCTTATCATGGTCTTTATCTTTCCAGTGATCCTTGTCATGGTCTTTATCTTTCCAGTGATCCTTGTCATGATCTTTATCGTGGTCCTTGTTATGGTCCTTCCAGTGATCCTTGTCATGGTCCTTCCAATGATCCTTATCATGGTCCTTGTCATGATCCTTGTCATGGTCCTTCCAATGATCCTTGCCATGATCTTTGTCATGATCTTTGTCATGGTCCTTATCTTTGTTATGGTCCTTGTCATGGTCCTTATCTTTGTTATGGTCCTTACCATGGTCCTTGTCATGGTCCTTATCTTTGTTATGGTCCTTACCATGGTCCTTGTCATGGTCCTTGTCATGGTCCTTGTCATGGTCCTTGTCATGGTCCTTGTCATGGTCCTTGTCATGGTCCTTGTTATGATCCTTGTCATGGTCCTTGTCATGGTCCTTGTTATGATCCTTGTCATGGTCCTTGTCATGGTCCTTGTTATGATCCTTGTTATGATCCTTGTCATGGTCTTTGTTATGGTCCTTACCATGGTCCTTGTCATGGTCCTTGTCATGGTCCTTGTCATGGTCCTTGTCATGGTCCTTGTCATGGTCCTTGTCATGGTCCTTGTCATGGTCCTTGTTATGATCCTTGTCATGGTCCTTGTCATGGTCCTTGTCATGGTCCTTCCAATGATCCTTGTCATGGTCCTTGTCATGGTCCTTGTCATGGTCATAATCCTTATTATTCCAATTATCATTATGTTTATCCCAATAATGATCATTATTCTTACCATCTGGGAACCCAATTAAATCACCTCTGCTTTCATCTTTATGATTTTTATCATGTTTATCATCATGATCACCAGCTAAGACTTCTGTGGTGACAGCTAAGACACCTAAAGTTAATAATTGTAAACGCATCTTATTTAGCGAATTTGAATCTTGGTATATTGAAAACTGAATAAAGAATTTATAAAAGATTACTATAAAAAATATATAAACTATGTAAACTTACATTGTAATGGTTACTTTTAATTTGGAATATTGAACACTCTTTATATATAAAAATATAATCGATTTCACTTGTATAAAGTGGTTGAGTTTGTTTATGAAGGGTTCTTGAATTAAGTGCAAAGGGTATTTAGGATATATTAAAAAAGGTTTTATCATCTTAAATTAATATATCATTTAAATATATTAATTTAATAAATTATTGTAACCTTGTAAGTGCTTTTTTCTCCAATTTAGGAAAAAGATTAAATTAAATTAAACAAGATTACCTTGAAGTAGTTACCATTAAGGGTAATTATTTCGAAAAGGTCGTCAAACTTAAATGGATACATTTTAATTTTTCCTGAAATTAAGCAAGTTTTTTTTTTAATGTTTCCTTGACTATTTTTTGTTTGAAACTAAATAATTAATTTAAAAAAGCAAAAACTTGATTTAATTAAATTTAACCCTTCTTAATCAGTTAATCAATCAATTAATCAACAAAGCTGTTATTCGATTAACTTACCTACCCTTTAAAACTCACATTTATTCACTAACCTATTTCCCTATTACATGACTAATCTATCTGAGTAATCTACCCTTTTTACATATGTTTTGTCCGAATTTTTTCAAACAAAAAAAAAACAGAAAAACAAAATTGCCGCCGAGCTGCCAAAAAAACCGGAATTTCCTAAAAGGGACGCCTCTTCTCCACCGCCCCGTGTCATTTGCCACGGGTGCCGAAAACAATTTTTGGAAAATTAAAATTAAATTAAATTAAACGTTAAGTGATAAACAAGAACCCATAAAGTAAACAAAGGTTATTATACTCTTGTTACACCCTTTGAAATAAAAGAAGACAAACCCTTTAAGAAGTCAAATTAAATTAAATTGCTATTGTTTTTAAACTATAACCTCGTTATCCTCATACAACGTTTATTAGAATTGGTTAAGTTAGTGCAAAAAAAAAATAATTAACAATTTTACAATAAGAAGACAAAACAACAAAAATAAGGAAAAACACAAAAACTTTTTTTTTGTGTATTACAATTCAATTTACTGTGTTTACAAAATAATTTTGATACAGTTTTAAAGAAAAAAACAAGAAGAAGCATATACGTTTTAATAAATTTGTTATTGTTTTTTTTTTATTTGTGTCAATACGAAATAATAGAAATTTAAAATATTTTACAAATTGTCAAATTAAAAAAAAGGAAATATGCCATCTGCTGCTGCAACCTCCCAAGCTAGATTAGATGAACATCTAGATGGGATTAGACAAGAATTTGCTACTTTTTCAAAAGAAGCTACCACTTCAAGATTACAAAATCAGAAGGATTATGATTACAAGATTAATTTACATCTTGCAGAAATGCAACAAATTAGAAATACTGTCTATGAATTAGAATTAACTCATCGTAAGATGAAAGATAGTTATCAAGAAGAAGTTAATAAGTTGAAATTAGAACTTGGTCAAAAAGACCATCAAATTGCTACTTTAACTCAACAATTACAACAGCAATCTCCTTCTATGGTCCAATCTCAGCTACCACAACAACAGCAACAACAACTGCAACCACCACAACAACAGCAACAATCTCAATTACCTCCTGTAGTCCAACCACCACCACCACAACAACAAGTCCCTTTACCTCAATCCCAAATACAGCAACCAGGTACTAACGGTGTTACAGAACAACAAACTCAACAACAATTACCTCCACAACCATTGAATGGTGTCCCACCTCAACAAAGTGGTCCAGCTTTAGCCCCTTTAATTAGTGCATTAGGATCTCAATTAAAAACTCCAAATATTCCAGGTGCTACTACTGAAACCACTGAAGGTTCTCCAACCCAATTACCTCAAATCCAAGCTCCAGAAGCCACCCCAACTCAATTACAACCATTAGCTGCTCAAGTCCCAACTGTTGCTCCAATCGTGGGACCATCGGCTTCTCAATCAGTTGCTGAAACCACTACTGAAGCTGCTAAAACCTCTCCAGTTGTCGAAAATCCAACTCCAGTTGCTGAAGCTCCAGCTGCCGCTGTTACTTCTACTACATCCACTCTTTCTGGTAAGAAGAAAGGTACTACCAAGGAAGCCGCTAAAACCGAATCGGTCGCTACTACTACTGAAGTTGCTAAGACTGAAGATTCTAATTATTTAGTTGCTCCAGATCAAAGAGCTAGTCAAACTAAATCTATCCCACCATTCTTATTAGATTTAGATTATGCTCAGGTTCCAGAACATTTAAAGAAAAGAGAAAATGATTATTATGTGTTATATAATCCAGCTTTACCACGTAATCTTGAAATTGATTTACATGCTTCATTAGAACATTCTTCAGTGGTTTGTTGTGTTAAATTCTCCAATGATGGTCAATTCTTAGCAACTGGTTGTAATAAAACTACTCAAGTTTATCGTGTTTCTGATGGTTCTTTAGTGGCTAAATTATCTGATGATAATGCTCCATCTTTACAAAATGGTAATGGTTCAGGTGCTAATGGTGCAAATGGTAAAGATGGTGAAAATAATGCTACTTCTACGGATTTATATATTAGATCTGTTTGTTTCTCTCCAGATGGTAAATTCTTAGCCACTGGTGCTGAAGATAGATTAATTAGAATTTGGGATATTGAAAAGAAAGAGATTGTTATGTTTTTACAAGGTCATGATCAAGATGTTTATTCATTAGATTATTTCCCATCTGGTGATAAATTAGTCTCTGGGTCTGGTGATAGAACTGTGAGAATTTGGGATTTAAAGACCGGTCAATGTTCTTTAACCTTATCCATTGAAGATGGTGTTACCACCGTTGCAGTTTCTCCAGGTGAAGGTAAATATATTGCTGCTGGTTCATTAGATAGAGCTGTTAGAGTTTGGGATTCTGAAACTGGGTTCCTTGTTGAAAGATTAGATTCTGAAAATGAATTAGGTACTGGTCACAGAGATTCTGTTTATAGTGTTGTTTTCACTAAAGATGGTGATAAAGTTGTATCTGGTTCTTTAGATAGATCTGTTAAATTATGGAATTTACGTAATGCTAAGGAAAATGGTAAATCAAACTCTGCTGTTTGTGATGTAACATATATCGGTCACAAAGATTTTGTTCTTTCAGTAACCACAACAAATAATGATGAATATGTTTTATCAGGTTCTAAAGATCGTGGCGTCTTATTTTGGGATACTGAATCTGGTAATCCATTATTAATGTTACAAGGTCATAGAAATTCTGTTATTTCTGTGGCAGTTGCTAATGATCATCCATTAGGCCCGGATTATCAAGTCTTTGCCACTGGTAGTGGTGATTGCAGAGCTAGAATTTGGAAATTTAGTAAGTGTCAAAACGAAGGGAAGATTGAAGAAGTAAAGAGTTAAAAGTTTTTGAAACCAACAAAAAAAAAAGTTTAACAATAACAAAATGAGAAATGACATAAATATTTTACCATACTACTAAATTATATCAGATATTCGAGCTGCATCACCTAACCAAACAAGGAAGATATATATATATATATATTTAAACAGAACTATGGAGGAATTATTATAAAATATTTTAAATCAATGAGGGAAGTTCTGATCATGTAATTTAATCCAAATCTTAACCTCCACCCAAATTGTATACATATATTTGACAAACATAATAATAAAAATAAATTTAATTAAAGACACAAAAATATTTTAACAGATATCTTATATAACTAACTTTTTTTTTTAAATAATGAATTTGTATAAATGAATAAAGAAAGAAAACACAACAGTTTTAATAGTATTTTATTTAGGTAATCCTGTCTTTTCATCAATTAAAGATTCTTGTGTTGATTGTGGACCTGGTCCCACTTGAGTATAAATGATTTTTGTTATCTTTTCATTAATATCATCACGATAATTGACCAAGATTGGTTCAAAATCTTGTTTTAAATTTGTTGTATAATGAGATTCCCAATCTTTAATTTGTTTCAAAGAGAACTTTTCATTCCAACCATTAATCTTATGACAAAATTCATTTAATAAAGATAATAATCTATCTTCATTTTCTTGTAAATAATATAAGACAGCATTTGGACCTGCGTCAAATGTATAAGCAACAATATTTGTTCCATAAAATGAATTAATCTTATGACATAGATTAATTATTCTCTTTGAAGTATCATTAATATAAAAAATTGGTGGATATGAATCTAAACAAGTTGCATGGAATGAATTTGAATCCTTCATTGTTAATTCTGCAAATTTATTAAAATCTTTTGTCTTAATTGCATCTTTCATAGCAATAAATCTTTCTGGTACGACCTTCTCAACCCTACGTTTAAATAAATCTGATGTGGCAACGGTTAATTGCATCCCTCGTGTGGAAGAGACATCTTTTTTAACATCACTTACAACAAGGATTAAAGCTTTCATTTCTGGCCATTGGTCTCTTTCCAAGATTTGGACCGCTTTAGAATCTGAACCATCTGGTAATTGACCCATTTCCCATGCGACATACCCTCCAAACAGGGATCTACAAGCTGAACCAGATCCCTTTCTGGCAATCTTGGATAATTCAGACATGGATTGAGGTAATTGATACAATTTAGCAATGGCAGTGACTAAAGCAGCAAATCCAGCAGCCGATGAAGCTAATCCTGCTGCAGTTGGGAAATTATTTTCAGAGACTAAATGTAATTTCCATTGAGATAAAGTAGGTAATGTCTTGTCTTGTTGTTCTAATTGACTTCTTAATCGACGTAAATCATGTAAACAATCCTGAGTTCTCTTGTTTTGCAAAGATTCCAAATGGCCATTCAACCATAATTGATCCTCTTGAAATGTTTCACTTGTAGCAGCAGTGGTTAATGTTCTTAAATCGTCTTGAGATAATGTGATTGAAATGGATGAGTTTGTTGGTAAGTTTAGGGACACATCTCTTTTCCCCCAGTATTTCAATGTGGCAATGTTCACTGGAGCAGTAGCAGAAGCAGTGTGTATAGTCATTGTGAATGTTCTTCCTGTGTTCTGCTTCTCGGGTAGTCTGTGTTTTATTTTAACACTTCCTCTTCCTCCTCCTCCTTATATATCTTTGTTCATTCAGTATCTCAAATTCTTATACGGTTTGCACCAAATTTTCTGGAATTGTTATTGGACGTATCGGAGTCCTCGTTTCGTTGCTGAGTTTTGTTCGAAGGGCAGTTGTGCCAAGTATCTTTAATTTCTGGAACGATGTTGCAATATGTTGTTTGTTTGTTTATTTGTTTGTTGTTTGCAACACTTTGTTGCAGATCTATTAAGAGCCGCTGTGGTTATTTCTTACTGAATTACACTGAAAGACATACAAATATATATATACAAGTATCTGCATATCATGATGCTGGGTTACAAGGGTATGTTACTGTGCAATGTGCTAGCCAAGAGGGGGTTTATTACTACCATTTCACTAGAAACGTCCAAAAGCGTTTATACTTCTAAATTATTATTTAATTCCACGAGAACATTCCCTCGTTTTAACAGCACTTCCACTAAGACAGAAATTAAAACTAAGTCTCCATTCACTGAGGAACAACTCGAACAGGCCAGAAAGGAAAGATTAGATGGGTTAGGTCCATTTGTGTCAAAATTACCTAAAAAATGGATCCCATACGCTGAATTAATGAGATTAGAAAAACCAGTTGGAACATGGTTATTATATATTCCATGTAGTTGGTCAATCTTAATGGGTGGGATGTTAACAGGTGCCTCTATCCCACATACTATGGGGATGTTAGGTTTATTTGGTCTTGGTGCATTGATTATGAGAGGAGCCGGATGTACTATTAATGATTTATTTGATCGCGATCTAGATGATAAAGTGATTAGATCTGTTGAAAGACCAATTGCTTCGGGAAGAGTCACACCAAAACAAGCATCATTGTTTCTTGCTGGTCAAACAGCAATCGGATGTGGTATTCTGGCTTTATTACCTGCTCAATGTTGGTGGTTAGGATTAGCATCATTACCCATTGTTTTCACTTATCCATTATTTAAAAGATTTACTTATTATCCACAAGCTGCATTAAGTGCATGTTTCACTTGGGGTGCATTATTAGGGTTCCCCGCCATGGGTGTATTGGATTGGTCCACTATGTTACCATTATATCTTGGTAGTTATTTATGGTGTATGACTTATGATACAATTTATGCTCATCAAGATAAGAAATTTGATATCAAAGCAGGAATTAAATCTACTGCACTAGCATGGGGTCCCAAGACCAAGAAGATATGTTACACTTTGACCGCAGGTCAATTTGCTCTTTATACATTAGCTGGTGTTAATAGTGGATTACTTTTAGGACCAGGTTTTATTGGTGGATTATCTATTTTTGCCTATAGAGTATTTACAATGATTAAAAAAGTAGATCTTGATGATCCAAAAAATTGTTGGAAAGAATTCCTTGGGAATATTAATAGTGGATTATATTTCACTTTTGCTTTATGTATTGATTTCATTTTAAAATCAATGGGTATCTTATGAATATTAGCAGTATAATGTTTCTTTTATTTCTTCTGTTTATTTAATATAATGCCTTTAATGATATCTTTTTGCTTCTTCGAGTTAGAATGGAATGATTGCTTATCTTTGTTTAATTCAATCATTTCTTTAAGTAATGATGTCTTTTCATTTTTAATATTATCATTAAATAATGCTTCGAGGATCTTCCCATCAGATTTCCAAACGTCACCAGATCTTGATACTATATAATGTTTATTCCAAAATTGTACCTGAGGGGTTTTATTTGTTAAATAGAAGCAATATGTTCCCTTATCTTCAATCCCTTGAGCACCTTTCCCTGTAAAGATACGGGCATTCTTTGTCTTCACTAAATTACTGACTGCAATTAATGATTCTCTAGGTCTACCTAAGATAGCAGATTGTCTTACCACTTTAAACATTGGTTTCATAATACCATGACTTACTGGTACAAATTCAATCTTTGTCACAGCTCTAGAGAAAGTCCATAATGTCCCCAGTGATAATGTAAATGGTAAAATAGTTAAACCTAAGGGTCCATACACTTTAATCAAATATTTCCAATCTTTAGTTTCTTCTTCAGTGGCCAATTCACGCCCCTTCAACACAGAAAACCATGCCATATCACTGAATGTGATACCATAAACTACCAATACAGCAGATAACCCCAGCGATCCCGCTTTTAACAGGGGTTTCATCTTATATTTATATAACCATTGCGACGTCTTTCTCGAGGTCAACTCGTCCAACAATGTAAACAAACCAGTAGCTCCAGCCATTGCTATGTTATCTATATTATTCTAATTAATTAGTTAGTGTTTATTATTCTCTTTCTACCCACGTCTTGCAACATATCTCATCTCTTCTTGATGCTAAGTAAGACAGGCTTTAACAATCCTTTACAGTACAAGTTTCAAAAAATCAATATCAAAATTTAAAAAATATCGAAAATATTTCAAGAATTTAAAGTTAATTTTAGTTTTAACCATCAACTTTATTCGATGAGAAGTTATTTCATTACAGACAACACAAGTAAGACCACCATTGCCACTGAAGAATTGTTGTTGTGACACTCTCAATTGAATTGTACTCACACATTTTGTTGACGATCATTTCCCCTCCCCCACTTTTTTTTGTTTCCTCTCTGACTTAAAATCTGTCCCTTCCTTTCTTCTTTTTATATCCATACATTCTCAAAACAATTCTATCAAACATAGAAATGGACAATCGAGACGATAAACAGTCTAATTATCTACATTCTGCTGCAGGCACACCTGTAATGAATTCAATTCAAGAAGAGGATTCTCCTACTTCTCCGGATTTTGGTTTTGAAACACCATATTTAGACACTAATAGAAATATATCCAGTACTCATTTAGATGTTCCAGACAATCACAACAATAACAACAATAATACTAATAATAATATCAGTAACAATTTCAGTAACAACAGACCGTTTTTCGCATCTCCTAAATTATCAAGACCAAATTCTGGGTTTTATTCAATGCAAGACGCTAATAATTCAAGTTCAAGTATTATTTATAACCCAACTTTCAGTTTTGGTGGTAGTGAGAATACCAACAACAACAACAACAATAATAATAATAATATTGCCTCATCAAACACAAACAATAACGTCAATGCTAACACTGCTAATAATGTGTTTGGTAAATTAGTTTCTCCATACGCAAACAATGCCAATAATTCCAGTTTAACTAATTTAAATGGGGGTTCAAATATTCCAATTAGAGAGAAAAGACGTAGTTCTTATAAATATTTACCATCTACTGCCAAATTTGGTCCTCCAGGTGTACCCCCACCACCACCACAAACAAGAAGTAGATCACCAGTGAGATCACCATCTCCAGACACATTAAAGAGACAATCTGCATTATTGGATTCACCATTCAATTTTAATACTTCCACATTACAACCACCATCAAAATTAACCCCCAATGGTCATGCTCCACATTCAAATACACCACCACCATCCGCATCTAGAGCATCGTTCCGTAAAGGTCATCGTTATAAACATTCCTCGGTATCTATGAATTTCTTTCAAGAACCAGAAGTTAAGATCCCATTAAATATTGCTAAAGCATTACCAATTCCTGATTTCCATGATTTAAAAGAAAATTTAATTTGGCCTCGTGCATATTTACAATTATCTATCGTGGTATTAGAAATTATTACTTGTTTAATCACTTATCAATTAGGTCAAATTAAAAATTGGAATAATTTCTTAACATTATCTCATTTCATTACATATGATATTATTGGATCTTTAATTATTATCTTTGTGGAAAATATATCTCAATTTGAAGTTTGGTCTACAGGTACATTGACTTTCCCATTTGGGCTAAACCGTATTGACGTTTTATTAAGTTTTGCATCTGCAGTGTCATTATGCTTTGTTGGTTTAGATTTAATATTCCATGTCTTGGAAGAAACAATTGTTCTATTTGTAGAACAATCTGCCTCAAATGAACATATTACATTAGATAAAGGTGAACCAAAGACACAACATGAAGAAATTGTTTCTCAAATTCCACATTCTCATCATGGTAAAGGTACAAATTTACTTTTCAATAATATACAAAACAATAACAATAATGTTCAAATTTGGTTTTCCATTATCGCATTAAATTTCTTCTTAGCCAATTTATCATTATATAAAACTTACGTGACTAATATGAATAGTCAATTGAAGACTAAGAATCCATTAATTACCATTGGGTATACAATTTATTTAGTGATTTATCCATTTGTGGAAGGCCATGGTATGGTATCTGTGATATTAGATCATGTTGCCACCATCTTCATTGCTGTTTTCATCTTAATGCATGGTTATACCATTGCTGAATGGACATCGACAATTTTATTAAATGGGTTCTCCACGACTACATTAACTGGGTTTACTATCACTGACAACAATGATACAAATAATAGTGAAAAAGTTAAAGAAAAGGCTCAATCAACAAATTTGATACGACAAGCATCTTTAACAATTTTACCTATTGCATCTGGTTATCACAACGAATCATCATCATCTTCTTCTAAACTTAAGGGAAAATTAAATAATCACGGATTAAAATGGAATGATACAATTACAGATCCACAAAGAATTAAATCCATAATTATTGAAAAGATTGAAAATTTAATTGAATTTAAATCAAGATGTAAGTTATCTTATGAAAATTTGATTATTAGTAAGATTAATTTTAATTTATACATTGTGTTAATTAAGATTACTATGGAAGGTGGTTCAAATGATGATGAAATACAATTAATGAATGCTATTGAGAATTGTATTAAGAAATGTCTACCTCACGTGGAAACCACCATTGAAATCGATAGATTATAATAAGTAATAATAATAAGTAATATACAATTTTCTTTTGTTTATCTATATAACTGAAGTACAAAAATGAAACATTTTATAATTTAATATTTAATTATATGTCTATGCTGATGTTTCCTGTTGTTGTTGTTGTTGTTGTTGTTTAAAAGTATTTAAACATTCCATATAGGTAGATTCATTTTCAGAAGTCAATTGTTCAACAACTTCGAAAGAAATTGAATTATCAACAGTGGCATCAACATTTCTTGATAAATCAATATCAATATGATTTGACCAAAAATTTTGTTCACCTTTACCAATAAGTATATTATAAACATTACCAGAATTATTTGCTCTTGCAGTTCTACCTACACGATGAACATATTGTTGTGAAGAAATTGGTAAATCATAATTAATAACATCAGTAATATTATTAATATCAATACCTCTAGACATTAAATCTGTTGTAATTAAGATTTGTTTTGTGACAGTATTGTCTGTAGATTGAGTGAAATTAGCCAATATTTTTTTGTTAATTAATTTTGTGTTATTTGTATTAATAGAATCAATTGAATAATTTGTGGTGGTATCAATGTTTGTGTTAAAAGATTCGTTAATAATGGATAATAAAGATTGTAATCTAATAGCTGCTTCATTAGATTTAATGAAAATTAAAATTTTTCTTCTTATGGTAGAGTCACCAGATAAAGAAGATTGAATTAATTTGAAAAGTATTAACGGTTTATAAATAGATTTAGCAGTACCAATATTAATATTAAATTCTTTCAAACCAGTTGGTAAATTGTATAATTTAATTGAATCCATCATATAAAGTTTTGGATTATACAAATTTAAATCATGTAATTTTGCAGTATTAGTAGTTAAAGTAGCAGAAAAGATCATTTTAATAACATTACCAGGTAATGAATCAATAGTGGATTTATCTTGTGATAAATGTGATAATAATTCAGAACACCAATTTTGGAAAGATTGATTTAATAATCTATCAGCTTCATCTAGAATTAACCATTTTAAATTAATTAATGAGATGGACTGCATATTTAAATGATCGACTAATCTACCTGGAGTAATGATAAGGATATCAGGTTCATTAGAAATTAATTTTTCATGTTCTTCTCTTAAAGATTTATCTAAATTAGCCATTGTGACCATAAGACTTGATTTATTACAAAGTTTTGATAAAGTTTCACCCACTTGACTAATTAATAGTCTTGTTGGAACCAGAATAATAGCACGTAATTTGTTACATTTTCTATTAATTAAAGATTGAACTAATGGGACAGAGTATGCTAAAGTTTTACCAGAACCTGTGGATGCATTAATTAATTGATCACCAATACGTCTAGTGAAATGTTTTTTTGAAATTTTGGACATATTATTAATTTGTGGAAGAATATTTGACCATAAACTTGTTTGAATTGGGAAAGATTCCTTTGAGAATTGAGTAGTAATATTGGTTAAAAGACGTGTATCTAATTCTGAAGCGAAGGAATCAAATGGTTTAATCATATCTTTATCATAAATGATTCTTTGTGTAGACATAAAAGCCGCGTCAATCTTTGCGACGTTAGTAGCAGCAATTCTTGTTTCTCTATCTTCATGAGTGAAGGGAGTTCTTTCAGGTTGTGGGATTTGTTCCAAATCATGAATTGTAGTCTTTGATTCTTCTTCTTCATCATCTTCTTCATTGATATCTAACTTATCTTGTAAAGAGATTGTTTGTTGAAATCTGTTTAAGACTGAATTGAACTTTTCAGGTTTGTCCATATCCACATCTTGCTGTTCGCCATCATCCTGTGGCTGTTCTTCTGTCACTACTTCTACATCCTCTTCTTCTTCTTCTTCTTCTTCTTCAGGTTCACTTTCACTACTTTCACTACTTTCTTCATCTTTTTCAGCAGCTACTTTTCTGGATCTCTTTGCAGGAACCAAGGGTCTTGGCTTAATTATAGGTAATTTAACCTCCTGTGTATCCTCAACAACAGCATTTGGATCGAATCTTTGAGCGAACATTGTATAGTTTGTTTTTATCTATTTGAATCTATAACGGTATGAATTGCACATCTCATCTCGAATTAAATACTTTAAATTTTGAAATCAATAATAAAATTTTTAAATAAGTTTTGTTAAGCTTATTATACAAAGATAACCAAATTACAAACAAGACAAGTGAGGATATTACACTGTTTAACACAATCAGGTAGTCAATTAATTAATAATTAGAACACAATTATGTTTTCTTCAAGCCGAATTCTATTAGCACGTTCTGCATGGAAGGGTCCCAATGTAGTGTCATTACCCCTTAGACAAGCCATTGCTAATGGTACATCAGTGAAGACACAAGCTAGAGCTGCGACAATCTTACCACAATTTGTTGGTGTAACATTTGAGATTCATAATGGTAAGAACTATATTCCTGTGACGATCACTGAAGATATGGTGGGTCATAAATTGGGTGAATTTGCCATGACGAGGAAGCCAGTGGTCCACAAATCTACCAAATAACCACTGTCCTTAATACATACTCTACCACTACTCATTCCATTCACATGTAAATACATATACAATATACATAACCTCTTCTGTCTCTTATATACTCTCTCTTTCACATAATAATAATATTAATAACGTTTATATTCAATTAAATTTAAATAAAGTTGAATTCAAACAACTTTCTCCTTGAAGCATTAAGATTTTAAAAGAAGAACAACAAGAGCAAGATAAGCAAGAATGTTCAGATTGTGCAAGCAGAGTGTTTGGAGCATGGTCTCGAGAAGACCTATGCTACCATACAATAACAACTTCTCTACATACTCGCCATTACAAGCTACTATTAATCAATTAAAAAGAACAAATATCTTTAAGAAATCACAATTGAAAGTGAAGAGATCTAAATCACCAGATCTAGAGACATGTCCACAAAGACGTGGAGTAGTTACTAAAGTGATGATCTTAAAACCAAAGAAACCAAATTCGGCACAACGTAAAGTTTGTAGAGTAAGATTATCAAATGGTCAAAATGTAAGTGCTTATATCCCTGGTGAAGGTCATAATGCTACAGAACATAGTATTGTCTATGTAAGAGGTGGGAGAGTACAAGATTTACCTGGTGTGAAATACCATTTAATTAGAGGTCGTGGAGATTTATCTGGTGTCTTAAATAGAGTTTCTTCCAGAAGTAAGTACGGTGTCAAGAGAGCTACACAAGATAATGCGAAGAAATAAATTGCATTCAATCATTGATCAATACATCAATGCCATCTGTAAATAGCAATAAATATGTTTATAATATAACAACTTCTGTATATTCTTCATTAATATCAAATATTTAAATAGCAAATATTTATTTTCAAATAAAAATATATTTTCATTGAAAAGAAGTTGTTAATTTGAACAAGAACCTTTATTCCTAAGAAACAAAAAGAGAACCACGACCCAACCATTGCATTTAATTAAGCGTACAAATAATGCTACATTTATCCGCTAACAACACTTTATTAGAGGCCACTTTAATTGAATTACAACAAGCTTTTCAAGCTAATTCCCCCTTAGTCGTGGATAGAATTGTTTCTGATTTTGATCATACAAGTTTCCATCTAGTGACTCCAGATAATGATAATAGACAATTCATCCATTTATCTATTGTCACTAAAGCATGGCCATCATTAGTTAAATGCGGTGGTAATGCCAACGATGAATCTGCTTTAATCCAATTTATTAATTCAAAATTAAATAACCAAGCCACTGAAATTTTAGCTAAGAATCAAGCAACACCAGGTTATGATATGACTGTTCGTATTGATTTATCACAATTAACTAATGAATCAACTCATCAATTATCATTATTAAAGACTTATGTCATGAGTTTCCCATTCCAATTAGCTTTTGATGAATTTCAAACATTATCTCAACAATTTGCTACTTTAGCTCCAGGTGAAGAAGAATCAAGTTTATCTCAACCACATCGCGGTCAATCTTACAGAATTCAATATCGTGATGATGAAAATATTTATGTTCAACCATCAAATGATAGAATTACAGTAATCTTTGAAACAATCTTTAAAGATGAAACTGATAAAATCTTTGGTAAAGTGTTTCTTCAAGAATTTGTTGATGCACGTAAGAGAAATAGATCAATTCAATCTGCTCCACAAGTGTTATCATCAAACGTAGCACCAAGAGAAATTGCCTCTACTTCAACAGAAAATCCTGATTCAAGATTTATTACATTTGTCTTATTCCCAAGACATTTTAATAACGCTGAAACACAATTTAAAACAATTGCCCAAATCTTACAATTTAGAAATTATTTCCATTATCATATTAAATGTTCAAAAGCATTCATGCATTCGAGAATGAGATTTAGAGTTAACACTTTTATTAAAGTCTTAAATAGAGCTAAATTCGATTCTGAAGAAAATGATGATGGTGAAAATAAAGAACCACAGCAAAGAAGAACCTTTACAGGTAGAAAGATGGTTTATTAATTATCTAAACCTTTTTTATATTTCTACTCCTTTTATTATGCCATAAACCTTATACTGCTAATTATATAATAATAATATATATTTTTATATAAACAACAATCTTTAATTTGAAATGAAACTTTACTTTATTTATTTATTTATTTATTTATTTATTTATTTATTTATTTATTGATAAGACAGAACCAGACAAAGACAGAAGCAAGTAAGCAATACCACCACAATGACTAAGTTAATATGGGTGGTGGGTCCCATTATTGGAATCACATATATCACATTATGGTTATTGAAAAGATTTATACCAATTCGTCAAACAAATATTGAGAATTGGGTGATTCCTTGGTTTAACGTATGTGTTTTAGTCTTATCTGATTTTCTTTTGCCAGGTGATATCTTCACTCAAGGTAATGTTACATATAAATATATGTGGTTTATCACATATGCAATTCAATTTATACTTTGTTGGTTCTTATTACCATGTATGATTTCATATCTTGAATTAGATTATTCCATATATTCACTTAATGGTCCAATTCAACAAATTTATGGTTCAATAATTCAAAATATCAAATTTTATACCATTTGTGGTGTTGTGTTAGTGTTGGGATTCATCTTAGCACTTATGACATTATCGATTTATTCAATTTGGCCAATTATAATCTCGTTATGTCATATTTATTCATTATCATTCACTTTGATTTTATTAGCCATGGGCTTAATGATTGTACCTCGTGACTTATATCATCGTTTATTTATGAAAGAATCTCATATTATTAATCGTTATTATATTGCATTATCAAGACAAAATGATGAATTAAATGATTCAAAATTATATTTATTAGATCATTCAATTAATATCTTACATTCAAAACAATTAACCACTGGTGACGTTGAATTTAATAAATTATTAACCACATGCCAAGATGAAGTAAAACAAAAATTAGATGCTTTGGATTGGGAAAATAGATATAATGATCATCTTTTGAATGATAATGATGATATGTTTACTGCAATTAAATCCATTGATAAATTAAATAAAGAATGGAATCAATTTATTACTCATTTCTATACAATTCAATATCATCAATATCAAATTGATAAATATATTCATCTATTAGCAAAACAATCTGCAATTAACATTCCAAATAATGCTGATTCAAGTTTATCATTGACATATACACAATCATATGGTCAAATACTTCATAAATGGACAGTGAATGGGTTTTTATTTATTTTATTCATTTTATCAATTCTGATATCATTTGGTGTAATCTTATTAGAAATATTACCAACAAGATTAACTAATTGGATGATTTGGAGTAAGATTTCCACTGAGAGAGCTGCACCATTACTGATTATAATATTAATTTATAATAAATTAATATCATTATATGCAATGACAATTATCAAATTCCAAAATTTTCATTTAACACCAAATGGACATTCAAACCCAAGAAATTTATTTTATTTCATTCTTTATGGTAATAGATTATTGTTTCCTTTATATTTTAATTTAATAACTGTAATTCCAACAAAATTATATGAGGAGACACAATTTAATAAGATTCTTTATAATCAAATTAAATTAATTCCAATTATTAATTGGTTAAATAAATGGTTACCACCAATTTTTATCATATTAATTGGTATCTCATATTATAATAATAAATTGAAATGGCAAATTTTAAATAAATTTATTAGTGAAGACACTTTATATCAAATATTTGGTTGGTTTGATCTTGAAGATTATAATGAAGAGAATGGGATGTCATCTGGTTCCATATTTGGCAAGACCAATGATCTTGATGGTGAAATTGATAATGAAAGATTATCAATATCTACAAATACTATTGGTGCGGCAAGTACTACTACTACTACCAATAATAATAATGATATCGAATATTCATTACAAGATGGTAGATTCTTATTTGAAAGGGCCATTAATAATAATAATTCCAATAGATATACAGATAATGCAGGCAATTCCACAAGATATAACAATAACGTGGAATTGAATGAAACTAATAACAATAATAATTCAAATACTACCACACCAAATCTAAATGATTATTTTAACAATTTATAGACAGTTATGTATTAATACAAGTATAATTCAATTTTAATGATTTTTTTTTGCTTATAGATAGTATTTAGATTTAAAAAAGAAGTATATATAATATATATGTGATGTTGATATTAGATATAGTATACGTTAAGGAAAGAGAGACACAAAAAAATAAAGAGATAAAAGAAAAGTACAACATGTTAAAGATAAAAGTGGGAAAAAGCCCACTAATGGATTCATAGTTAATAACAGGGAAAGAAAAGTTTAGAAGAAATTTAAAATTAAATGATTATTTGAATGAATCATTAAATTCTAATTTTTGATGATATTTATATTTCTTCTTAGTAACAAAGACATCAGTTAAAGCATCATCATCAACAAACCAAGAAACACGACCAGCGGCACCTTCATTAACAATACTACTTGGTAAACCCTTTTCTGGTCTTTCCATAATCATTTTAATAATTGGAGCCTTTGTAGCACCTTCCACAACGAAAATGACTCTATGAGAATGACAGATGACTGGAATAGTTAATGATATTCTTTCAGATGGACCACTTGGTGCTTTTTCTACTGGGACTACCCAAGCTAATTTTTCACGTAAATTTTCTTGAAAATTTGGGAATAATGATGCAATATGACCATCTGGTGCACAACCTAATAAGAATAAATCAAACATCGGAAGTTTAACAGAATCTCTACCTGCAAAGCCTTTAATTAAAATTTTTTCATAATTATCAGCACATTCTTGTGGATCATCAATTAATGATTCATCAATATGAAAAATATTTGGTGTGCCATATTTTTCAGTATCAATTAAATCAAAGATTTTCCTCTTAGCTTGACCATAATTACTTTGATCAGATTCAAATGGTACTAATCTTTCATCGGCAAAGTATATATCCCATTTCCCCCATTGAATATCATTTCTTTTCAATAAACCTTCATGTAAGACTTGAATTAAAGAACCACCAGAGATAGCAATCTTAAATCTTAATTCTTTCTTAGGTCTATCCTTTTTCTCTCTTGTGGAAGAAACACTTTTAGTCGATAGAACTCTATGCATATCTGTACTAGATGCATTATTATTATTATTATTATTATTATTATTATTTAAATTTAAAGTAACACTACCACCATTTGTGGTAGTAATCCCACTTAAAATACTATTATTCTCACTTAAATTGACATTAGATTGTCTTCTTTCCTTGGGTACAAGAGCCCCGTTTTGAGCATAGACAATATAATCCGCCACAGCTTCTGCAACTCCAGAGAATTCATGGAATGCAAAAATTTTAGGAACAGTAGTGGTCATTGTTATATTATATTATGTTAATATTATTATTTTGGTTTAATAAATGGATTAACAATCAAATATTAATTATAATTTCAAAGTTTAATCAATCTTTAAATTATAATCAAAAATAAAGGTAAAAAGTTGTAAAAAAAATAAATAAATAGCTAATCTCAATTAATTTTAATGATAAACAACAAAGCTAAACTAGAACTATTAAATTATATGTAAAATCTTGATTGCAATGGCTAAGTAGCAACCGTAATCAATGGATACTTTTATGGATATTTCGTTTCACTGGTTTTCTTTGTTGTCAATATGTGTTCTTCTTATTCCTTAATAAATCCCATTTTTCGCTTTTAAAGTAAATTTTATCTTTAGATTCAGAATTCGACGGAAAACCTCCTGTTAATAGGGAAGCATGAGGGTAACCCTTGGAAATATATATAGCTAAGCAATGTGTCACTGTAATGATTGATGTTGTACGCAGTGAGTTATTGGAACACTTGTAAAGCTGTTTCTAACTTGGTGAACATCTCTTCACGTTCACCTTCCAAGGTACTCAACACTGTGATGGCGCCACCGGCTCCTAGATGCCAATCGTGACCGGAATTGTATGAATACATACATCTGATGTTCACAGACCAATCCCCACGACCGTTTAAGGACCAATATCCAGTGACACCACTATAAACACCACGATGTCCACCACAAGTAACTTCGTTGACTACTGGTTCAATCTCGTTTTGTAACATCTCAACAGTGATTTTCTTGGGAGCACCGGTCATGGATCCAGGTGGTAATGAATGTTTTAAGATATCCATCCCAGTGTAACAACTTTGTGACATTTCAGTAGCTTTCACAACACTAACCAATTGATACACGGTCTTATATTCTTCTACACTCATAAACTCTTCGATTCCAACATTTGGTAACAATTCATATAGATCATTTCTAATTAAATCTAAGATCATTAAATTTTCACCGAATTCCTTTGGTGTCTTTAAGATTTTGGTTGCCTTGTCTAATGTCATATCTTTAGTCTTCTTTACTGTCCCCTTGATTGGACGCAATTCACATATATCTTGATCCCATTTCAAAAATCTTTCTGGAGAAGAACTAATAAGACATAACTCTTCATCATACCTTTCACTCAAATCATTAAATTCTAAGAAACTTGTAAATGGTGCTGGATTTCTTTGAACAAGAGTTTGGAAAATTCTCCAAGGTGACAACGATTCCTTTGATGGGATATTAATTGGAGTCACAATGGTCTGAGTGGTTAGACATATTTCATACGAATCACCTTTATGCATATAATCTTGACACATATTAAAAGCTTCACTATATTTTTCTGGTTCTGGTATAGTAATATCATATTTTATTTCTGATGGTAACGTAGATTCCCAATTCAAATCATCTCTTTCCCATTCTTGATTTCTTTCCATTATGGTAATAATGTCTTCAGGGAAACATTCCCCTCTTGACACCAAATATACAATCCCATCAACATGATTCACCAAAATGCAATTATTAATAAATACAAGTTTTGCATCTGGTTTAAAGTCACAGTTTGTTTTATCATTAGCAATATATGAACCCATTTCATAGCCAAGGATTCCAACAAGACCACCAATAAAGGGTAATCTACTTAATTCATTATTTGAATCATTAATTAATTTATCATGCATAGCATTGGAAATAGTTTTCCAAAAGTTTTCTTTATCTTCTTCAATAATTTTTAGTGAAGATGTCGCGTTATTAGCTAATGTGTTGTTTAATGCAAGGGTGATGTTGTTGTATGTTAAATTTGGATCTTGCCATTTATGAACAGTTGTTTTTTCCAAGTTGTTAAAATGAGTATATACAAGTGAACTTGGATCAGGTAATGCAATAATAGACCATTCACCACGATTAGCAGATAATGAAGAAGAGGCAAAGATGAATTTATCTTGTTTAATTTGATCAGCTAACTTTAAAGTAAATTTAGCATCATTTATGATACTTGGAATATTATATTTTCTAGTGAAAATTGACATGTTATTATTATCACATTCCTTTGGGATATTAAATTTATTAAATAATGGTGTTCTATCTATAGCATGTTGTAAAGTTTTTAATTTATTAACACCATTTAATCTAGCTTGAACCTTTTCGGAATATCTACCAGTGATATTCTTATTCCAATTGTTGGCCAATTTAATAAAATTTTGAATTAATAAATCACCTTCCTGAGAGCAACATGATTCAGGATGATATTGTACTGAATACCATGGTTTATCTTTAATTTGTACACCCATTAACAATTCACCATTTTCATCACTAGTGGTGGCTAAAGGAATAACATTTTTCGATTGCTGGGTTTTAATAACGTGTAAAGAATGATATCTAGTAGATTTAAAACTTGGTGGACTATGTTGGAATAAGCGGCTGTTATAACCATCTTGTGTAACAACCATTTCATAAACTTGACCATGTTTAATAGTACCTAATTGTTCCACATCACACCCTTGGGCAAAACACATAGCTTGCATCCCTAAGCAAATCCCAAGAATAGGAACTCTAATCATCTCATTATCATGGAACAAATCATTTAATATCCCTACATCTTCTGACCCATTCTTAGGGTTCCCGGGACCAGGACCAATAACAACAGCATCAAAGAAGGGTAATACTTGGTTCAATTCACTAATAGATGTGAATGTATCATTTCTAACTGTGGTAACCTCGACTGTACCATTCAACTGTTGTTCTAATAATCTTTGTACATTAAAACAAAACGAATCATATGAATCAATAAACAAAACATGAAATGAGGACATTTCTAATTTATTATTGATATGTAATTGGGTATTTGAAACTACAGATCAATATAATCACTTATATAACTCTGTATATATTCTAATTCTTTGTTTCGTATCCTTGTATTTAAAGAAGTAACACTCCCATCTGCAACTCTTTTTTAAAACAAAGCTCATCACCAATTTCTTATTTATTAAAATTCTAACAACTTTCTCACATTATGATAAGCCCAAAACTACAGAGCAAGTTGTCAATTGTATTAGAGAAGATACAGGAACAAGATGATAGAAGTGTTATGTAATGATCGTTTGGGAAAGAAGATCAGAGTGAAGTGTCTCGAAGAAGATCTTGTTGGAGACTTTAAGAAAATGTTAGCATTACAATTAGGTGTTATGGCAAGTAAAATTGTGTTACAAAAAGCTGGGACAGTCTTAAAAGATCATATTACACTGGAAGATTATGAGATCCATGACAACACCAACTTGGAATTGTATTATTTATAAGAGAACAATGATAATATATATATATATCGATATATTCTTATAATGCAATTGTAATTAATAATTAATTTTATACAAGAATAGCTGTATGTATGTGAATATGCAAAGGGGTTTAAAAAAGATTAATCAGTATCATAAGAAGTACTCAACACGTCTGTGTTGTGCTGACTTTGATTGATATGAGTCGGAAAATACATCAATTTCCATGTTCATATCATCAAATCCTGTAGGTGATAATTCTTGATATAAACTTGAATTTGATCTTCCCACAGTATGGTTCCTACCTTCGTCATCAAAATAGTCTGATATAATTTTACGTGTAGTAATTGAACTCGACTGTGGAGTCAACATTTCATCATTATAATATTCTGTCTCCCTGCTTCCAGTCGTAGTTTTATTTTCAGGTGCTTCTTCAAATACATTGAAATAGAAACTGTCTTTACTATACAATTCCAATATCGAAGCTTTATTCCCACATCTATAACAGTAATTTGGGGCAGACCATACCGTTGTTACTAATCCATCAAAATAGATTTGATAACCTTCACTACACAATTGATGTGCTCTATATATTCTATCCATCCCATTTAAATGTAAAAACTTCTCCACAACACTACGACCAAAAGTGTAACCTGCACCTCTTGGTGATACTTGGAAATGTTCAGAAGTTTCATTTAAAAACTCATCAGCAACATCGTTTAATCCAGGTGATCTATCATTAATATTATTCTCTTCAGGATCAGACCAAACTAAATCTGCCATAGCACCGTCATGTGGAATCTCTCTGAATCTATCAATAATTCTAATTTGATCAATGGTTTGAACGTTTGGGGACAATCCACCATGAACACAAAATATTTCATCATCAATGATACAAGATAATACTAAATAATCAAATAAATCTGTAATTACTCTCCAAACTTTTGAATTACCACCATATTTATTTAGACATTCTGTATAGAACCCATAACTCTGTGTAATTTGTCTAGATTCATGGTTACCTCTTAACAAATGAATTCTCTGTGGATATCTTAACTTCAAAGTAATCAACAACATTATTGTTTCCACACTATATAACCCTCTATCCACATAATCACCTAGAAACAAATAATTAGTGTCGGGGACACGACCTCCAATTCTAAACATTTCTAACATATCATGAAATTGGCCATGCATATCACCTACCACTGTCACGGGTGTACTTATATGGATCACATTTGATTCCTTAACCAACATTTCTTTCAACTTAAAACATAATGCTTCAATGGTAACTTCAGGTAACAATTGGCCACGGTATAATAACTCTAAACACTTATCTAATTCCACCATTTATATGCAACTTTCCACTTGTTTTTTGACGTGACTTTTGTTTATGATCTTCGGTGTATTGAATGTTTCTTTAAGTTTGCTTTAAATTGTTTTAAATTAAATAGAATGCCGAATTTGACGTACTTTAGATCAACAACTTACATTAAACATACAGAAGAGTAAGAAGAACCACTAAACAAGAGCCTTCACCTCACGTTAAAAGCATCATATATTAATACAATTATTGACAACTACGATAGAGGCAAAGATAATAATACTAAATAACGAAATGGTAGATTATTTTGGACTCAAATTCAATGGCGAGTCTAAAGAAGATGACAAACATAAACCAAAGTTGGCTCCCGCATTACCACAAACATTAATGGATCCTTCCACAGAGGCTAATAAACAGGGAAGGTCACGGGCTGGTTCAATTTCCCAACCCAGAGTGACAGATAGTTACGCTATGGGAGACACTAATACAGACAATATTTCAAGTGCCAAGAACGTCTTACCAACCATTGAACATTTTAGATCTAACAGTAATGCTACCCAACCTAAATCACCTTTGATATCTATTGAATCACCAAGTGAAGATGATTTAGCATCTAGTATGCCTATGCCGGCTGTAAATTTACAAAAGACCCCATCTGCGAATATTTTACGATCCCCTTCACAATCAAATGGTGGTACATTGTCTAATATAAGTTCTGGCATGAGTAATAATAGCGATTCGTTGGTACATAGAATTGGTGGTGCTCCAGCTATCTCAAATCAATATAATAATTTCCAATTACAACCATTGACAAACTTAAATGCACCAAATACTTCTCGTCCATTACAAACACAATCCTTGTATAATTCAAGTTCCGCTAGTTCATCTGCTAGATCAAGTCGAAGACCATCGGCTCATGGATCTACTGTTTCTAAGTTTATTGTCAGCCATTCTTCTCAACATGCACATACTCATCAATTACCACCCATCAAGACATCTTTAAGTAGTGGAAGTGGTATCCCAACTTTATCTTCATACAACAAGGATAAGAAAAATTCTAATGATCATAATGTGTCTAAAACTGTTATGATATCTCCACCAGTTAATAACGG
Organism: Monosporozyma yasuniensis; assembly: GCA_030558655.1. NCBI lineage: Eukaryota > Fungi > Ascomycota > Saccharomycetes > Saccharomycetales > Saccharomycetaceae > Monosporozyma > Monosporozyma yasuniensis. Next base: position 68,503 of record JAKTQC010000007.1, read on the forward strand.
TAATTTCACAAATGAATCACAATTACATAATTCATCTTCTACTATTATTCAATCTACACCATTGGATTCCACTCATCCGAGTAATGCATCTGTGATGAATAGTTTACCTAGATCAAACAACACTGGTAGTAGCATAAGTTTACGATCATTTAAAAAACAGTATATCTTAAATGAACAGTTATATTTGGAAAGAATGAAGAACAAATTACATGATGATGAGTATTATACCAGAGGTATCGCCCCATCATCATCAGTGATGGATAGCGAAGACGATTTGGAATTGGAAACTGATGATTTATTTGATTTGAAAGGAGCAACAACCCCTGGGAAGACCAATGATAAAGATAGTTTTGGTTTTAATTTTTTCACCACATCAATGTTCCCAAATAGATTATTAACTGCATCTTATGAAAATATACTAAGTGTCACTCCAAATTTCTTATTGCGTAAAATGGAATGGTTGAATATGGATGATCCGGAAAGAAAGCAATTATTAAAACAACTTCAATCCACAGAACAAAGTAATGATACATTAGAAGGTAGTCTGGAATTAGAATCTATGTTAGAAAAATTATTTAGTGATAATAGTGTTTTGGAAAGATTAGAATGGCAAACTATGCTATTTAATGTGTTGAAAGGTGATATTTTAAGAAGTGAAAAGACTAAAATTGCTCAAGAAAGGTCAGTAGGTATCGATAACGATCGTAATGATGACTTATGGTTAGAATTGAGATCATGGATGAATGGTAGATCCGTTGAGGATCAAAAGAAGTCGATTCAAGCCTTAAGAGATTCAGTAGATTCTATTATTGAAGAAATCATGAATTTTAAAGTTGCAGATGACGCATCTGATGATGAAACAGATATCTTGATTACCACTCTTCTAAACAAATACTACAAAGTCATGAATTTGTGGCCAACTGCAAGAAAAATGCAATTAGATAAACCAAAAACCAAAACTACAGAATTTAACAATAAAGTTGACGTAATGTTAAGTTGGATTAACACAAACCAAAATTTGAATACATTATCCAAGAAACTGGCCACTTGGATTGGCGTTGACAATTTGGATTCGTGTGGCGATGAGGAGGTTGAAAAGAATATTCAAGAAAAGAGGAGACAATTTGCTGAACAAGTTATGAAGGAAAAGGATATTGAAGCTATTTTTCAGAAGAAGATATTTTATCCGCTTGCTCCTTGGATACTTAAAGCCAAATTATTCTATATTCAAAACGTTTCTGCTATTAAAGAAATGAATCTTAAGGTTTCAGATAAAGTGTTAGTTAAACTGTTATTATTCCCATTGAAACTGTTAAAGGATATTATTTGTGTGAGAATTGCATACGCCAAAAAATTAAGAAACCCTACTATGATGATGATTGATCAAATGATTGATGATTTTTCTTCTTATATCAGACTATCGGTTCAGTTGAAATTTACCTTAATGACATATATCAAAGATTTATCTTTACATATCACTTCAGATGATGAATTCGGTAAGATGATTATTGAAGCTATCAAATATTTGTTTATTTTATTACAATTGAAAATTTTAGATGGTACCAATACCACATTTAGAGCTTCGAAAGAACCCGAAATGTTATTAAAATACTGGGATGATTTGAAGAATGTTGGTTATTACATTAAGGGTGCTGGTGTCGTGATTTCAGTTGGATTTAGTAAATTAACATTAAGATTATTGCATCGTTTACATAGCTACTTAACTCAACAACAAAACAGTCCGCCTGTATTAGCTTCTTCATTGGAAGCTGAAAAGTGGATTACTCAAATATTTGAAAATTTGGGATCTACAAAGAGAAAGTTAAATAGATTCACGAACGTGCTAACGAAGGCTTTCCAAAACTCAGTTTATTATCAAATCCAAGATTATGACATGTTATTGCAAGGTCTTAAAAAGTCAGGTCATTTTCTTCTCTACACAGGTGGTGACTTAGAAGACAACGGCATTTACTTGGTTGGTAGTCGTGAATTATTAGGTTCCACTGATGAAGAGATCATGAAGATATTAGAAAGTATAAATATTGGTTGTGATTTGTTGCCCAAATTAGATATTAGAAACAGTTTAAATCTTTACAATGGTTTACCTCCTAATACTGATGTTGATTCTGCTATTGTCCATAACTATGTTATCGAAAATGTTCCATACCACAGTCTACAAACAGACTTCCACACCAGGAAACGTGCTAATACAAGAACTGCAAAGGAATTAAGTGAATTAGATGTAGTAACTGCGTTGGATAATAAAGTCTATATGAATCACAATACTAGTACTGTAGATGCCACGACTGAAGCTGAAAAGGAAATAATAGAATTAGAATCAAAATTACAATCACTTGGTTATATTTTAATTTTACATCCAAGTAAACCTATCGTATGGGAAGGGAACATGTATAATTTATCAGAAGATGCAATGTTAAATTTTGATAAATTTGGCATCAAGAGTGAGCTTGACACAGTTACTTTAGTAAGTCAGGGTTCAAGTTATGCATTAGAATACCAATGTGACAGATTCCAACAAACTGTCGGTTCTTCAGTTTCATTCTTGGAAAGAAGATGCTTAGTTGATGATGTTGAAAATACATTACATCGTATCAATAAGGCTTACTTTGGTTGCACTTACAGTATGCTGAATGATTATACAAAGATTATTGGAACGTTCCAAAGTATCTCCTCTTCCACCGAAATATTAAACGGTATATTCTTATTTGCAAGAGACTTTGGTCGTAACTTCTTAAAAAATAACATTGCAAACAGTGAAAAGAAGTCCATTATTATTGTTCTAATGGTAAAGGTCAGTGTCTCGTGGTTAACTTTTCTAACCGAAGAATGTGATCCAACTGACCAAAAGACATTCAGATGGTGTGTTACTGCTATGGAATTTGCCATGCAAATGATTAGTGGGTGGAACATATTAGCATTAGATAGTGATCAGTTCAAATTATTAAAACAAAAAATCTCAGCCTGTATGTCCTTATTAATTTCTCACTTTGATGTTATGGGGGCAAGAGCATCTGAACTGGATAGTACTAGTCAGCAACCATACAGATCAAATGCTGAGCTAATTGATGATTTTGATGTAGATTCTATGCTGTATGTCAACTCACAATTAAGATTACAAAGTCTTGAAAAGTTAGAGAAAACATTCAAGGTCAATCCACGTCAAATAGGTAAAGTACTAGATGATAAAGTTGGTGACAATAAATATATTACTTCCTTGGCCTCATCTATGTCTAATGTGTCTATCAGATGGCAAAAAAGAAAATTTGTTGGTGGTGGTACTTTTGGTTCTGTCTATGCTGCTGTTAATTTGGATAATGGTGATATCCTAGCTGTCAAAGAAATCAAGATTCAAGACAGTAAAGCCATGCAAAAAATATTCCCATCCATTAAGGAGGAAATGACAGTTATGGAAATGTTGAACCATCCAAATATTATCCAGTATTTTGGTGTTGAAGTCCATAGAGATAAGGTTAATATTTTTATGGAATACTGTGAAGGTGGCTCCTTATCTAATTTATTGGAACATGGTAGAATTGAGGATGAAATGGTTACACAAGTGTATACTTTAGAATTGTTAGAAGGTCTAGCATATTTGCACGAATCTGGTATTGTTCACAGAGATATTAAACCGGAAAATATTTTGCTTGATTTTAATGGTATTATTAAATACGTTGATTTTGGTGCTGCTAGAAAGATTGCAAGAAATGGAACAGTTATTCAAAGAAGTAAAGTCATTAGAGAAGAAAGTAAGGAATCTCTAAATACCCCAACCGCATCGGCGACCAATGCTTCTACACCAACGACTGTAACATCAACCGGAACAGACACCAAGACAAACAGTATAATGACAGACGCAAATGCAAGCAATGTTCAAGGTATGATCGGTACTCCTATGTATATGGCTCCGGAGTCTATTACAGGGTCTAAACATAAAGGTGCCTTTGGTGCCGACGATGTTTGGTCTTTAGGTTGTGTGGTATTGGAAATGATTACAGGTAGAAGACCATGGGCCAATCTAGACAATGAATGGGCTATTATGTATCAAGTTGCAGCTGGTCAAACTCCGCAATTACCTAATAAGGATGAAGTTTCGAAAGCTGGTAGACATTTCTTGAAACGTTGTTTGGTCCATGATCCTAACAAGAGAGCCGCTGCTGTTGAACTATTAATGGATCCCTGGATTGTTGAGATTAGAGAATTGGCGTTTGGTTCTTCTGAAAGTACAGTTAGTGAAGGTGCTCCATCTGTTGCAGAATAAATTGCTGGTGCTTGTTAGACGAATGTAACAATAATATATTTTCAAATAATTCCAAATTTAGAAATGATATAAATTATATAATTGAGAATTTAATATACAAATAACAAACTTTAAAATTTGTCGCTTAAGTATTGGAATGAGTTTACTTAATTGGCAACCTTCTTATAAGTGTAAAAGATATCATTCTTGGAGAAAGTCTTTGCAAAGATTTCATTAAAGGCATTTCTAATGTAATTAGTGGTAATTATTTTGTTGACGAAAGGTGGGAAATTTTCTAAATTATCAAACATGATTTGGCCAAACTCACTACCTTCATTAGCTTTAACGAAAGCTCTAATGGAATCACGAATGTAACTAAAATCCATATGAGTGAACATCTTTGTAGTATTAATTAATTCCCATCTACCATTTTCAGTTTCGAATGGGAATTGGGCTGGATTGCTGATATGAGTTAATAAATAATCAAAATTATTCCATTTAGTTTCTAAAGTGGTAATATTTTCAGTCTTGTCGTAGGTAATATTGTAAAATGGAGAATCAACCTGACCGAATAAAGTGACACCAGTCATACATGGTGGAACAGAGATATGAACTGAGGCATTAGTAACATTATTATCAACAATGTATTGATTAAAAGCAGCTAAAGCTTCACCACCTGGATAATTCATGGAAGAGATTCTGGCAAATAATAATGAGAAGATTGCAGAGATGATAGCAGATAAAGGTAAAAGACATAATAATAAGATACTCTTCATGTTTTGAACTTTAACATTTTCCCATAAGTAAGCTGCAGCGGTAGAACCTAACATAATAATTGGTGGAATAGAGTAAACGATAAATCTCCATTCTTTATGTGGTTGGAATGACATGATAAAGATATGGAAATAACTTGCTAACCCAACAATCTTTAAATTATCTGGAGCAAATTTGAAACCTAAATAATTTAATAAGATGATAGTTGGTGGGATGAATAACATTCTTAAATAGTGTGTGAAATAAGCAGTAAATGGTTCAGTCCCCCAATTAGATGCATTACCAGAGATAACATTGTAGACGAAAGCGTCTAATTCTGGTAAAACCCAATCGCCCCAGAAATGAGAATCGATGACAATACTTAAAAATGCACCTAATGAGGTACCCATGAACGCAAATCTAATAATTTGGAAACCTTGAACCTTCTTTAAATAATAAGCAGCAACAACAACACCAAGGGCAATAGCACCAACTTCTAATCTAAAGATAATAGCCGTTAAAGATAATAAAGCGACACCATAGTTTAATTTATCTTGTAAGATCAAACCAAAGGCAACATTTACTAAAGGTAAAGTCATGACAAAATTTGGTAATGGCCTAGAAGCGTAAAACATAAGATGGAAACTAGACATGACAAATAGTAAAAACCAATTACCAACCCATGAGAAAGTCTTTGTTAAATCTGAATCTCTACCATTTTCCTTTTGTTGAGATTTCATATATTTATCAAACATAGATTGTAAAGAGTTCTTCAAATATAATAAACCAAAGGCATTAGTCAATCCAATAACAGATCTGACAAGTAATTGAGTTTCGAACCCAGTGGCAACATCACTGGAACTTTTACTCAAAAGTTTTGAAGCAGTAATAAAAGGAGCTGTTAAAATTGAAATACAAAGTGCACCGATGAAAGTTCTTGGAACCACACCTGGAAATTGGATATGATCATATTTTGAGATATCCCAAACACCATATTTCAAAATATCGTGAATGGCTTGGATGTTAAAACTTTCTTCCACTTTTGTGTAAGGAGCGTTGAAAAGATGGTATGAAATAACCACTAAAAGGGCAGTATCCAAATAAGACCACTTCATTCTTGTTGTAATAATTATTGTGGTTGTCTTGATAGTGTCTAAAGGAATCACACAAAGGGAAGCTGGCGATGAATCTTTGAGATGAGCTTTAAAGGTTTCTTCATCCTTTTATATACCGTGATGTGCAAAGTGAAAAATTTAAAATTGTTAAGAACCGATGGCTATACAGAAACAATGTGTTTTAGTATATAATAAGCAAGCTTTAAGGTATAGATACAACCTGATAAGCACACATATTTTATTTAGACAAGGATGTCGGCTTTGAAGAATTACAAATATAATGAGGATGAAGATGGGGAATTGCCATCGCTGGTCACTGGGACAGAATTAAATTTGAACGATATCTTGAAAAAATCACATAGTGATGGTGGCAATTTAGTAACAACCGCTAAAGTGGATAGAGTGAATAAACAAAATGAGTTACTTGCTGAGTCTATGAAACAGGATAATGTGGCAGCAAGTCAGAAGAAGAAGATTCCAGTGACTATTATTACTGGTTATCTAGGTTCAGGGAAATCTACTCTATTAGAAAAGATTGCTTTAAAGGGTAGTGACAAGAAGATTGCTATTATTATGAATGAGTTTGGTGACTCGAGTGAGATTGAAAAGGCAATGACTATACGTAATGGTAATGCTTCGTACCAAGAATGGTTAGATCTAGGGAATGGTTGTCTTTGTTGTTCTTTGAAAAATGTCGGTGTGAAAGCCATTGAAGATATGGTAGATAGATCACCAGGGATGATTGATTATATCTTATTAGAAACTTCAGGGATTGCTGACCCAGCTCCAATTGCAAGAATGTTTTGGCAAGATGAAGGGTTGAACAGTAGTGTTTATATTGATGGTGTTATCACTGTGTTGGATTCAGAGCATATTACTAAATGTCTAGATGATGTTTCTCCAGATGCACATTGGCATGGTGAAAAGGTGGCAGTACCACAAAACTCTTCAACCACCACCACTACTTATCATGATCATGGTAATAAAAATAATTTAACCATTGCCCATTTCCAAATTGCCATGGCTGATAGAATTATCTTAAATAAATTTGATAAAGTGAATCATGATTCGCATAAAGTGAAGTCAATTGAATCTCGTATTCATCATATAAATTCTACAGCACCAATTTATAAGACACAATATGGTGAAGTGTCGATTGATCATCTTTTAGATTTACATGCATATGATTCATTTGACGCAGTGGATAAATATTTAACACATCAAACAAAGACATTACATGATTCAAGAATGAGTACAATTGTGTTATCATTCAGACAACTTCATTCGAAGAACGAATTTGATACATTTATTAAACAATTCTTACAAGTTATCTTATGGAAAAATTTTGGTGTTGATGATTTTAAATCACAACATTGGGAAATTCAAAGAACTAAAGGTCTTATATCGTATAAAGATGGGGATAACGTTGTAACAAGTACAATTCTACAAGGTGTTAGAGATACTTTTGACTTATTCGATAGTGAACCAACTACCTCTGATTGTAAATTGGTCCTTATTGGGAAATATTTAGACCAAAAAGTCATTGAAGATTTGTTACACAAGATAATAAAACCTTGAAAAGTTAATTGAAACAATAAAAAACCATTATTTTATATATATAAGACGTCTATATAAAGAATAAAGACATAGAAAGTAAATAAATTAAAAAAAGAAACAGGGTATTATTTTTTTGAGTCAATAAAATGTGTTGATATCGAATCAATCGAATTAAACAAATTAATCACTTCTGTAAGAAGTTTCCCTATTCTTTAATGGTAAATAACCCATAATTTGTTCTTTATTTTTCATACCGAAGTAGAAAGCACCAAGAACAGAGAATAAGATAATAACTTTTAATAATGGATGGTTAAATTCAGCATAAGCAGCATCAGCTAATCTTTGGTTGTTCTTGCTCTTTTGTTTCTTACCTTTAAATTGGAAACCTTTCGATTTATCACCAGCTTCAAAGGCAAGAATATCCTTTTCCCATTGGGCTTGTTGGACATCTAAATCAGCGATTTTCAATTCATCAACAACAGTATAAGAAATGATCATCTTTTCAGTTGGAGCACCAGTTTCTGGGTCAACTTCCACACGGTTCATAGCATCCACTAAATCTTCAATACCAGAGATAACTTGACCAAAGACAACATTAACATTATCCTTTTCTGGAGAACCATCAGCTTCTAAATCAATGATAAATTTAGATTCGTTTGTATCTGGACCAACAGAAACTAAACTTAATCTACCAGGTCTATCATGTTTAACAGCAAAACTTTCATCTTCAAATTTTTGACCGTATAAACAGAATGGGAAATCATGGAAAATTTCACCAGCTTCAACTTGGACCCCAGGGATTACTTTATAAACTGGAGTGTTAACAAAACTCATATCCATGATCTTGTCTGGATGTTTTGGATCGGTGACAACTTTAAACCCAGAAGACATCATTTGGAAATTTTTGGTAGCCTTTGGAGTTAAAGTGTCGAAAAGTTCGACAGTGAAATCAACAACACGTTCTTCTTGAGTAAATTTATCCAAATATTTGTAACCCATAAAGATATTTAAAGAAGATGGTGGATCTGGAGGATAAAATTTCTTGGTATTCAACTTAAATGGAGTTTGTTTCCCTTCAGTAGGGGCTGAAACTACCATTAAAGATAGCCATGAAAGACTACATAAAAACACAATTGCACCACGAAGAGTGAACATTATAATAAATTCAGATTGGTTTGTGATGAGTAATCTCTTACTGTTGACTACAAGTAACAATGAAGATCTCTAATTACAAGGATGTCAATTACTTATATGAAAGTCAGTTGTTTGTTGTTTCGTTTTTTGTACTTTTCAATGAAAAAGTCTCGAAAGTCCTCGCCCGCTCGTAAAAGTTGTTTTGTTTTAAGTTCGCAAATGGGAAATTCCAATCTTGCGTTTCGACAATCACTTTCCTCTTTGGGAATAGGGCAAGGGTAATACAAAAGGAAAGGTTATTTTAGATCTGTGAGATTAAGTGAATACATAGGTCTATGTGATTAAATATCTATAAAAAAAGGAATTGAGATAGACAAGCTTATAAGATGGCAACCAATTTCTCACCAGAGTTCTTACCAGCTTGGATGTCATTGACTAATTGAATAATAGATTCAAATCCACCGTTGTACACTTTCACTGGGATATTGTGTAATTCACCATTATTGATGTATGGTGTAACGAAATCAATGAAACGGGATAAAGTGTCACGGTATTCTGGAACAGCATCTAAATAAGTGTCATCACCTAAACAAACACGTTCACCAGAGCCTCTGTACATAACTGTACCATCAATGGTGACTTTCCCATCATCTCTTTTTAATTCAGATTTGATATGATTGATATTCATACCAAGATAATTGAATACAACGGATTTGGTATCCTTTGGAGCACATTGATAAACTTGGTTTAAAGTCTCAGGGTTTGAAACACAATCTAATAACCAAGTAAAATTGTTATATTTGGAACTTTTAACTTGTTCAATGATATCAGCATCATGATAATCATAAACTTCATCAGCACCATACTTTTTTAATTGTTCTTCATGTTTCTTTGAAGCAACAACAACAATTTTTTCAAAAGCGTTTAATTTCTTTAATAATTGAATGGCAATTTGACCCAAAGCAGTGGCACCACCCCAAAGTAAGATTGAACCATTTCTTTGAACAGTCTTTGGTTCCCAAACCATATCTAATTTCATATGTTGGAATAAAGTACCCGCAGCAGTAAACCAAGAACATGGTAATGAGGCACCAGATTCCAAAGTAATCACGGCACCTTCAGGTAAATAATCTTTACCAGATAACTGAATACCATTTTGGGCCTTAAAGGAAATTCTAGAATCCAGGGCAACATATTCTGCAAATGCACCATTATCTGGTCTATAATAATTTGCACCTTGAATGAAACCAAATGCATAATCACCCTTTTGGAATTTATTACCATTGACATCTTCACCTAATCTGACAATTTCACCAATGACATCAGTACCGACAATAGATCCATTTGGACCCCATTTGTAATGAACACTTTTCCAATCAGTTGGATTACCCCCTACAGCCACAGTCTTGACTAAAATTTCATAAGATCTAATACCTGGAACTGGTACTTCAGATCTAACTTCTAATTTACCCTCATTGTAGACAATAGCTTTCATATGAGTTGGGATAGACATTATTAATAGATTTTTTTTGAATTGAATTTGTTTAGTTTTGAATTGTAATGCTTAAAATGCAATTTGCTTAGCTTGGTATATTTATATATTATATTAAAGAGAGTGAACTTAATCAAATCATTACAAGTTCAATTGAATTATGATCCATTTATATATGTTTTATTGATTGTATTACTTTGCTATAATCTAATATAACCGAAGACTACTATTGCTTACTCATTTGAGTTCCTTCCCGTCTCCTTGCCGCCTTTCCGCCACTCCGTCTTTTCCCGCCTTTCCGCCCTGCCGTCCTTCCGTTTTTCTCAATATGTAAAAAAAAATATTTGAAATCTGATTTCCTTATTAAATAATATTATTAATACCAATATTAATATAATTGAATTGAAGTGTATTAGTTATTAAATTGGCAGAGAGAGGTAAACTGAAAATTATATTAGGACTTGTTACATATATTATTATTATTATTATGAATTTTGAAATAAATTAAATTAAAACAGTCTTATGATCTGATTTGAAACTCTTCTGATATTATAAAGTAATATCTACTATGAAAAAAACAGTAAAGCAATTTATGTGATTTACAGTATGTAAAATGTACTAAATATCAAGGCAATTTAAAACACTTGAAAGTATCTGTCTATGATTGTTCTTTCTTGTCTAAAATTTTATTAAATTTACCTAAAAATATGAGATTATTTTTAATGCTTTCTTTGTAACATAAGTATTTATGACTTGATCATATTCTTCTCATTTTCGAATCGTATAAACTCGTTACAAGATCACAATGACGTTATTTTAAAACATTTCAATTAATTGTCTTGATATATGTCATAACCCTTTCCAAAAATTAATGTTATCATCAATTCTTAATCTTCATTTCAATAAATCAACTTTCAAAGAATAGTGGTTGTAATGGGCTTACTGCTGGAATTTCATTCCACTGTTTCCCCCAAAGATCTTTACATTGAATCATTTGTAAATCTCTAATCACAGTAGTCGTTGGATCTGATCGTCTCTCATATGTACGTTTTAACACTTGGATAACTAACCATAAAGATTTACCCACAGCTTCATTCATGTCATTATATTCTTGCATGGAATCCATTAACAATGCAGTGAATAGATCACCAGAACCAAAAAATTGGGCAGGAATTCTAGGTACTACATAATAATATGGATGAGTATTTGGTTTGGTCATATCCCAATATGCAGAAATATATTCATCTTGATGGTTCGGAAGTACAATACTAGTAACAACGACTCTTCTAATTGTTGGATATAATTTATGGAACTCTTGGAATGAGGATTTAAGACTTTTTAAATCTATAATCTTTATATCAGTCAACAATTCCATTTCAAATTGGTTTGGTGTAGTTAAAGATATTCTATTCCTTGGGTCACTCAATAAATCTTTTACCACTTGAACAGTAGAATGTTCAACGTATAATTTACCATTATCACCCAGCACAGGATCCAAAATCCATTTCGTATCCTGGTGCTTGTGAACTAATTCTCCAACCATTTTACCCATTTCACGTAACATATCACCTTTAGGCAGATAACCAGTTAAGATGATATCATAATTAATTTCCATTGCATCAATTAAACCTTTTGATAAGATTGATGTAAGTTCCTTGTTTGAAGATTGAAACCCACTGAAAAATCCATAACCTGGATGGTTTGAATATTGAACGGAATTCAAAGCATCAATATCCCAACCTCTGTATTGTAATGGAAATGTAGCCGCCTTATTTCCCACATAACCATGGACTACATGAGATTGAATTAATAGGGCTTTCTTGAAATCCTTTTTTTCCGAACCAATTCTTGACATTTTGTGGTTATATTTTCTAATGTGTTCCCCCTTCTTCTTTGGGGTTTATTTGCTAACTTATTCTACCTTTAATTATACTGTAGATCAACTCTTCCTTTTATTAGATGTATTTCTCTTAAATATTTCAAGTTTGGATTCTAAAATTTGTCAATTTGAAAAATGAAAAATTGACAAATTTCACTTTAAGAAAAAACATCCAATTTGAAATATTTAATGGTAAATAACACCTTTACCACATGTAAACTTTAATTTTAAATTGATAGAATATTCAATTAAAAATCCCGTTCAACAACCAAAATTGCAAGATGAGATTTATTAATAGTAAATTCACTGCTGATTATCCATTATACGGTGCCAATTTCATTCAAAGTAATGCCCAAAAGGCCACTTTATTAGTGACAGGTGGTGGTGGTGAAGGTAAAAATGGTATTCCAAACATGATCACTTCATACCGTTTCACTGCGCAAAGTGGTCAATTCGATAAGTTACAAGAAATTGAATTACCAGAAGAAGATGATTCTCCAACTGCCATGGATGTCTCGATTCAAAGTGGTGTTGTGTTACTGGGTTGTAATGAAAATAGTGATAAAGTAAAATCTGGTAAAGGGAACAACCATTTACGTAAATACAATATGGATTTAAGACTTCAATTAGAACCTGCTGAAAAGATTGATTTATTCCATTCTTCTAATCCAGATGAATACACAAAAGTTATTCAATTATCCTCTGATGGTCAATTAGGTGCTATATGTTCTTCCAAAGAATCTGAAGTTATTATCAAAATTATTGACGCTGAAACTCTTGAAGAAAAATTTGAAATAAATGATGCTGGTAAAGAAGTTAAAGATATTAGTTTTGCCTCTAATGGTAAATATTTTGCTTATATCACATCTAATTCTTTAGAAATTATTTCTACTGTTACTGGTAAATCCATTACTAGATTGAATCAGGAATTTGATACTAATAAATGGAATTTATCTAAGATGAAATTTATTGATAACAATTCTTTATTAATTGTAGCCACAAAACATGATCATGGGAATAAGAAACATTCTGGTATTGTTTTAATTAAAGTCTCTGTGAGAAATGGTAAAGCTACTATCACTAAATCTCAATTATTAACAAATAAATTTAAAGGTATTACTGCTATGGATTTACATGAAGAAAATGATATCTTAGCATTAGCTACTAGTGAAAATTCTGTTTTAATTGTTAAATTATCTAATTTCGATATTAAGGGTACATTCAGTCAAATTCATTCATTTGCTGTTACAAAGATTACTATTTCTCCAAATGGTAAATATGTTGCCAGTGTCTCAGCTGCAAACACTATTCATATGATTCAAATTCCAGATAGTTTTAAGAATGCTATGTCAAACAGAAAGGAAAATTTCCAATTATGGTCTAGTATTTTATTATTAGTGTTAGCTATTATCTTTTACAAGGTTTCTACTGAAAATAAAGAATACTTCAAAGCAAAGATTGCTGAAAAGAACATTCAATTACCTGACTTCTTAAATAATATTATTAGAGGTTATATGAGAATGAAGAATATGAATCAACCACCACAATTTAATGAAGAGATTAATACTCAAGAATTATTTAATCAAACTACTTTATTTGGTAATTCTACATCATATGCTGGTAATTCTACTACTTTATAAGTTATAAAACTGATATTAATTGTTCAAAGTTCCTATTTACAACTGAGTCTTTATATATATATATATATATAAACATTTTCTATATTGTTGTATTCCTTTTAATGTGTAACGTATACGTATTAATGATATAAATCTTCTATTATTTATTAGTATTAGTTATTTTTTTATGTGAAAAGGGAGGGAGAGTCTATTTAGTAATGTTATTTAGTGATATTATATGAATGAGTAATTATTAAAAAATGCAAAAGGTGGGATTACAAATGGAAGACAAAATTTTGATCATCGTATGAATTGAGAATGGAATTAATTGCTAATTGTGAAGGAGAACCAATTTTCAAATGGTTTTGTGATAAGATATTATGATTATATTTATTCATTTCCAAACTATCATTAATATTCCCCTCTAATTTGGCATCAATATTATTAAGGAAATATTTTCTAATTGGTGAAGTATCAAATTTAGGTGTCTTTAATAGATCTAATTTAGCATCTATATCATAAATGATTTCATCATCTTCTTTAACCTTTGGATCATCAATTGGTGGAGAATTTGATATGATAATGGTAGGAGCCATAAGTGTAACAGATTTTTCATTAGTCATCGTGGCAAGATCAGTTGTGCTAGACATAGTGGATGTACTCGTAGAATTATGGGACATAACAGATAAAGGAGATGAGGAATTAGAACCATCTTTACCATCAAGTGGAGAGCGTTGTGGTAATTGTGGTTGGAATTGATAATATTGTTGTTGATTTTTTTGAGAAGGTAATGGGAAAGTTTGTAGTTGTGTAGGCTTTTGTGGTAAAGTAAACATGGGTGTAACCACATTACTAGAACGAGGTAAATATTGATTTATTTGTTTTGTAAAGATTTTAAATGAATTAAGACCTTCGTATTCATAATCAAAGAATGGTGTTACACCATCTTCAGTAACCCCCCATCTACTTGATTTTCTAAAATTCTTAGTTTGTCTATTTGGAGCAGATTTATCCTTACCAATAAACACAAATGTTGTCTTTTCGATAGCTTTTGCGATTTTAATACTTTCTAATTTAACAAAACTTGGATTGATTGATAATGTATGCCTTATACAATTTTGCCAATTCATATCTTTTAATTTGAAGAATGGGAAACTTGTAGAGATCCATTCACAAATTTGTGATAAGATTAATTTTTCATCTGGAGATTGTAATATGGCTAAACAGATTAGTTGACCATAAGAAAGATCAGGTTTAACAAGATGTAATTGTTTTTCTTCTCTCTGTAGCAAGTATTGAACCAAAGTCGTTTGAGTATATTTTCTAACTTTACATAGCCTACCATTACTTGATACAACTTTCTTGCTAGTAGTTTTCAATTGTAACGTGTTAAACATCTCTGGATTGTCGACCATTGGTTCTGTAGAAACTGGTCTATTTACGCGACTTGGGGTTGATGTAATCATGGCAACATGAAAAGTTTGTTCCATAACCGGCAGTGTGACACTAGCTCTCTGTGGCTGTGTAGGAATAACGTTTAAATTGTCAGATGGTAATGGACTGAGTGTATCGGATTCATTAGTTTGTAACGGGAAAGAAATCATTCTTTTCAAATGATCTCTGATCTTGTTGATTTGATCTTGTGATCTTTTCTTCTTTTTCATCATTTGGTATAGATCTGTGTGAGTGTATGATGTAATTGTTATTTGATTACTCTCGATAGGTGGTGATATATTATTATTAAATCAAATCAGCAAAAAAAAACACCAAGATATTGATAAGGTAGCAATTTATAAATCCCTAACTAGAATATAATATAATATATACTCTGATAAAATTTGATCTGGCGTTTAAAGATTGACAATATTTTCATGATTAATTAATTTATTAATTATTACTTGATTTGAAAATGGTGTTTTCATTTGAATCAAATTTGAAAAAAAAAGTGCGACGCGTTAAAAGAGCGACAGACGCGAAAACTCGCGTCGATGCCACAAAAAGTCGTTTCATTTTGGTTTTTGTCACTGCAATTTCGTGTCTTTGTGTCATATCTATTTTGGGTAAAGGTGTGTCAGAGACTCAGATCATTGATAGTTTATATTGAAAGTCGTGAGATGTGTAAATGAGTTGCGTCTCGGAAATCATTATTTGTTAGTGATGATGTAGAGTGAGTGAAATTTGTTCCAAAAAGGGATTACGATTGTTACCGTGTTATTTAAGATATCTAAAATAGTCATCTGAAACATTCTCTTTAAGCCAACCTAATGGGATTATACTTCTATCCTAATCTTTCCTTACAGTTTCTACTCGAGTTTGGCTAGCTGTGTTAAACATACCATGGGTCGTCTTAACTTGATGGATTCTTCTCCTGTTTCAACACAAGACAATGGTTCTTTGCATGACCTTTCTGACCACAGTGATAGCATACTTTATCTGCTGACTTAGATCTCTTATTATTAACCTCAGGACAATGGATCTTGTAATAACCTTGCTTACCACATTGATGACATTCTGCATCTGCTAACTTAGTTTTTTTAAAGGTAGAAGAATGTCCCTTAAAATTACCATCACAATCCCTTGGTCTTTCCTGAGTTACTCTGTTCTTGGTAAGGTACAAGATGTAGTTTCGTCCTTTTCTTTTAGCAATAACGATCTAACGATACGCAAACATCGTTGATCGCTAGAGGGGTCCCTTTCACTCAAGACATCACGGACCTTCTCTGTAACAACAAAACTCAATGCACAACATGCACTTCGGTTGTTCCAAATAGTTGGGGTTAAGTGATATATGGCCTTTTCAAATTTATTGAAAAATTACATCAATTACTTTCATATTTAATGTACTCTGCGTCAAATCTGTCTTATCAGGGGTAGGAGTTAATTTTTTGTTCAAATTCAGACATAATCTATTCATACCGCTGTTACATAAACTTCAATTCTGGGTCTTCATAATTAAACCAAGTTAAGGCATCACTGGTTAATGTGCTATTAAAAATTGTTTTCCAATGGATTGGATCCAATTCGAAGGTTTGAAACATGAGCTCTGTAATAGATTTCCAGTCTTTATAATGATCTTTTTTTTATCAACTAACTGCGACTGTTCTACTAAACTTTGGAACAGATCTTGCCATCGAGATAGCTTCTTTCAGCATACCATTCCAACCATCTTCGAACATTGGCATAATATGCGCTTCTGGTTCAACTTCTGTTTCCTTTGTGTCAGCTCATGAGCTTCAACAACAGGAGTGACTTTAGCAGTATCAACGATATTTTCTAACACATTAGTGTTAGAATCGACTACATTTTCTGATGTATTATTGTTATGTAATATAACATTTTCATTAGTGACTGGGAATACTGGAGTATTAGTGTTTAAAGTAGTGGATGAGTTAGTTGTTCCATTATTAGATAAACATTCCCTGAGTCTTGGCAGTCATGATGATAGAATTTATTATTTAAAGTAATAAAATGTAGTGTCAATTTCTGAATCTAATTTGATTAAATGCAACCAAGTGTAAGTATAAAATATGGTTCTCTGATATAAGATATATTATTGATTGGGTATATTATGTAGTAATATATAAAGTTCTCCAGACACCCAAAGGACCTCAGCTCTAACTGGACACTAGGTAGATATTTATATTAAGAGTAACTGGTAGTAACTGATCCTAGCCCCTTTAATCAGACCATAGCGTTAGCAAGAGACCCCTGAACAGACTGTCTTTAACATCTATCTGGGTACTTAGACTACTCTAAGATTACCTTACATAGGTCGGATTAACACTTCCGCGGGAGAGTTACTAATTATTTTAACAAATTCCATGTCGCAGTTATCTCATAAAAAATGTAACGAAGCAGAGTCCTCCATTTCGATGGGTTTATGAGGTGTACTTTTTATTTCCGGTGGATTCTTTATAAGACTCAAACATCGCTATGCTATAACTAAATAAACCTTTGCTTACATGTTATAATAAGATAGAGTTAATTGATTTTTGTCTCTAACAATATATATTATAATATTATAATTTTTGTAATAAATTCTCAGTTAACAATAAATTATTGATAATAAAGTATATATTTCTTATCCTATTTTTTATATAAAGCAATTATAACACGAACAACCGAACATTAGTTCATCTCATCTTTATTATTTTACAAATTTGCTTTTCTTGAATGTTAAAGCAATATTTTAATTTCATGTGAATATCACACAAGCTTCACATACTGTCAAATCCATAGTGTCAAGAATGTTCAGGGGAAGCAGGGATGTTAAAAAACCAATGGTCGGACTTTTAACAAAAAAGGTATATATTTTACAAAATTTTATTTTTATGTGAAAAATACATACAGGCGTAAAACAAAAAACTTACAAATCAATAAAAGAGGGCTGAAGTGATGCTTCTAATATGTGTCACATATGTTTGCATCACAATCTCCGTTAACACTGCCATTTGCATCCCTGCTCCTCCAGAATCACCATTATAATAGGCAATACGATTATTGTAGTGCATCTGTGGATTAATTAAACTACCACTGGTGACACTCACTGTAGTTAAATTGAGCGGTTTATTGACTGCATATCCGACATATCCATTAATTAATTTAAAACTATCAACGTTATTTTTTCATTTCAGGAATATACATACTTACCAATGTAAGATGGATCACTAGTGTTACTTAATGTTGAACGGCAATTTATTTCACATAGTGAATTTAAGTTCCGTAAACCTTATCTCAAACCATTACTTGAGGTAAGTTGAAAGTGTCTTGACGAACTCGTCAATGACGCAAAATATGTTTTTATATATTTATCTTAAGTATGAAAACATGTATCTTTATGTATTCTTATGTACTTTATATAGTGGAGGATATAAGAAACCAAGTCTGTTATAAGCTAAGATCTCCCACGCATAATAATTGTCATTATACATTCAGTGAATGACTGTTACTCATAATGATTAGAGATATGAGTCAATATAGAGATATTTTATACTGTTTGGGTTTCATACCAAATAGCATAAACTAAACATATATAAAGAGACATTATTTTAAGTGATTAAAGTAATTATTCTCTAATGTTTGTATATTTTGTTAAAGATAGTTGCAGTTCCATTGACCTTTACCACGTATTGTGAATTCTAGAAACAGATCTTTTTTAGTAAGTCTATAAACAAGTATAAACTTCTTATATATCTTATATGTAAATAATAAACTGTCATAAATCTCTTTTTATTTTTCTTTCATTTTTTCAAAAATGAGAAAAATTCGGGTAAAGAAATTGATTTTTTAACAATTTAAATAATGAATTAAGACAAGAATCTCTTAACATGATGATTCATGTCATAAATTCCAACACTTGTATATTATATAAAACCCAGCTTAATAATCCCATTAATTCACGATTCTAAAAATGTCTTCAATTAGGAAGGCATATCCAGTTTCGTACTTACGTCAACAGGTTATGAGTCCTAAGTGCTCCGGAACCGGCGCATTACCCATCAAGCTAAACGGTGTCCAAAACTTCGCCAAATGGTCCCGTTTGTTAACTATGCATATTCGTGACTCTCATTCCGATTGGTATGAATATTTTGCTACTGGTACCGTTTCTGCTATTATTGCTGAATATGCTCCTCCCGAATCCATTGTTGGCAACATTACAAATGTTTTAGACTCTGCAATTAAGAAATTAATCAACAATAATTGTGAATAATCTGCTAAGAAAGAAGTTACTAATTATTTATCCAGTGACTTTGTTATTCCAACTGGTAGAGGTCTTTTCGAACACCTAAAGTCTTGCTTTGACAAATTTTATATTGGTGTCGCTGTTGAACCTTTTTATAAGGTTCGAACCGTTGAGTCCATGTCATTAGATGATCAGTATGATTCGATCAACGAAATTACCAATGCTATATTCGGGCTAACTGATATAGACAAAGAGTTACTAGATGCATTTAATGATGAACAAAAGTTTCTGTACGAGTCTACAAGGGACACCCAACGTTCCCTAGTTGCTGGTTTACTGTTGATGGGATTCAATCCCAAGTTGCGCCAACGTTTTGATGATATACACGGTCACAAACAAGTTATCTCCGTTAGAGAAATCTATGACACTATTCAACACTCCATTACTAAGAACTCTACTGGCAGTGGTTCTGCTACTCGTGCTTTTATTGCTTCCCCTTCCCAAAAGAAGAAAACCAACAGCGGCTCACGCACCACTAATGCTGTATGTTACAATTGTAAGGGTAATCATGCTGTTTACAACTGCCCTGAATTTATTGAATGGAAGAAATTGCAGGGTGGCACCGACAAAGACAACCATGTCGCTGCTTAAATCATGCCAACTAAATGTATTATCCCCTGCCAAACCAATCGAAGTTCCATTAACATGAGTGATATTTGAATTTTGGGGTGACATCATACGTTTGTAACTGTGGTTTCCGCCACATCGCCAGTTGTTATGTAGTGACCAATTGAAGCAAAAAGGGGATATGCTAAGGCGAGAATACATTCAGTCGCAGTAGCCACATTAAAACCTGTAATAGCAGCCGTACATACGGAAGCACTGATTGTTGTTCCCAAACCTACTTGTGCTACATAGAAAGACGTGTTACCGCCAAGAAATTTTCTTCCATGTCCAATCGCATATGAGGATAACAATACTAATATCACAGTTTTGAGAATCTTTTTAAATTGCATAATAAATTACTTTAGTTGATAAAATAAAAAAACTTTCGTGATATATATTGCCTTTAGTTCAAGTTATATTTATTCAAAGTTGTGAAACAGCATTATAACAGTTTCCAAAGTTTTCTTTTTATATTAAAGAAATATTGCTAGAACTTAAGGTTATAAGGAATATTATTTATCAATAGATCTTTATGGATCCTAACACCTCATGTTAATTATTAATTGTCCATTGGTAATTTCCTACAAGGGAAAATTTGATCAGTTATCATTAATGTTCAAATCTGGAGTACCCCCATATTTCCTTTTATATGATGCGAGTTTATGCAGGCATATTTGCCAAACGATTTATACTATAAGCATAACACTTACACTCCGATTTATTATGAAATTAATCTTTCTCTTTATTCAAATTATTTTAATATAAATAGGAATGAGATCTCTGTTTGTTAAAGGTCTATTTCTCTTCCTATATTTTATGTCTATTTATTTTATTATTATATTCTATATCAGTTTATATAATTCATATATAATCAGACGATTACACGTCAATAAAATTGACTACATCATAAAACATCTTATTTGAAATGGTTGAATTAACAAATTTAAATAACCTTTATTTCATCAAATATTAAGTGTCTTTATGTATTTCTCAAAAAGGGGAAAAACTTAATTCGATTATGTTGTGTCATATGTATAATTATTAAATCCTTTATCTTCTCCCATCGAAGATGAATTATGTTTTTTAAGTGTCAAGTCATTATATTAAAATCTCTATTGTATTTTTTTAATGTGTTTGGAATTTAGAAAACTGAAAAAAAAACAGCAAAAAGCTTTCAAAATAGCCAAGAATGAATTACTTGGGAAAAACAAGGAGAAAACAACATTTTTATTATTCTTATCAAGAATTCAATATAACTTCCGAGATCACCTTAAGGAAACACACAGGTAATTATGTACTCACTAAATTTGGACTTAGATGTCTAAAAATATTCTTTTACAGTCGTGTCATTTTGACCGCAAAAATTCATGTTTAAAAATATCGACATTACTAAGTAAGTTTGCTGATTTTTGCTACGCCAAACTTGGTTTATTTTCTAATTTAGAAGTTCTCTATGACGATAACACACATTAAGTAACATAATGCCGCAAAGCGGTGCGGTAAAATAATCCACGCACATGTTTGTTAAAAGATGTGTGGATTGTATTTAGACCTGTCGTAAGATTTGTTTGCGGCATCTTGCGAAATGTAGGATTTCCTTTGTATCTCTTTTTTTTTGTTTGCTTAAATCTGATTGTACATTTTGCCAATTATATATTTCCACATTTCAAATTGTAACCATTTTCATTGTACCGTTAATAGAGTCTAGAGGAAAACTTTCCTTGATAAATTTACTTTCCTTCTTTATTTTACCTCATACATTATAAAAAGTTATCTAGTGACTATGGGGGCACTACACCAAAGTAGCCATGATAATGCATTAAGACAGGGATGGTACAGGGATTATTGTACAACTTTTCAGCAATTTCGCTTAACCAAACGTCTCATTTTTGTGTTAGACATACTTTACTTTGGCTTAACAATATGCATTACACGTATTATTTCAAACCCATCTAAAATTTATGGATTTTCATCATATAATATTTATTTTTTTGTTATGGGTTTTATCTGGTTAAATCATTGGGTAATGTGGATATATGGAAGAAAATATTTTGCCATAAAATTAGCAAAGCTAAGTATGCAACTGGGAAGACAAGATAAATTTTATATCAATTTCCCTAGTGATCCAAATGAAAAGTTGACAATTTATTGCAATATCTTCTTCCCTACATTCTATAACATATGGCTGTTTTATTATGTAAAAAAGAATTGTGACTTTTTCAAATCGAAAACACCAGAAGCCAATAAGAAGGCAGTTCTTTTGACCACCACATTTGTTATTCTTAACATTCCAGCCCTTTTAAAACTACCTTTGATGGAGAAACGAGAGGAAGTTAAGATTAGTCCTACCAAATAAACATAAGGTATATTAACATACTAATATATATATTTGATGAAGGCTGTCTGAAGCTGCTATCTAATTATACTTACACAATTAGTATCCGTCACATGGATACATTAGACCGACCTATGTAAGGTAATTGCTAGAAATATGGTAAACAATGGTCTTTATAACAACATAAGCCATAAGATCCTTAACCCTCATACTATATCATTATATGATATCTCCTTTCTTTTTATTATAATTCATGGTTAGATGAATAAAGTATAACATTGGATTGTTTCATCCCTTGTTTTAACTCTTCTATATACTGAATAGTTTTTAACCATTCACTAACCTGAATATTTCATGTCTCTTCAAGAGAATTTACCATACCGAATTTCATTATTTTATTCTTTTCATAAGTGATTTCTAATCCAAGAATATCATAATGATTGATCTCATCAGTACCTGGGTTGACTACCTTAGTGTCAAATTTGTTTGAAATTTGATTTACCACATCTTCACCATATTCTCTGTTGTTGGTCATAAGGACCATATCATCAACAAATAGTGCAATTATAACATGATTTTTTCCTTGTAGTTTCTGAATACACATAGCCAACCAGGAATTAGCGACATATTAACAGTTGCTAAGAGGGATTTGGTAATGTAGTTATACCAATTGTGTCCACTTTGGATTAAACCATATAAAGATTTCTTTAGCTTGTAAACAGTATTTTTCAACTTCAAGTGAGGTGGAGCTCTAATGTATAGATCTTCTTCAATAGGAGCGTATAAATATGCTGAAGAGATATCTAATTGGATAATGTCATAGCTGTTGTTTAGCGAAAAAGATAGACAGCATGATAATGCATAATTGTGTACCATGCTTGTTACTAGATCCTTTTTGTAGGATGTTTCAGGTTGAATGTCACCACGAGCTACAAGTCTTGCTTTGAAAGAAAGCTCACGTTTTCTTGTAAAAATAAACATGGTGTTGGTAATTTGAGATCTATCGACATCCTCAATGTTTATTGGAGTGGTATCCATGTATTCATCTTCATTAATTGATTTTTATCTCCTTATGATAGGCTTTAATATTACCATCTTTTTCTATCGGATCAGGATTATTAGCTATATCACTATTGTAATTCAGTGAATGACTAATATATGTTGCCTGTATAGAATTTACTTGGCATGATGTAGCCTTGATATAGTCAACTTTAAAGTTATTAACTGATTTCTTCTTCTTACAAATTTTACCTTTAATAAACTTATCCTTACCACCCAAGGTGGAATTGTTAGAATAAAAAATTTGACTAGATAAAGGGTGTTTTGAATCTCTTTTTTGATTAAATAGGGATTTAAATGATGAAGATTTCGTTAAAGTAGTAGGGTTGGAAGTAGTCTTTGGGGAGGAAGGTGTTAGAGTTAATGGAGGTGATGATGGTAAATCAAATTTCAAACAAATTTGACACTAAGGTGGTCAACCCAGGAACTGATGAGATCAATCATTATGATATTCTTGGATTAGAAATCACTTATGAAAAGAATAAAATAATGAAATTCGGTATGGTAAATTCTCTTGAAGAGAAACTTCCAAAATTAAACACTAACTTAGACAAACTAAGAAAGGTACCGGGAACTCCAGGCGAAGTTATAAGTAAAGAAGAATTTGATGTAACTCTTACAGAATACAAGAACAAGGTTCATTGGTTACAACAGGTAGTAGGTTATATTTCATATGTTGCTCACAAGTTTAGATTTGATTTATTGTATTATGTCAATTCATTGGCAAGACATACTCTATACCCATCCAAACAAGTTATCAGGTTAGCCAAAGAATTAGTACAGCTTTTGTGGTGTACCAGAAATAAACAATTAATCTGGTACAAAGCCATGAACAACGATACTAACTATTTGTCTGCCATTACAGATGCCGGTTTTGTAAATCAATCCGATTTGAAATCACAATCAGGTAACTTCTTTTTACTAAATGGTAACATTATTGGTGCTAGGTCCTCAAAATTCACAATTACTTGTACTTCCTCTACAGAAAGTGAAGTATATTCCATTTGCGAAGCTATCCCAAGATTACAAAATCTTAAGGTACTCTTACAAAGTCTATCCTCAAAGCCAATTAGTTGTTTAGTCTTAACAGACAGTCAAACCAGTCTATCCCAGATCAATTCTAAAGATCTATCCAAGATTAAGAATAAATTTTATGGCTGTAAGGTATTAAGAATTGCAGAAGAAATTGATGCTCATCGTATTAATATTAAATATATCAACACCAATTACAATATTGCTGACATATTAACAAAGCCTTTATCTGTTAAGAAGTTCAACCATTTAACAAATAAATGGATATATTAATGGTTATATTCTTATGGGTGGTATGCTAGAAATATGGTAGACAATGGTCTTTATAAGAACATAAGCCATAAGATCCTTAACCCTCATACTATATCATTATATGATATCTCCTTTCTTTTTATTATAATTCATGGTTAGATGAATAAAGTATAACATTGGATTATTTCATCCCTTGTTTTAATTCTTCTATATACTGAATAGTTTTTAACCATTCACTAACCTGAATATTTCATGTCTCTTTATTTTGAGAATTTATATATAAAGACGAGATATTTCATTTCTCATTTATATTATTCATTCGATATCATTTTGATATATTTTATTTATTTTCTATATCCTCTATATAACGAGAGAAGACTTTATAGTCATACATACACAAAATCTAATAATAAAATCCATATAACATCTAAATTAAAATGCCAGAATCTAACAATTCAACCGTTGATTCCCCATTTTATCAGTAATCTTAGAGTAGTCTAAGTACCCAGATAGATGTTAAAGACCATTTGTTCAGGGGTCTCTTGCTAACGCTATGGTCTGATTAAAGGGGCTAGGATCAGTTACTACCAGTTACTCTTAATATAAATATCTACCTAGTGTCCAGTTAGATCTGAGGTCCTTTGGGTGTCTGGAGAACTTTACATATACTACATAATATACCCAATCAATAATAATATAACTTATTGAACTCACCATACCTTATCTCTTAACAATATAATTATTGCTTTTACATTTATAGTTTAGGTTAAAAATTTAGGAAAAGTCCAAAAATATTCCAATTAGTCTTATCAGTTCAGATAAACTTGAAAAATTATTAAAAAATTAAAACATCCTTTAATTAACCTTTATCCATCCGAGAAGTATTGATTGAATGATTAATGACCTCCCAAGTTATATTCAAGAAAAACCAGAATCTTCTTTGTTCTTATTTTGGTTCGTTACTAAATATGAATTAATGGAATATATAAGTTTCTGGATTCTTTGATGATGGTCAATATTATATATTCTGTCCACTTTACTAATATGAAAAAATTTAGGATGAAATAGATAATATGTAGTTATTGAGTACTGTTTATATATGGGAAATATATATAATGACTGAAAGTTTAGTTAAATATTCTTAAGCACGCAAACTGAGACTTTTAAAAATATTTCTGCATATTGTACTCCAAAGACTCAGCTTGTGCAAACTTATCCGAATACTGTAAATGCGTTTGTTAAAAAGTTAGATATAGTTAAAATTATCAATTCTTTCTTTGTTTCTTAGCCTTTTTATTCTTCTTCGATTTCTTATTTTGAGAATTACTACTAGTACCTGATTTTTTCTTCATTGTATCTTTAAAAATCTTATCCAAATCATACCCATCATCATTGCTTGACTCTTTATTATTAGTTCCATCCTCTGCTTCTAACGATCTCTTCTTTGGATTTGCCTCTTCCGTAGTTGGAACCACTGGTTCTCCACCAAATAAACTCTTCCCTCTAACAGAAACTTGGCCTCTTTGTAACATAGTAACACCAAGTGTGGATCCATTGATTCGTCTAGCCACAATGGGACTCTTTCTTTTAATATTCAACCTTATAGTCTTGACATTTTTTTTATCCTTCGCACCGCTATCATTCAGACTCCATTCTGAATTATCATGGAATGATTTAGTACTATCTACTGTACTTTCTTTACTAGATGGACCTGAGTTAGAAACTGCATTATTATCACTACTGTCTTTGTCACTAGAGAATCTCATAAATTTCATATTCATGACTCTACTGGATAATGACCCACTTACTTGTTTCCCGCTCATATTAATTAGTTTGTTTTAGCTTTGCTTGAAGATTAATCAATTTGTGCCTATTTTCTGATACTTATCTTTTTAATTGAAACAGGATATGGCTCTTTTCTTATATCTTGTTATCACTTTAAGAGAGCTCATCTCTTACCAATAAAGTCTTGAAAATTTTCTTGAAATCGTTATTTTAAAATTATCTACAAGTAGTATTTATTTGAATATATATAGTAAGAATTTGAATATATGAAGAGGGAAACCGTCTAAGCGTTCAAACCTGGGATTTTGATGTCCTTGGTGGTAATATCTGTCCCCAAGAAGGTGGTCTTCTTCTTTTGAACATCTTCTTCACCGGTCTCCTTTTTGTTCATCTTCTCGCGAGTTTCATTCTCTTGACTCGCCAACTCTGCTTGTTTCTTTAATTCCACTTGTCGTATCTCATATTGTTTCAAAAGACCAGGACGAACATCCTCAGCTTTCATAATATATTTGGCACCATTGAAAGGATATAAATAGTTCATCATCAATGATGGTTTCACTTGAGTGACTTGCCCTTTATATAAACTGAAACGAGGGAAATCTCTTAATAGCTGAACTTTCACACGCTTAGTACGTTTAGATAATGCACTTAAATTAACTCTTGTAGATTTAAACATGGTGTTGTGTGAGTTATTCTTTTGATGTTTATCTCTTTTAAGTGTTTGTTTAAGTGAGAGTCCCCGTTTTTAAAGAATTAAATAAAAATAAATTAAATCTTAAAAGAAAACTATCTCTAAAGGTTAAATCGTCTCGAAGACAGCAGAGATATCACCATTAGAAGATTCAAACATAATGTCAAAGGATAAAGATCAGAATAATTTTGAATGGTGGAGAAGATCATTACAATATAAGACAGGACTTGGCCTTACCCCTGAAGAGAAGCTGCGATACGAAGAGGATTATAAAAATATCTTAGCTAAGAAGCAATGTCAAGATTGTTATAATAATAGAGACTGGATGCTTAAATACAGTCCCACTATCACTTTTATGATTCAACAGATTAACAAGTTACAAACTAGATTACCACAAGTTATGGATGGGCCCAATCCACCATTAAAATTTGATGAAAGTAAGATTATTTGTGATGTTTGTGATCAGTTGAAAAGTGGTGGGTTCAACACAGAAATGGGTATCTTGTTATGTCAAAATAGATTAAAAGATAAATGGCATTTAGAGGATACATTATCTCATGAATTAATTCATTGGTATGATAATTTAAAATGGGATGTCAATTGGTTAAATTTACGACATCATGCATGTTCTGAGATTAGAGCCTCTTCATTAAGTGGTGAATGTAGATTTTGGCAAGAATATAAGAGACGTGGGATGGGGAATGGGTTTAAAGTGAATCGTGGTCATCAAGAATGTGTGAAAAGACGTGCCATTCTTAGTGTCACAGGTAACCCTAACTGTAAGTCAAAAGAAGAGGCTACAAAAGTGGTCAATGAAGTTTGGGAATCATGCTTTAATGATACGAGACCCTTTGACGAGATTTACCGTTAAGTTGTAAATACTCCTTCGCACATTTCAAATAACATGTAAATATAAACACATATAAGTAATTACAAATATTCTAAACAAACGATCTGATAATAATAATAATAATATATACACAAATTGATCAAGTTATTAGTCCTTGTTTTTCTCATCATATGGTTAAATATAAACTACACATGATACTTGGACCAATGCAAATACCAATCCAAAAAATAACATTACCAATAATTGGTTTATCTCTTAATAATTTGGAATTACTTAATGAGACTAATGGTAATTGTAACATTTGGAAGAAAAACAAATAAAATCTCAATCTATTAAAGATAACGTACATTGAAAGTTCATGGAAGATAGCACTTAAGAAAAATGTCATAAATGTCGCTTGACCTCTTGAAAGTTGGAATGCAGAGATTGAACTGTGATAAACGTGTCTTAATAAGAATTTATGAACTGGGATATTCCAAATTCTTGAGAATTCCCCCCAATTAACACAATTCCACCAATCACCATAGAAATAACGATCACCAAACATGGTTAATTCAGCAATACAATTTAAGATAGCATCCCAAATTAAATAGAATGTTAATAAATACATGCAAATGAAACTTGGTGCAATATCAATCATAATCTTTGCCCATTCAGTTAATCTATCTGACCATGAAGTCCATGGAGAATCTCTAATTGTGATTGCATGAATGGCAATAGGATACATAAACACCTGAGCATTAACAATCATGATGAAAATTGTACCGAAGATGGCAAAGACCTTCTCAACAACATAATTCCATCTAATCTTTGGTGTTCTTGGATATTTGTTTTGATACACTAAGACTGGGAACATCGTATACATGAAATAATTATGGAATGTGATGGTGTCAGGGAATTTAATTTGTTCATCATTACATTGTTGTGATTGAAGATTAAATTCAAATTCACAAAAATCAACAGATTTGGTTAAGATTTCAATTGTCTTTGGAGCAACATTTTCTTTATCTTTTAATTCAGTTAATTTTGCCTTTGAATAATGTAATTCTTTCCAAAGATCCCATAAATAACCATGATAAAATGTGTAAGAATGAGTCTTCATCAAAAGAACTAAAGAATGTAAGAAAAGGAAAATTTTAGCAATCCAATGTAATCCTAAGACATGTTCAGGGATTAAAATACCTGAAAGGAAAAAGATAAATTCAAAGGCAATCATAATTGGTCTCCCTACAGCATGCCATTTAATGAAATGTTTTTTACATAACCATTGAATAACGAAACTAATATAAGTTGTTGCATAAAAGATGAAGTCTAATATTGCGACAAGGAATAAATCTGTAGTCATAAATTTAATAATTGGCAAATCAGTAATAGAATTATTATGAGTCCAATAAAAATTAAACAGGATTCTTAAGATACCAAATGCAATAGACATCCAAAGGGCAACATATAATCCAGCAAAACTGGTTTGAAAATTAGCAAAATCATTAATTTCTAAAGTTTCACTTTGAGTTAAATCGTTTACTAAATCACCACCATTCTTAATTGCAGCTCTTAATTTTTTACGTCTTAATTTCTCCTTTTGTTTAATCTCTTTCTCTAAAGTTGGACCACTAAATTCCAATTGAAATGGTTGAGAAATTGATCCATCAAAGATTGAGGGTCTTTGATCGAATTCAACATCATCAAAATATGAAACAAAATCATTATCTGTATGATGATATCTTAATTTTAATTTTTGTTGTATTGCCTTAATATGACGTGGTAATGAGTTTGTTAATGGGGTCACAGTGGGCACAGGGGTAATAATATTACCATTCCCATTCATTACTAAATCATCTTCAGTGATTGATTTCCGTCTTTTACGAGGCGCTTGTTCACCTTTACCAATAGTAGCGCCATCACCACCTTTATTTAATCGTTTAATTTCTTGAAATTGCTTATCTTCTTCCAAGGACATCTTGTATTTATATTTGTGTTTGATCGTGTTAAGTTTCTTCTAAACCAAACAGGTACGTTTAAATAATTATTCGATGACCTTTTATATATCATATGATATTCCCCTATATTAAGAATATCGTTTCGTTTGAACAAATAATTTTTCACTGAAAAAAAAGAAAAACAGAACACATCAGCAGTCTATTGCTAATTGAACAAAATGTATAGTTATATAATTTATAAAATTAATTTGAATATATATTGTGAATTGTCAGTTGATTACGTGGCTTTGAATATATTGTATCCTTTATTTATTAAATATTTTATTTACAACGCGGAGATAAAGAATGATTGATTAATGTTTGAAGATTTTAGCGTTAACTCTATCCTCATTAGATTGGAACCCAGTCTTGTTGATTTCACCATTAGCTAATTTTGTTTCTTCACGTTCAGCGACTTCTAAAGCATGTTTCCATCTTTGATCTTCTTGTTTTTGTCTCTTAGAATTTGTACTATCACCATTCATTGATGATTCCCATGTGGTTAACCCAATAGTACCTAATAATAAGATCACAGTAATAAATTGTGCATACATTCTTGCTTGAACAATCTTTTGTGGTTTAGTCATGATTGGATCACGATTAATTAAATGCCATGATCCCCAAAGTGAACCTGCCCAAGCTGAGGTAATAATTTTATATTTATTATTTGATAATGATTCAATAACTTTTTGTCCTGTAGACAATTTTTCCCATTGTTTCTCATTTTCTCTTTCAGTTTCTTCTTGGAATGCACCACTATATCTTAATGAATCAAATTTATTTGAAGCTTCCTCGGCGCAAATAGCAGCTAAGACAGTTGGCGGAACAATAAACATTGCAGTACGAACAGACCAAGGTAAACTACCAAATTTCATATGTGGGAACCTACGTGGTAACACTTTCATCCCAATTAATGAAATAGTCAACCCAGCGGCGGTACCTAAGGCACCCCCTTTTATAGTATAACTTCTATGTTCTTTAATTTCTTCTGACGTTAGAATCTTCATTCTTTTATCCTTATTATCTATATATAACTTAATGTTGTTGTTTCCTTCCAAATGTATAGAATCAAACTTTCCTTAAACCTATTCATAGACTCATAAAATGACATTCTAAGTGGTTGGCTATTCCCTTTTTATATTAAACATATGTATTTCTCGGAAATTTCGAACATCACCTTACGAGATTGGAAAACGTACTTTACTGACATTTGATTTGCAGTAATTTAATAAACTGAATGAAATAAATAAAATAAATAAAATAAAAACAAATAGATGAGCAGGATTAGCGTTATTTAGATTACATAAGGAAATAAATATAGTTCTGGATGAGATGATGAGCCTTCTATGCTGATGGAACATTTAATATTATATATATACATGATTTATTGATTGATTGATTATCGTCTATTCAAGCAACGTTTTCTTAACACCGCACCAAATAGCACAAGCACCTGCCATTAAACCCGAGGCATAACCCATTGGTTTCAACCCTTTACTTGATTTGAAAATTGCACCAGTTAAAGCACCAGCCATGATGGAACCGGGAGTATCATGTTTACCGCGTACTGCGTCAATAGTTGAATTTATAATATTGTAACTTAATGCTAATATCCCTGCAGAATTACCCATAAATGGACCTCTCTTAGTAACATTATTTAAAATTGTATTTAATTGTAATTTACCTGTTGCATTTGGTGGTATGGCTTTAATACCTTGTATCATACCAGAGAACCCACCAATACCTAACCCTAATAAATATACTGCACCAGTACCATAACATAAATCATCAGACCAACCACGAGATGGAATCAACCCTTGTGACCCTTCCATTGTAGATAATTGTTCTTCTTCAAGATCCATATATTCCACACCTTTTTCCAAACCAGCTAATGGATGTAATCTTGATGTATCAAATGCCATCGGGTTTGTTAATAAAGTAGTAACACTTGTTAATTTTGAAGTGTCAGTGACCCCACCATTACCATTATTATCGTTACTCATTAAGGACATCGTTGCTTTGCTTTTGCTTATCTTTACCAAATGAGTCAACTATGGCTTCATTTGTAGTCAATCAATCTTTAATTATTATTTGAAGTTGTGATTTTAACGAAAATATGAGTTGTCATCTTGTACGGGGCGCTTTTTATAAATATACAAAATATACAATATATATAGTAAACCTATGCTTTAACCTTCTTAGACTCTTGTTCATCTTCAACTGACAATTGTCTTTTCTTTGAATTCTTCTTGTTTGAATTTTTGACCATGGATTGTAAATATATAGTTGGATCTTCTAATACAGATCCATCTTCATCACTAACAATATTTTGAACATGTTTTAATTGATCATAATCTTTACAACGTGCAATAAATTGAAACACAGGACTCTTACCTGGTATAATTCTCGATAACATATATTTTGTATTACCAAAATTATTATCCCATAACATTGCCAAATGAATATATTTATTCATAATTTTCCACCAATGTGTTTCAGGTCCATTCACATTAAATACTGTTGGATTTAATTCTGCTGCTTCAGCAATCATACCACCTATATCCTCGGGTAAGTGTAATTCTTCACGTAATTTAATGAAATGTGATCTATTTTTAATTTCACCATTAATAATTAATGAAACTTTATGTATATGACAAATATTATAAATATCCAATAGATAATCTCTAATTGGATGTTCTCTATTTCTCATTTCACGAGTTCTACAATGGACCGTAATGTTTTTGATACCTGTGTTGCATAATTTCTTGATAAGTGTCAGAGTATTTTCACGTTCTGGTAATAATCTAATCTTCACTGAGATTGGTTTCTTGTATGGTGTCCCGACTTTCAATACTAGATTAGTTAAGATTGAACATAATAACTCTGGAGTAGATAATAATGCGGCACCCATCCCGGAATGTATTGAGAAATGTTTTGGACATCCCGAGTTTAAATCAATGCCATCCACATCATTAATCACTTTCAATGCTGCCTCGACTGCCAAATCAGGATTAGCTGAACCAATTTGAAATATTAGTCTTTTAGATTCTAATTTTGGTATAGTACGAAATACAACAGTACCATTTTCCAAAATATAATCAATTGAATTGAGGTGTTTATTTATTATGCGTGTAGTTTTAATTAATTTTTTATCAATAATTTCTGGTGACCACACAAGATCACAACCATTTTGTAAAGATAATAATCTTGTTGGTAATTCACCTGCTCTAACCATTGGAGCCAAACATAATTTACCACTGTACATATTGCGTTTGTTCTGTCTTACTGTATATATAGATATATATATATATCAACATGGTCATCGATGATTATAAATTTTTCAGATTGAAATATTTAATGAAACTTTTTTTTAAAATTTAAAAAATGAATATATAATTATTGTGTGTATAGATAAGTGTTATATAAATAATGGTTTATTAAATTTAATGGCCACTGAATTTCTTCTTGTATGTGTTTGTGATATGATTGTATTGTTGTTATTATCATGATCATTAATATTATTATTATTCATATCAGATAAAGAATCTAATTGTGTAATAAGATTATTTGACTTGGTGTATGTATTAATGACTAATTGAGCAGAAACAGGAGTGGTTGTCATAATGAAGCTTTGATATAAATAAATAATATATGTATATGAATGTATAAGGGGGGGGGAGGGGGTATCTTTGATTGATGATTATTTTGTTATATATATTATAGAGTGTAGATACTCAAATGTTAATCAGTGATTAAAGCAGCTGCTTATATATATATATATTTGCATCATAACTATGCTATATTCCCCTCATATAAGGTTGCATATATGATATATCATAGTGATAATACTGCAATTTGTTGAGATCTCCTCACTATAATAATAGCAGCAGCAACAACAAATTGGAATTGGAAGCAACGTCACTTGACAGCAGGCACACATATCTCATTCGTAGTGTGGCGGTTGCTGGAACTGGCTGGCGGGGGAACAATAGGGAAAACCGGGGAACGGACCAATGCAAAGACAATAGCGCTATTGTGGATGGCGGAGAGAGTGTCTGGAAAGGGTAACTGCAGCCCCTGAAAATGTGTGGGGGCAGCGTGGTGTGTGGGTTGTCGCTCTTTACATCCGCGGATTTCCTTGTTCGTTTGTTTGAGATTAATTGATTGATTGATTGGGAATAAGAAACGAGACTGTTCTGATCTTCGGTTTGGAACACACCCTTGGAACACCCCGCATTTTTAAAGAGTGTACTGTACTATTTCTGGCATTGTTTCGTGTGTTCGAATCTTTGGAGTGGTTGCACAAGGCCCACACTCCGGTTCGAACCTCACAGTGCGCACTCCGCAGCCACTTTTTTCTCGGGATTTTCTCTTTCTCGACTTTTTAACCCTTTTTTAATTCATTTATTTCCTATATATATATATTATATATATATTATATACAGTCTTTATTGTATGTACATACAACCAATCAATCAATCAATCAATAAAACTATACAAAAGTTATTAACTAAACATGAAATTCTCACATTCTTTACAGTTTAATGCTGTACCGGAATGGTCATCAAAATATATTTCATATTCACATTTGAAAAAAATTATTTATACTTTACAAAGAGATAAATTATATAATGGTGAGATTAATGAGTTCACCGATAATATTCAATCAACAGATACAGAAGCAACTCCGTTGCTTCTGGCTCCTTCTTCATTAACATTAGATTCAAATAATATTATCAATATAACAAATGATCCATATATAAAAGAATTTATTAAAGCTTTAGATCATGAATTATTTAAAATTGAAAAATTTTATAATTCACAAGAAACAGGTCTCTTGGCAAATTATCATGAATTAAAAGATGATATTATTGAATTTACAAATAATTCTAAAAAGAATAGAACTCCATCATTTGCCGATGTTTTACCAACAACTCCTGCCGTACTTCCTTCACAACCAGCAGAATTTAATAATGATTTGGAATCAATTAATTCTCATGGTTCAATGTCTTTAGAATCTATGCCTATTCAAGAACAACTATCAAGAAATTCATGGGCTAATCTTTTCCATCCAAATGAATCAGTAGATGATTTTTCTCCTTTAGATAAATATAAATTATCATTAAGGAAAAGATTAATTGCAATGTTTACACAATTATCTGAATTAAAAGATTATATTGAATTAAATCATACAGGGTTTTCCAAAATTTGTAAAAAATTTGATAAATCATTAGAAACTTCAATAAAATCAAAATATTTAAATCATATTGAATCACAATCACATGTATTCGATCCCATAACAGCTACAGCAATTAATAATATTATACATGAAACAGTCGTGGAATATGCAAAATTATCACAAAATGTTCATTCAACTGATATGATTAATTATGATACAGCATTAAATGAATTATCAACACATTTAAGAGATCATATCGCATGGGAAAGAAATACTGTATGGAAAGATATGATGAATATTGAAAGATTAGCAAATAATGCAAAAAGACAAGATTTAATTGAAAATCAAAATGATTCTTTGGAAAAACCATTACAACAGGTGGGTCATTGGGATACTTTACCTGGTGGTGTATGGTTATTATTAAAATCACCATCAATAATTAAATTTATATCAATTTCATTAATTTTCTTCCTTTTATTGAAATATATGATCTTCTTTGAAGATCCATTAGAACAAAATTGTTTTGCCATATTAGTCTATGCCTCATTACTTTGGGCTACTGAAACTTTACCATTATTTGTTACCTCCTTGTTTATCCCATTCTTAATTGTTATTGTCCCAGTGTTAAAAGATCCCAAAGATGGTATAACACCAATGGATGCCGTGTCTGCATCTCAATTTATCTTATCTACAATGTGGTCAAGTGTTATTATGTTATTATTAGGTGGGTTCACTTTGGCCGCTGCATTATCTAAATATAATATTGCTAAGATGTTATCAACTTATATCTTAGCGTCTGCGGGGACAAATCCAGCAATCATTTTATTAACAAATATGTTTGTCGCATTATTTGTATCCATGTGGGTATCAAATGTTGCTTCGCCAGTGTTATGTTATTCAATTATTCAACCAATCTTAAGAACATTACCTTCGTCAAGTTCATACACTAAAGCTTTAATCCTAGGGATTGCATTAGCATCAAATGTTGGTGGGATGTCTTCACCAATTGCATCGCCACAAAATATCTTTGCATTTGGTTTAATGGAACCAACTCCATCTTGGGGGGAATGGTTTATTGTCTCCATCCCAGTGTCAATTATTTGTATATTATCAATTTGGATCTTACTTATCATCACATTCCCACCTGATTCTAAAGTTAAGATTTTAAGACTTCATGCTTCAAAGGATTCATTTACTGCAACACAATGGTTTGTTACATTAACTTCAATTGGTACAATCTTACTTTGGTGTTTATCAAATCAATTATCTGGTGTCTTTGGTGAAATGGGGATTATATCAATCATACCAATTTTATTATTTTTTGGTACAGGTGTATTAAGTACAGAAGATTTTAATAATTTTATGTGGACAATTGTTATCTTAGCCATGGGTGGTTCTACATTGGGGAAAGCTGTCTCAAATTGTGGGTTATTATCAACCATTGCTGAACATATTAAAGTGATAATCGAGGGGAAATCTTTATTTGTTATTGTATTGATTTTTGGTGCTGGGATTATTACAATGGCAACATTTGTTTCACATACCGTCGCAGCAATGATCTTAGTACCATTAATGGGTGAAATTGGATCACATTTACCAGAAGATCATTCACGTTTATTAATTATGATTACTGCTTTATTAAGTTCCGCAGCAATGGGGTTACCAACAAGTGGGTTCCCAAATGTTACTGCCATTTCAATGACTGATGAAGTAGGTGTAAGATATCTAAACGTTGGGAATTTTATTAGTCGTGGTGTACCATCAAGTTTGTTTTGTTATTTCACAGTAGTCACTGTGGGGTATTTTTTATTAAGATTAATTCTATTTTAAATCATATATATATATATACTTATATACATGTCTATACAAATCTTTTTTTTTTAATATCATTGTTATGCTGTACTATTTTGAACCAAAATATTTTGAATCAATAAACCTTGCAAGACACCATGAATCGTGACCCAACCTTAACTCCTTTTCTGGAATCAACATTGCAACACAAATTTTCACTTCATCATTAAATGCATTCAACACTCTACGTAATCCTGGTTCTGTAGCACTATACACTACAACATTAATATTTTCTAATTGAGCACCATGATCCAATAACACTTGAATGGCCATAATCATTGAAGCACCATTAATAATTTGTGCTTCCATTAATAATATTTTCTTAAATTTGTTCAATCCAGGTGGTAAGAATTTACAATGTAATTGCGGTTCACCAGTCATTGAATCTGATTGAATTAATAATTTACCAATAGAGACATTTGGTAATGTCATCTTTAATGAATGGATAAAACAATCACCAGATCGTATCATATTTATAGCAGTGATATTATTAAAGTTGATATGTGATGGGGATGGGATAGTAATGTTCAGTGAAGTGGTGATCGGGTTGTGGCTTTCTATACAAATATCGTCTAATGCTAAGGATAATAATAAAGATGCAATTCTATCAAAATAGAATATATAATCGTCCAAACACGTGGATTTATCTAGCAACATTGTTATAATAGCCTTTACTTGATTAGTTTTGGGTAAGATATGGATATAAGGATGTTTTTCTAATGATTGAAAACCATGGTTGTTCCCGAGTTGAATCAACTCTTTGACATGTTCCAATGATTTCTTCTCTAATTTGGAATTAATATGATCCACTAACAGGTTGATAGCAATCCCATTATCACTCATTGATGGGATAATAGCATTTGCATTTTGCATTGTCGGAATCACATATTTTACAGCATTAGGTTTTACAAATCTTTCCCATTGATTTATACATCCATCTAAATCCCTACCACGAGAAACAATATCCCTTGATAATCTTCTGGCTAGACAAATATCCAAGTCTGCATCAACATAAATTTTCAAATCCATTAAATCAAGTAATTTAGGATCATATAATGTGTATATCCCTTCAATAATAATCACGCTAGCACCATAAATAGTTACATGCTTGTTCGGTACTCTATTGTGGTTAACAAAACTGTAAACTGGTATTTGACATTTCTTCCCATTCTTTAGGTTTGCTATTGTTTCATAGATTAAATCTAAGTCGATTGCCTTTGGTTCATCAAAATCAAATTCATTGTTAAAAGCCCTTTTTCTTTCTTCTTCATTTAATGGGTTGTAAAAATTATCCATAGAGATCAATACAGTCCATGGAACATTTATTGATGCAACAATCTTAGATGCAACACTTGTTTTACCCGAACCAGAGGGACCACCAATACCGATAATATATGGAGTTGTCCAAGGTGGTGTGTATCTTGATTCTAAATCTTTGTTGACTATTCTATTTTTAAGTTTGTCTTCGTCTGTGATAGACGGCATCCCTGTCATTTTACCAATTATCTTTAAATAAATGTGGTAGCTTAACTTGTTCTTCTTTTTTCTTTTTGTAAACCTTTACAGACCCCTCGAGATGAAAGTTGAAATTAAAGATCTTCAAATTTGCGATGCCCTTATTACAGATTGAAAAATTGTCAATTACAAGAAACAAATACAGTTAAATAGTGGCATAGTGGTAAACATACAAACAAGTATAGATCTAACGTCAAACAGGGATGGATAATAGTAACCAACTAAGTGGTACTGGTAAGAGACGTGTTAAAAGAACGTATGAAGTTGCGGAACACAATGAACAGGCAGGGGAACTACCACTTCAACAGAATGAAATAAATGATATTCCATCCATTCCATCCACTTCTCCTGAGGTTCATCAAGAATCTCTGTTAAAAACTAGATATAACAATACAAGTGGATGTAACATTTCTCAAACCCAACGGAAGAGTAGGTTTAATAATGAGCCTGCAGAAGTACAAAAATATAAAAGGCTTAAAAAAGAATTAAGCTACTTAGACAGAAAAATTAATAAAGTTGGTTGGGACGAATTAAGTTACAAAGATAAAGATGAATACAATTTGAAAGTTGAACTGTTAAAATTGATGGAATCAAAGAAAGATATTATTGAACATGTGAATGGATTTTCATTTTCTGGAGAAGTTGCTCCTGTTGTTGGTCATTCCAACTCTGCTAAAAAACGTTCCCAAGAGGAAAAAAGATCCAGACAACAGTTGTGGGAAGAACAAGTTCTGAAAACAGCAGTATCAAATAAGGATGTAGATGAAATTTACGTTCCAAACTCAGAAAAATACGATTATGTCTTTGATAATGAGTCTTTGGTTGCCTTTACCGAAGATAATGAGAATGTAATTTCTGGTGATGACGAAGAAGAAAGTGAAGAGGAAGATGATGCTGAAGAGTTAGCAAGACAAGCTGAATTAGAAAAGTTATCTTCAATAGATAAAGCTAGAAAGAGTTTACCTGTGTATCGTCATAGAGTCAGGTTGATGGAAGCAATTAGAGAAAACCAAGTGTTGATCATTGTTGGTGAGACTGGTTCGGGTAAGACTACACAATTGCCACAATATTTAGTAGAAGATGGTTATACACAAAATGGTAAATATCAAGTGGGTGTCACACAACCAAGAAGGGTTGCTGCAACATCTGTGGCAACTCGTGTAGCAGAAGAAATGAATGTTAAGTTGGGTCAAGAAGTTGGTTATTCTATACGTTTTGATGATAAGACTACCCCTGGTAGAACGGTTCTTAAGTATGCTACAGATGGTATGTTATTACGTGAATGTTTAACTGATAAAACTCTTTCCAAGTATTCCTGTATTATGATTGATGAAGCTCATGAACGTACTTTAGCTACTGATATATTATTAGGTTTATTGCGAAATATAATCGAAAAGAGGTCTGATCTAAAGATACTTATTTCGTCCGCTACTATGAATGCAGAGAAGTTCTCCCAATTCTTTAATGGGTGTCCCATCTTGAAAGTTCCTGGGAGAAGATTTCCTGTGGATATTCATTACACATTGCAACCAGAAGGGAATTATATCAATGCTGCAATCACAACTGTTTTCCAAATTCATACCACACAACCATTGAAAGGTGATATCTTGCTATTTTTAACAGGGCAAGAAGAAATTGAAAATACAAGAGACAAAATTGAAGAGATTGCTAGTAAATTAGGATCTAGAATACCTCAACTATTGATTACACCAATCTATGCAAATTTACCACAAGATCAACAATCCTTAATTTTCCAACCTACACCTGAGAATTGTAGAAAATTGGTATTGGCTACTAACATTGCAGAAACCTCATTAACCATTGATGGTATTAAATATGTCATCGACCCAGGATTCGTGAAAGAAAATTCATATGTCCCTACTACTGGTATGACTCAGTTATTGACTGTTGCATGTTCTAAAGCTGCAGTGGATCAACGAGCTGGTAGGGCTGGTCGTATTGGTCCTGGTAAATGTTTTAGAATCTTTACTAAATGGTCATATGAAAACGAATTAGAAATGATGCCCAAACCGGAAATCCTACGTACAAATCTTTCAAATACTGTATTATTATTGTTATCGTTGGGAGTTAAGGATCTATTAAACTTTCCGTTCATTGACAAACCCACAATTCCTACTTTAACCAAATCATTAGAAAGTTTGTATCTGTTGGGTGCTTTAAATAGTAAAGGTCAAATCACTGAGTTAGGTAAGATTATGTGTGAATTCCCATGTGAACCCGAATTTGCCAAAGTTATCCACACCGCTGCCACTCATCCATTATGTCAAGGTGTTTTAAATGAATGTTTAACTATTGTATCAATGCTACATGAAACTACTTCTGTTTTTGTGGGTAATAAGAAAGAGGCCACATCAAGAATTGTAAGTACCATTTCAAGTGATCATTTATTGTATTTGGAAGTTTATAATCAGTGGACATATTCTGGTTATTCTAGAGCTTGGTGTCAAGATCATAAAATACAGTTCAAGACTATGAATCGTGTAAGAAATATTAGAAATCAACTATCTAAATGTTGTAATAAGTTAAAATTAGATCGATTTGGTCCAGCCGCACAAGGTCCACACACAAACAATATTGAAAAGATAACCAGAAGTTTTATTTCTGGGTTTCCAACAAATGTCATTCAATTAGGTAATTCTGGTTATCATACCATTGGTAAGAAGACAGGTGGTTTGAGTGTACTTATCCACCCATCTAGTGTCATATTTCAAAATTACAAGGAATTAGGTCAAAAACCGGAGAAATTTGTATTATATCAACAGTTAATGTTAACATCAAAAGAATACGTTAGAGATTGTATACCAATCCCAAACGATAAATGGCTTGTAGATATGGTTCCACAACTATTTCAACATCTTTTACAAAATAAGCAAAAGAAATAGATTAGGTTTCCTTTTATTGAACGTTGTGCTCTTCGCCCTACAAATCAGCTCTCATTCCCTTTTTCAAGATCTCATTGACACATTTTTTTTTCAACAACAACAAAGAACAGAACACTCCGATTAAAGTGAAAAATAAAATAAATACAAGATTTGGATATTTCAGTTGAGAGCACGTTTTATGGTTATAAGGAGTGAAGAACAACAAGAACAACAATGCCAGCAATGTTGTGTGCAACAGATCCAACATTACCAATCGTTAATGGTACTGCTTATTGCACTGTTAATGTGTTTACTAGGGAAAAATTTGATTCTGTAGTTCAATTTTATAGCAAGATTTTAGATTTAGGGAGAGTTACCACTGAAGGTGATATTACTCAAAGTGTGCTTTTAGCTAATGAAGAGTTATCTTTAAAGATTAAGTTAACTATTGATGATTCAAAGGACAAAGAATTTCAAAACCAAAGACAACGGTTTTTGGATAATCGGAAGACTGCTGACTGGAGGAGTATGATGGGTGAATATATTACTTATACCGTTGGAGATCTTTTAATCTTAGAAGATTTACTGATTGAGTTTGGTGTTCCGTATCAATGTAAACCAAATGACATTTCTCCTTCTCAAATCTATTCATTTGACCCACAAGGTAATTTAGTTGGGTTCGTTTCCACTAAGAATAGCATTAGTACTATGTTACCAAACCCCACTGCTGTTTCCTCCGCACTTTCTTCCAAAACTATTTCCAGAGTTCATTCCTCTACTGATCTTGGTTATGCTGTAGAA
This sequence comes from Monosporozyma yasuniensis, assembly GCA_030558655.1. NCBI lineage: Eukaryota > Fungi > Ascomycota > Saccharomycetes > Saccharomycetales > Saccharomycetaceae > Monosporozyma > Monosporozyma yasuniensis. The sequence goes on from JAKTQC010000007.1 coordinate 110,870, forward strand.
ACGGGATTAAAGTATCCATCTTTACCAATTATTAATTTGACAAAACCAGAGAGGAAGAGATCGATTGCCGTCATGACTTCAGGGGGTGATGCTCAAGGTATGAATTCAGTGGTTCGTGCTGTAGTAAGAACTGCAATTTTCAAAAATTGTCAACCTTTTGCTATTATGGAAGGATATGAAGGTTTGGTTAGAGGTGGTCCAGAATATATCACCCCACTAAAATGGGAAGATGTTAGTGGGTGGAATGCTGTTGGTGGTACTAATATTGGTACTGCTAGATGTATGAGATTTAAGGAAAGAGAAGGTAGATTATTAGGTTGTCTTCATTTAATCCAAGCTGGTATTGATGCTCTTATTGTTTGTGGTGGTGATGGTTCATTAACTGGTGCAGATTTATTCAGAGCAGAATGGCCATCTTTAGTCGCTGAATTATTAGACTCTAAAAGAATCACTCAAAAACAAGCTGACACTTATGAATCATTAAACATCTGTGGTGTTGTTGGCTCAATCGATAATGATATGTGTTCAACTGATGCTACCATTGGTGCTTATTCTGCATTAAGTAGAATTTGTGAAGCAGTCGATTATGTGGAAGCTACTGCTGCATCTCATTCCAGAGCGTTCGTTATTGAAGTAATGGGTCGTCATTGTGGTTGGTTAGCATTGATGGCTGGTATTTCCACATCTGCTGATTTTATATTTATTCCTGAAGAGGCCGTTGATCCCAAAACTTGGAGGGATGAAATGTGTGAAACAATTTCACGTCACAGAAAACGTAATAAGAGGACTACTATTGTTATTGTGGCAGAAGGTGCTCTTGATAGAGATTTAAATCCAGTTACAGCTAATGATATCTTCAAGACATTGGTAGATAGATTACAATTAGACACTAGAATTACCACATTGGGTCACGTTCAAAGAGGTGGTTCTGCAGTTGCTTACGATCGTGTCTTGGCTACTCTACAAGGTGTGGAAGCTGTTAATGCGGTATTGGATAGTCAACCCGGTTCAGCATCACCAATAATCACTGTTAGTGAAAACAAGATTATGAGAAAATCCCTAGTTGATTCTGTTAAATTAACCAAGTCCGTTGCCAGTGCTATTTCTGCCAAAGATTTTGGTAAAGTTTTATCTTTAAGAGATCCAGAATTTATTGAGCATTATCAAAATTATTTAGCTATCAATGCAGCTGACCATTATGATCCACAATTAACTGCTGATAAGAGATTAAAGATTGCTATTGTTAATGTTGGTGCACCAGCTGGTGGTATCAACTCTGCCGTTTATTCAATGGCAACTTTTTGTCTTTCCCAAGGTCATAAACCTTATGCCATTTTCAATGGTTGGAGTGGATTGACCCGTCATGAGGGTGTTCGTTCATTAGAGTGGGATATGATATTAGGTTGGCAAACTCGTGGTGGTTCTGAATTAGGTACTAACCGTGATACACCGTGTTCAACTGATATTGGTATGATTGCCTATTATTTCCAAAAATACCAATTCGATGGGCTTATTATTGTTGGTGGGTTTGAAGGTTTGATTTCATTACATGAATTGGAAAGATCAAGAGATGTTTATCCTGGTTTTAGAATTCCGATGGTCTTAATTCCAGCTACTTTATCTAACAACGTACCTGGAACTGAATATTCATTAGGTTCAGATACTGCATTGAACTCATTAACAAGCTATTGTGATATTTTGAAATGGTCCGCTTCTTCCATCAGAGGTCGTGTTTTTGTTGTTGATTGTCAAGGTGGTAATTCTGGTTATTTAGCCACTGTCGCTGACTTGGCAGTAGGCGCCCATGCTTCATATGTTCCAGAAGAAGGTATTTCCATTGACCAATTAATGCAAGATGTAAGCAACATTGCCGAAGCTTATGAAAGAATGGATGAATGTGGTATTGAAACCAAAGAAACCGGTAAATTGGTGTTGAAAACTACTAATGCTTCTAAAGCTATAGATGTCGAGAAATTAAGTCAAATTATGACTTCTGAAGCTGGTGGTAAATTCGATGCTAGATCTGCTGTTCCAGGTCATATTCAACAAGGTGGTAATCCGTCTCCAATTGATAGAACTAGGGCTACAAGATTTGCTATCAGAGCCGTTCAATTCATTGAAGATAACCAAATTGTTGTCAACAAGTACCGTAATGCTAATGATGTTTATGATGATGCCTTTGATAAAGTTATGCGTTCTACTGCTGCTGTTCTTGGCGTGAAAGGTTCTAATATTGTGTTTTCATCAGTGAGAAAAGTATATGATGATGAAACAGATATCAAGAAAAGAATGCCAAAAGTTGTCCACTGGCAATCATTACGTTCTATTGCTGATCATTTATCAGGTAGAAAACGTGTCGTTGAAACTTAATATTCCTTCTTTCAAGTTTATTCTCTTTTTTTTTTATTATTCCTAACCAATATTCCAATTATTATTTTCTTTCTTTAAATAACTTTATATAGGGTATATCTTTACAATTATTTAGTGAGCTAATTGATACTAGTTTTTATTTTTTATTTAATTTCACAATTGAAATGTTGTTTTTTTTATGAAGAAGTTGTTGGTTTTTCTAGAGAACCTATTCTTTCACTTAATTTTTGTAACACATTTCTTTTCATTTTTAATTCATTTTCTCTTAATTGGATAAATTTATCCCAACTAGAAACAGACTTGTTTAATAATATCTTTGTATCGTCATTTTCCATCAGAATTTGCTTTGACGATCTTAACTTATGTCTTATAACCCCTGTGGCAGTTTCTAATTGATTTGAAGAATTATTTGGATCCTTCATTATATTATTTATGCTGTAGAAAATATGCGGTATGAATTCAGTATTAGAAGTAAATGAATTTATATTAGAAGAGTTAGTGGATGATTCATTGTTGGTGGAGGGGAGTGCGGTGGTTTCGTCGGTTTCTTTATCGTCATTCCTATCAACATTCACTTGATCATTGTCTTCATCTTTCACGTTATCAATTGTTGTCTTAATTGATTGAGGACAAAGAACCTCCCGTATGGCTTCAAGCCCATTATTGTTTAATGTCATATGGTGGTTTTAATATGGTAAATATGTTGTTAAATGTGAGTCATTCGAGTCAACTTAAGTATATCTCACTCTTCAAGGCCTTAACTTTAAAAAACATCTTTCATATACAATTTTGCCAAAAAAACAAAAAAACAAGCATAATTTTAAAGAATAAGATTATTTATTAATTTATTAGAATCTATCTATACTAAAGAGAACTATATAATATACAAAATAGATAGTGATTAATTATGCGAAACATGCAATTACAACATTAAATGGGTGAGGTGGTATGAGATGTAAGGAAATTTTTTGTTTATAAATATGTACAATCTTGCGTATATGTGGGGAATTTAAAAGTTAAGTAAACCAAGTTTTGAGTGGAAATGAAAATTATTAAAATGATGGCTTTCGTTTGTCTTTAAATGCTGTTGGTTGAAGGAATAGTAATATGTGTTTTATCAAATGGTTAGAAAGAAGTTAGGTGTTGATACTAGAAAATAATTGTATCAATGATTTAGCAGCCTTCACACTCCCAGGAGTTTCTTCAACAGTGACTACATGGGAAGATGGAACTTGTCCATTTTGAGATAAATGCTTTAATGGGTTACGAACTGGAGTCATACTACAATTTAATAGAGTAGAGTTATTCTGTTGAGCTAAAGTTTCATTGGCATCATCCTCTTCATCGTCGTTATTATTTTCCGTTATTGGAACGGAAGAGTTTGGGATAATGATACCATTTTGGTTTGTGTTCATAGAAATATGGTGAGATGTAGTATTGTTTGTAGTGTCAACCATAGTAGATGGAGTGGACATTCTTGTATCGTTGGATATAACTTCTTCAATAGCAATTCTTGGATGATTTTTAGCTGGAGTTCTATAATTCCCTTGGGAAACAACAAGTTTTCTTCTCTTCACTCTGGATTGTGATGTAGTAGTTTTTTCAACTTTATTCGTTTTGTGGAAGTTTGTAGCAGTAGTAGAAATTTTAACACTAGCAATATTATGAGCTAACATTTTATTCTTTAAATCAGCAAATTTTAGATCCATTTGTTTAGTTTGTAATTTATAGTATGCAAATTGTAGTCTAACTTGTAATCTCTTTGAAACTTCTGAATAATCCTTAGTGAGAGTATCAGTAAATTTTAAGATGTTACTACTCTTGTTAACAATGTTTGGCATATTAGTAGCGGATTTATAATTGTTACCAAATCTTCTTCTGGATAAGTTTAAGATTCTATTTGTTGGAGATTCATTTAATAACATATCTTTATCATTGGTCATACCATTGTTACCAATTGATGGGAAAGTAGAAGAATGGAATAAACTAGGTTTTAATTTATTGTTTATATTGAAAGAGGCCATATTCTCATCATTAGCATTAATCAAAGTAGCTACATTAGTCTTAGAAATATTGTTAATTTTATTATCATTAACTGTGTTAGCGATTGAGGTAATGTTTGTAGAAGCAGTGGTAGTAATAATATTAGAAGCAGCAGCAGTAGCAGATCCACTTGATAATAATGACATTCTGTTCAATCTTGAATTGGTGAATTCACCCAATGGTAATCTTTGACCTTGTACTGACATGTTGTGTTTTGTTTTGATGTCTATTCTAAAATTTATTCTTCTGTTCCAATGCTATTAGTTATCAGTTGTTGCTCACAACCCACTGTCCTAACTTCTTTATATTTAAAAGGTAATGAAACTGATATACTCCTCACTTAAGAGAAGTTTAAAATAAACAAAACAGAAGTTCGAAGTTTATAAATAATAATCTGCAATGGTAAAAAGCTTTACTACGGGTTTTCAATATTTGTCAAGATAAGCTTTTTTACCCAAAGTAGTTTCTTTGTTTTGTTTTGTTTTGTATTCTGAATATGGAATTGACATTACTTCTAAGAGAGCATCGCCATTCACCAAAACCAGGAATATCAAAACATCAATATCAAACTCTATCACTGCAACATCGTGTAAGCAAAAACATAGAATACACTCATCATGGCCAAACAGTATTGTTTGTGGCAATATTTCATTATGGATTGTTGTCGTGTCTGTCCCAAACGGGCAAAAGTGTCAATAAAAAATGCAATTTTTTGGCAGAAAATTTTGTGCGCGACGCGTTAAAAAACATATAATAAACAGTGCCAATTTAGAGATATTTTATTCATTATTGATATTCGTTATTGATATTCAATATTGATATTCAATATTGATTTTGAGAAAGAATCAGTAATTATTCAATGAATAGCATTACGTATAGGAAATTTGTGATCTAATAAATACAGTGTTGATATTATATTTTATTCTGTTGTTGTTATTATTAGATCTATAATTAATCGTCTTATGTGTTGACAGTATCCTCAGAGTTACCAAAGGGCCATGGCATTTGTTCCACCCATTGGGTCAAATTGGTTAATTTTCTATCTTTTACTAGATGACCATTTCCACTTACAATCTTAAGTATATATTCGTTTAATTCCGAACTCCCTAAAATGTCAACGTGATCTGCACTGACACCACCACCACGAATGTCCCAGGCATCTGGTCTATGTTTAATTTCAACGATTGTCACTTCACTACCACCTGGGTTATAAGCAGATTTACCTTGTCCCCATTTGTAACACATTGAATGACTTAATAATGGAACAGTACCGTCACCATCAGTTAAAAACACTGGTGTTTCTGCATCATAATCTATGGTTAAATTTAATGAATGATTATTCTTTTGGGCTTCTTCTTGATAAACGTATGCCCTCTCAGTTGGATTATTAACACCATAAATACAATAGATCTTCATACCAGGAGCATTTGGTAAAGATACTTCTAATGGATTAGACCAATGTGAATGATGTTTTTTATTCCTTTGTAATTCTTCAGCAGTATGAGCATATCCATAAGAATATTGATCTTTAATTCTATCTTGTAACCATGTGGGAGATAATTTAAAAACAAGATCCAATGAATCTCCCATGGTTAATTCATTCTTAGTGCCCTTCACGGTAACATTCCCATCATCTTGTTTAGTATCAGAAAATCTAATAAAACTACCGTATGTATCAGTACCATTTAATTGTTTATCCTCTGGAGAATATGTTAAATTACCCCAAATTAAATCACCACCTTTAGGTAACATTGATGGTATCCCACCCCATGTTTGTAACATTTCTAATCTTTCTTTACGACTGAAAAATTTTTCTAACCCATACATGGCAAATGCATTTAAATCAATGGTATCCTTCATTTCACCACTAATTAATGCCGGAACAGCTTTCGGAGCACCAAGTAATGTACCTGCAACATTAATAAATGATCCAATATGTTTATCAACCCAACCTGGACCACCATTACCATAATGTGGCCCCTCTGCTTCAACCCATTGTAAGAAGTAAAAAACAACTTGTGAACCCATTGAATGTCCAATAAGTACACTTTTTTCACCAGTTAAATCATGGAAAGTCTCAATTTGTAATTTTAATTTAGAGAAATATTTATCTCTTCTTTCCAAATCTAAATAGGCTAATCTCCAATCATATGCAGCAGTAATCATCTTATTTGGATTATATCCAATGGCACCTAAATTTTCAATTACTTTGTTCCAAATCCAATATCCAGCCACAAAGAAATCTGATGATTCAAACCCTTGAGCAGCTCTTAATGTAAAATTTGGTGGATCTAAACCCGTAATTGGATCTAATTTAACATGTTTCAACCAACAAACTTTGTCTAAAAACATTGTTCTTAACATATAAAACGACCCCCACAACCTTTTCCTGAAATGCGGTGTACTATCACACTCTTCATCCCCAGTAACACCCCAACTTTCAATCCCGGTAGAAATCACACCAGGAACCATTAATACTGGATGTTTGGCACCAATACCATCAATTTCTTTTATTAATTGTTTCCCAACAGCAAAACTATATTTTAAATTCTTTTCCATTGATTCTTCAGGAATGATTTTCTTCTGTACATCAGATAAGAATGTTTGAAATCCCGGTGGAATAGAATCAGTCCATTCATCAAAATACCCTTTCACATTATCCAGAGTCAAATACTTATCTAATAAATCTTTATTGTTGTTATGTAAATGGGACACACCAAAATAACCAGGAATAAATAAACCAAATAAGATACCTAATAAGAAAATAAATCTTTTCGAATCTCTCAATCTTTTCTTTTGAGGATGATATTTTGCATCTTGTTGATCTAATAAAGTAGAATCAATGGTACCAACGCTGTCTCTTCTGGAGCGATATAACGAGCTTCTCCTACTTAAGCCTGGTTTGTGACTTAATACCGATCTGAAATCATCGTCATCTTCTTCGCCTTCAACATCAATCACATCATTATCACTCCCGCTTGAACGGAAAGAATGGTCTTCAGAATAACGTCTTGCTGAATGGTGAGGAATATCTTCTAGATTAGTAGCTTCTTCCGATCTTCTCAAACTTTCTCTTCTTCTTCGTCTCATCTCTTGGACGGAACTTCCGCCCGAATTACCAGCAGTCATCTTTGAATATGTGATTATTGTATTGGTAATAACCACTTAATGGCAATAACAATGATGGATTGATCTGTTTTTGTTACTTTGAAATATAGTTGTTTCAAGGACTTTTCAATTGCAACATCCTTCTTTAATTTCAATTTCAATTTTGATATTTTGAACATTCCAAATAAATTTAATATAAAACGTAATTTGCTTAATAAAAGTTGACACAACAGAAGTTAACCACAAACCAGACTAAACCAACACAGACAACTCATGTTAAGGTCAACATTTAGTAATTGGAGGGAATATTTTACTCCAATATCACATAAATCCACTTTTTTCTCCACGGGACAAATTACCCCAGAAGAGTTTTTACAAGCAGGAGATTATTTAACGCATATGTTCCCCACTTGGCAATGGAATGGGATTGAAGATATAGATAATGTTAGTGTACGTGATTTTTTACCTCCTGAGAAACAATTTTTGATAAGTAGGAAAGTACCATGTCATGTTAGAGCAGACGATTTCTTTAATGTACAAGATGGATTTGATGATAATTTTGATGAAGAATATCTTGAATCCCTTAAAAATGACGATACAAAATCAAGACAAGATAATGATGAAACGCCGTCACAAAATGATATTACAAAACATAATGAGGTGGATGATATTGATTATTTAATTGAAGATATGGAAATTAAGGATTCAGAAACTGATGATGTAGATGATGAATTAATTCAAGATAATGATGATGACGAGGTAATAATGAAATCTGATCCTAATAAAAGATATTATGATCTTTATATTACATATTCCACATCATACAGAGTACCTAAGATGTATATTGTTGGGTTTAATGCAGAAGGAACACCATTAACAGCTAAAGAAATGTTTGATGACATTACTACTGAATATAGAGCGAAAACTGCTACAATTGAGAAATTACCATTTTATAAGAATTCGGTGATCTCAGTGTCAATACATCCATGCAAACATGCTAATGTTATGAAAATTTTATTGGAAAAAGTCCGTTTAGTGAAAAGACGTAGACGGGAAGAATTGAAACAACAAGAACTTAAATCTTCTTCCCCATCTATAGAAGATAATAATAATAATAATAATAATAATAATAATAATAATAACGATAATGATTGGGAAGACTTGCAAGATGATGTAACAGATACTTTACAAGTTGATCAGTATTTAGTTGTGTTCCTGAAATTTATTACAAGTATTACGCCAAGTATTGAACATGATTATACTATGGAAGGTTGGTAATATATGATTCTCAAAACCTAAAAGCATTAATTAAATGAAGAGTTCAAATTTGTTTTCCCTTTATAAAATTTATACTCGCCCCAATGAAAATTTTGTTACTGTTATTCATAAAATTATTTCATTTTAAATACGTATTATTTACCTATTTTATGCATCTATATATATATGATCCCCAAAAAAAATACTCGTCTTTAGTACTATATTATGATTTTTCCTGGTTACAGTTCTATTAAGACAGGTTCTTCCTTTGGTTCTTCTTCTTGAGGCGGTTCAGATTCTTTTACAGGTTGTTGTTGATCAGGAAGTTTTTGTACTGGTACAGTAGGGAAATCATAATGAGTAATATCAGCTTTAGCTGTTGTCTTTTGTGGGCTAGATGATAAACTACCACTCTCAACAGGATATGAAGGTGCCACATCATGTTGATTGTTGACATTTTTTTCCGGTTGTTGTTCTTCTAGATGTTTAATTTCACTTTCTTCTTCCTCATCCGGATAGAGCGGTTCAGAAGGTTCGACCACTTCATCTAAAGATTGTTGTGAGTCAGTTGGATATGGTAATTGAGTTGGGGCAACTATTTGGGGTGTTATTTCGACAGAACTTAATTGATCTAAAGTGGAAGGTTGAACTGTCTGAGCAATTGGTGACTGTTGAACTAGTTGCTGAACTGGTTGCTGAACTGGTTGCTGAACTGGTTGCTGAACTGGTTGCTGAACTGGTTGCTGAACTGGTTGCTGAACTGGTTGCTGAACTGGCTGTTGATAATATGCATAAGGATATTGCATTTGGGGTTGTTCCACAACAGGTGAAGTTGGTATGCTGTATTGTGATGATAAATTGATATTACGCAATTGTTGTTCTAATAAATTATCATAGATATTCATGATATCTGATATTTTACCATTCATCTCTAATAAAGAGTTATATTTTTGACTCTTATCAGCTAGAGCACGATTTAATTTTGGTTTTGATGCAAGAGCATGTTCATATAATTTTTGTGCAGATTCATTTTGTAACACTTCAGCAACAGTTTGAGTCTTCATCTTTTCTACCATGGATGCAAATAAATAAATGGCATCTTCGTCCTCTGGGGAAAATTCAAATGATGGAACTGGAGGCTGCTGTGTTAGTTGTTGGTATGGTTGTTGAAATTGAAATTGCTGTTGCAGTTGTTGTTGTTGCTCTCTCTCGTATCTTTGCTTTTCTTCTTCTGCCTCTCTCAGACTGGCCTCGATAGCCGCCCTTAATTCAGGATCATTCTCTTCCTCTATGTTATTATTTGGAGATGGTCTTTCTGGTTCTACTACAGGTACTACCGGTTCAATGGCATCACCTCTTGATTCTTTTAGAGATAATTCAATCGCTCTTCTTAATTGTTCATCTTCATCATCCTTATCAACATATTTCTTCTTATGCTTTTTCTTATGTTTCTTCTTAGGACTTGAAGATTTCTTTGAATCATAATCGTTATAACAGTTATCACATACTCTCACATTTTCGTAAATACCTAAATCAGGTAACGGGATAAAATTTGAACTATGTTCTTGACAAAAGATACCACCACATGAACGACAATGATGTCTTCTATTCAAAAATGAAAATTTATTAGAACAAATCATACAAGCATCGGAGTCAATCCAGTCAGCAGGAACTTTTGAATCGAACATGGCTTTAGCTTCAGCAACATTCCCCTTCAATTCATCAGAAAAAGTAACACCTTTACTGTTTAACAACTTATCATAAACTTTACTAACATAGTTTAATTGTGAATCATTCTTAAAAGTGATATATAATTCATAAAAGACTTTCTTAGTTGTAAATTCAATTTCATTTCCCTCGTTATTATATTTCACAATTGTATTCTCTAAGAAATCCATAAATTCTCTAGAACAAATTTCGACAATAAACGGGATCCCACCATTCTTAATACAGATATCGACTAATTTCCAACTGGATAGATGGGTATTCGGATTTGATGCAGTAGCGGTTATTCTTTTCTTCAAACATCTCATACATTCACGAGGTGGAATCTTCTTGGATCTAATAACATCTGATGTTTCTAACGCCACAGGTAAGTCAACTTCCCCGTTTGGAATAGTTTCACTAGTAGCTTTTTTTATAAGTTCATCCAATTCAGATATAGTGGTGGCAGACATTTGGTTTATCTTGATTTGGCACCGCTATTGATTCTGGGACAATAGATGTCTCTTTCCTGGTTAAGAATAGTTGTATTTTTGACATATTAAGATTACCTTATAATTAATTTTTTGTATGATTCAAACGATTTTAACCAATTTATTTTTCTTCATTTTGGAAGGCTTGAAATTTGAAGTCAAAATATCACGTGTTAGGAAATGACACAAATTAATAGAGATAACACCTATTTACCTTGGGAATTATAAGGGTATTGTTGAGAGTTCAAAGGGATTTAGAATACTTTAAATGTAGTAACGTCTTTTCAAAATTAGAAGTTAAAGTAATTAAAATAAGAAAAGCAATCAGCTGATGTTTGTATTGATATCCAATATAAAGAATGTAGATATTGATAATGTTTATAGTATTTTTATTAAAGTTTTTATTTAATTTTTCTATAAGAATAATGTACCATGACATTATGTGTATGTAAATATATATATGATATTAATTATTACTGTCCAACAGTAAGTGAAATTAAAGATGTTCGACTACTATGATTAGATTCATTAGTAGATATGCCTGTATTTAAGAATTTTGATCTTGGCGGTATGATCATATTCTCTTTACCATCACAATCACGATCTTGATATGATCTCTTCCCGAGAGATAATGAAGAATTATTTGTTGATGACCAATCCATTGATTTATCATAAATTGATGGAGTTAATGGTGAATTATTACCATGACCATTACTTTCCATTATGCTACTAAAAATAGAGTTTTCAGAATTACCACTAATGTTTCTTAATGGCGTCGAACTATTATTAGAGTAAACTGGAGATGGAATAGATTGTGGAGATAAAGTGGAGGTAACAGATGATGTGTTGATGGATAATTTGGATAATGATGATTGTTTGGATTGTAAGTAAAATAATTTCACATTATTAATAAATTGAATGATACCAGAATGATCTTTATAATTGTTTAAAAGTAATTCTGGAACATTGCTAATGGATTCGATGAATATATTAAAGATGGTGGTTTGTTTGTTTTGTTGTGGGATTGGTAAATCTAATAAAGATGATTGATCAGATTCGTTAGTAAATCTATTGATTAATTGGAAGATAACATAAGTTAATTCAAATAATTCAAAGCTTAAGAAATCTAATTTCCAAGCAACTAGATCCATTAAGAAATTTTTCAAATGAATTAATTGAATCTTATCATTTAATTCCATATCTTGAGGTAAATGAGATTGTCTTTGATATAATTCATATTGAATTAAACAATTTTCATCAACGTTTAAGACATAATCATTGAAAGTTGGTTCAGAGACTTCCCAATTTAATGTATCTAAGATATGTCTTTCCATTTGTAAAAACATCGATTCGTCCAGGACAATAGAATTATCAGTAGAAGATGTAGCTTGTTGACAGAAATAGACCAATTCATTTAATCTTGGGATTCTAGCTCTTGGATTTGGACCATAGAATCTACCACCAGTTGGAACCACAACATTATTAATGATATGATTACAACCACCATAAGTCTTAGCAGATAACCAAAGACAAGTACCAAGAATTAAATGAATTTGATCTCTTAATACAATTCTCTTTGAACAATATCTATCAAATAATCTCATTGATTGAAAGAAAATCCCATTTGTAACACGAGTCAATTTAGCTAATTTATATAAAAATTCAATGACTAAAGGACGAGTAAAATGTGGATTTAATTCAGGTTGTTGATTAATTAATTTTAAAGATGGGTTACAATTTGAATTATTTTGAATGATATTAGATGCAATATCATATTGATATTCTTGAATCATTTCATAATGAGATAATAATTCACTGTTAGATAATTCAATTGGGTAATAAATTTGTTTAGCAGTCACTATAAGGCCCATAGAATGTTGGGTGGAATTGTTATTGTTATTAGTGTTGTTGTTATTTTGATTTGTTAAATTGGCCATAGTGGTACTGCAGTTTCTAATTCTGTTATTATTTGTTATATTAGAGATTTCATTATTATTCAAATTGACATTTGTATTGACATTAGAATTATTATTTGCAGAATTAACAGAAATTGTGGAATATGTAGAAGAGGAAGATGTTGAAGTCATTATTGTATATGTTTGAACTGAAGTAAAAAAAAAAAGAAGAGCGAATGTATGAGTAAAAAAAAGAAGCAATTGATTTGATATTATAAATATCAAAGTAAAACAGAAGAAGTGGAAGGGTTATAAGTTGCTTGGTTCTCTTATAAGTATGAATTGATAAAGAAGATAGAATTTGAAACAACACAGATCAAACTTGAAATATATCAGACAGATATATATGATCCTTATATCAAATCAAATCAAATATGGAAATGGGAAATTATGTATCAAACAAGAATGATTTAAGACGATCTTCTGAAATTTACTACAATTGGCGTCTGAAATGTTTCGCAATTGGGAAACCAAATCACCAAGTGACAGTATTTTGGTATCAGATCAATAAAAATAGATAGAAACAAACTTTCATAGTGAGAAATTACCAAATAATTTGGTAGATCATTTATTCATCTTTTTAGTGTCAGACACGAAAAAAAGCTTGCACTGCCAGAAAGGGTAATTTGGCCATGAACCACACCGCCAAAAGACTGGTGCGCTTTGCCCTAAAGAGGAAATTCGGGTGGTTTCCGGGGTTGGCAATATTTTTACAATTTAGGTTAATTTTTTCGTGTCTGTTTTGGGTGAGGGCCCGAAACAATAGTTTTCTCCTTGGAAAACACGAAAAGACAACAATACAGTGCATATGCGTCTATTCTATCTGGCATTCCTAAATTACAATAGCAACAATAAAAGGAACTGTTTTCCTTTGAGAGGGCCGGAAACAATAGGTAAACAACCCATTTGAATAAAATAGAAAAAAATATCGTATAAATTATTTAAAATGAAAATGTATATTTTTGTTTTTTTGGTGATTCTATTATTCAATCAAAGGGCCTTCATTAATGGTCTGATTTGAAATATACTATATTCATGAAGAGGAAGTCCGTTTCGTGAACCTTTACACTCAATGGAGTAAAAAATTAGCACAAATTTGTCAATAAACAATAACAACAACAACTATTACACAAAATTTTTACCAACTTTTCCATATCACCTTATGCAAATGACTACCCCATTGACTCCTGGTGATAAGATATATTCTATCTTGGCAGATCAATTTACTATCTTTTTAAACTACTCTCGATAATGATAAACCCGTAACTCACATAATACGAGTTGACATTCACGAAATTTTAAATCAATTTACAAAGTAAAAAACACAAAAAAACATTGAATTTTCAAAATAAACACAAACACAAACCTTTTTTGACGTGATACTATCAGCAAAACAATATACTATCCCTTACGAAATCAATTATATTTACAATATGTTCACCGGTAAAGATAGAGATAAAGATAAGACTAGTAATATGTCAGAGAATACTACTCAATCTGTTGGACTTTTCAAATGGAGTCTCGATGCTTTACTTAGAAGGAAAGAAGAATCACCATCTAAAAAATATAAACAACCTGAAGAGCCTAGAAATATCAATATATTGTTTCCTGAATCAGGTGAGAAAAATAGGACTAGATCTATGTCACTAGATGGGTTCGATCCATCATTTTATCAACATTATGAATTATTAAATGAAGAACGTCCTGTTTCTGCTTTTAGCGGTATAAATCGAAATGATCAAAATAATAATAATGTTGGTGAAAGTGGGAAATTAATGTCTCCAATTAAATTACAAAATGATAAAGGTTTGTGTACTGATACATTTATAAATAAAAAGCATCCATTGAGTAATGAATTAGACAAAGATGATACAGATACATCATTATTTGCAAAATTATTAAATAAAGAGAAGTTTCCTATTAAGAATGATGTATCAAATAAAGATAATATAACACAAACGCAAACTACAATTCCTATCCCAGGTAAATTTCCAAAATCTAAAGGTCAAACCATTCCAATTTTAAATCCAAACAAACTCAAAACTTTTAATGAAGACTCATTGGATCAAATTTACAATGATTTAAACATCAATAAATCTTTATTGACACAAATTAATGAATATGTAAATCAATTAATTGAAGAAAATAATAGATACAAGACAGATTATTCACAAGTAAAACTGGAATTATTACATGAAATGAAACAATGTAAAAATATAATGGATAGATATACAGAATTAACTGGTAAACATAAACAATTGAAAACTATTTCTAATAATATAGTTCAAATGAATAATCAACTTACTAAATTACAAAGAGAACAAAGATTAGAATTAAACTCTAAAGATCAAAGAATTAGGCAATTAGAAATTCAACTCAATAAATTAAATATTAAATTAGACGAAAAGGATATTAAAATTAGTAATTTAAGAAACAATTTGAAGTCGACTCAAAATCAATTAATGGACGATAAAATTTATTATGAACGTGAAATTAATAATTTACAAAACTCATTAAAAGAAATGGATGAAATCAACATTCTCAACCAACATCCAAAATATATATGAACACATTCCGTCAAGAGTAGTGAACTAGCATTAAAAAAAAAGTAAAAGGACAATAACACATCATTTCTACATATTCTTATATAAAGATAACTAAATAAGAAATTTTAAAATTCATTATAGTTGTTTAAAATTCATTACAGTTGTTTAAAATTCAAATGGAAACCTTTCTTAAATTTTATTGGGATGAAATATATTCAATTAATTGATATTATTTTGGTGAAATGTCTGTTTCTGAGGATAATATTAGTTAATTATATTCTTCATACTTTATACTCATAAGATCACGTGACAGTTTGGAGTTTTTCAATTTCAACTTTAATTTGAAATATACAAATTTCACTCAACGATTAAATCGAATATATTAAGTTTTAGCGGTAAAACAAGGAAGCTAGAAAGTGTTCCAAAGCGCAGAGAGTGTGATTGATACCATCATAACACGGATAATTAAGCACTCATAAGCAACAGAAGTTTTGATTTATTAATTGTTCCGAATTTTTGGATACTGATTTAAAAAACAAAACAAAATAACAACAACTATGTCTTTACTTCATCAAGGAAAATCACAGACATCGCTAAGTCCATCTGCTATAATGAATAGAACATATAGTGCTAGCAATGTTGCAAAACATCATTTAAATACTATTCCATCCACTGCATCATTGTCACATTTGGCAAGTATGAACACACATAACAATTCAAATTTAAATGTAACATTATCACCATCAATTAAGAAAGAGTTAAATTTAACTAATCAAAGATTGGATTTAGGTGTCTTAATTGAAGAATTGACCTCTATATTAGGAAAGGAGAGCTGGGTTAAATATGCACAAGTAATTAGTCACTTTATTTTAGGTAAATTGTCCCGTATAGAATTGGTTAAACAATTAGATCAAATCTTTGGAGACAATATTGCAACCAATAATAATACCGACAATGAAGGTGAAACTGATAATAACACTGATCCTAAATATTTGCACGAACAGCGACATAAATTAACAAGGTTACACAATCAATTGTTATTAGGGATATTTGCCAATTCATTAAGAGATTCTCCAATGGGTAAATCCGATAGATCATGGGGTTTCCAAAATGGTAATAACGTTATGGGTAAAAATGTTAAAAAGGTTAATAAACATAATTCTCAAATTGAAATGTATAAAAAGATTGTAATGTCTTTACCTAATGGTGATAGAAATAGATTGAAAACAATCACTAGAGAAGCTGGTAAAAGAGGTTTCATATATTGTACAGTTTTACAAAATAGGCTGAATAATGTACCAAAGATCCCTATTGTTACTAATCAAGATACTTTAAAACGCGTAAAAAAGAACAATTTAAAGACTCCATTAGAGTGGTCACAAGATATAGTTAACGGGTTTAACGCACCTTTAGCCATTGACACATACTCTTTACCTGATAATGATTCTTTGTTCTTGAGAATGACAGGGATTACTCGTGAAAATGGTCTTGTAGGTTCAGTGGATACAAGATGTGTAGATATGTTATCTATTGCATTGGATCATTATTTGAAAAGTTTGATTGAAATTGGTATAGATTCTGTGAGATATAGAAGAAAGAAATACTCAGAGTACTACGATCTTAATGATGAAGGTGTGTATGCCCCTGTATCAGGTTTAGGTGAAGAGTTTGCCCTAATTGAAAATATACCGAAGGAATGTGATAACGAAGAAGAAACTCGATCAATTGAACCGAAGATATCGTTAACTAACGAAGATATTCAAAATGCATTAACAATTTTTCCTAATTTAGTGGAGCCTACAACAGGTTTAGTACAAACTTTAACTTCTACTGGGTTATATAATGATGATGAACTAGTAGTTATGAAGAGTTCAGTGGACGATTTACCCCAATTTAATGAAGAAAGGCCTATATCAACTCCATTAGATGATAGAAATGTTGGTACCAGGGAAGAATTAAACTGGTTAATTAAAGATATTCTTACCGAAAAATGATGTGTATTAAGATATATATAAATTATGCATTGTATGTAGAGTTTTGAAGGATATTCTTGTCATTATTATTTCTCATCTTCTTCTTTGTAAGTTGGGTATTCTTCCAATATTAGTACCGATCTTGAGTAGATTTTGAATATCACCTGAATTAGTATCTTCATTTTCTTCTCGATTGGAACTTAAATCAAATAGAAAGCAGGATTTAAGATTATTCATTAACTTGTTAATCACATATCCAACGTGATTTGGTTCATTTGGTTTCACAGCTGATAAATAGCTGGACAATTTAATAAGGAAATTCAAACTTTCAAATTGAATAAGATAAAAGTTAATAACTTGACTGGATTTTGGCTCATCATTTATAAAGGAGGTTCTTTTAATGAATTGAAACTTAAACAGATTGATACCACTCGATGAATCATAAGCTGATACGTTATGATTATTCTTTCGATTTGAAATATATTCAGTCAAAGTAATGGTCGTACTATCCAACATCAAATTGTTTTCACTATCAAATTTAATACTGATACAACTGGAAGTGGATGGTGTATTAATATCATCATCCCTAAAGGCTAATAAATCCTTAGAGAGTTTCCCGTCAGATAAATATACATTTTGGAAATTAATATCATAGTGTTTAGAATATTCATGTACTAAGAATTCAACAAATTGTGTTTGAAATTCTAACCAAGGTTTATTTGAGACAGAAAATAAAGTGAAATTTAAGTTACCGTTAATACACATATCATGATATGGTTTATATTCTCTGAAAATCAATTGAGGCACAGATAATGCATTGGATGGAATAATTCTACTGAATGGATATATGTCGTCATCATTGATCTCTTCATTTATATTCGCATTTTCATCATCATTTTGTGGGATTTCAAATAGCACAACATTATCAAAATAATCCACAGTAAAACCTGGTAGATTCGAATCTTCAGTGTATAAGAAGCAACGAATTAAACCTTTCACTTCGTCAATAGAATTTTCTAATTTTTTCCTTTTTGTTAATTCTACTTCCATGGTGTTATAATATTCATTGTATTTGGCGTCTTGTAGACGTGCTGTTTCTTGTGTTTGTTCCAGGTCTTTACTGGCTTGTATTATCGTATTATCAATATTTTCAGATTCAACTTGGATATCAGTATAAGCCTTGTTAATCATATCCAACTCATTCTGAAGATTTATTAACGTAAATTGAATATCCTGTAAATTCTTATCTAAATCAGATATTTCATTATTTAGTATATTCTTCTCGCCAATTTGTTTGGCTTTGTTTTCCAATATATCTTTTCCATTATCAAGAATACTGTTCATCTCGCTTTGTTTTGAAGTTTTAAACTCTTCAAATTGTTCTTTAATCTCAATTTCTTTGTTGTTCACTTGCTTTTCGTTAGAAGCTTTAAGATCATCACATTGTTCTAAATAGTCCAACATTCTTTCTCGAAGAGTGTTAATTTCCACTTCTAATTCATCTTTTGGTGTCAAATTCTCCAATTCTTTCAAATCATCCTTATATTTTGATTCT
Source organism: Monosporozyma yasuniensis (assembly GCA_030558655.1). NCBI lineage: Eukaryota > Fungi > Ascomycota > Saccharomycetes > Saccharomycetales > Saccharomycetaceae > Monosporozyma > Monosporozyma yasuniensis. The sequence goes on from JAKTQC010000007.1 coordinate 129,872, forward strand.
AAATCAACAATTGCTTGTTCATGATCTTTAGTCTTCTCTGCCTCCATGAATATGTATTTACTAGCTAATTCTTCTTCAACCGTTTGTTTTGTAACTTCAACCGTTTCAATTTGACCATCAATCATATCAATATCCTTTTCAAATGTATCTTGTTGATTTTGAAGTTTTTTACACATTACCTGTCTCTTTGAAATCTCATATTTGATATCAGGAACATATCTTGTTTGATATCTCACAATTTCAGAATCTGTTTTTGATATTTCCTTCTTTATCTTAGACACTTCTCTCGAGATTTCTTTCTTTAATCTAATCTCCTGGGCCATCTTATTAACCACCTGTTTACTTAAATATTTTACGTTGTTCTTGTTACCATTACTATTACCGGATTTATTCTTATTTTTGTTATTCTTCCTCTTTGAATTTCTAACATTATTTTGATTCGTACTGTTAGTTATATCGTTCAACAATTCAGGTTTCTGTACTCTCCCAGACATTTTCAGTATGTAATTTGTAAGTAGTAAGTATGAATGGGGGGTACCAACAGTTATGTTTGAGATATTATCAATGTTTTTACACTATAACAAAGTATCTTGATCTGTTAAATTTGTTTGTTTACATATTTTTTCGATGATCTCTAAATTTTAAACATCAAAATATTATTAAGAGAATATGAAAAGATTTACAAAGAAAGGAACAATATAGGAATTGAACTATTTAATAGTTTCATCAACATAAAACACCTTATAAGCAACATTTACATTGTTTTGTCTTTTAGTATATAATATAGCAAATTAAATAAACAAATACGTTTAAAAACAAACATAACATCGGGGTCAGTCCATCGCCTCACTCTGAATCTACCATTGTCAAATGTTTGAAAACCTCTATTCACATTAACCGGACCCAACACATACACCATATGCTTATTGGTGGTTCTAAAATAAGCCGTTGATTCTTCAAGCAGCATGCTCAAAAAACTATAATACATTGGTTATTCATGAGATAGTGTGACAAACTTTTCAACCAAGATACGGCATTCATCTTTTGCTCTTGCATTGTATGTATCTAAACCTTTCGCTCTAACGCTACAAAAATTCCACATAGGATGTGAGATGGGAATATTTTCCTCAGCTGCAACAATTGTGAAAGTAAAACAAATATGACGTGTGACAGTAGGGTAATTACAAGGACCTGTCTACATCTAAATGGTTGCTAGATGGTGATATTATGAACATTACATCAATAAATGCAACTCTTTCTGTAACTTTTTATAATTATTCGACTATGTTTCTAGTGGATCCAACTATTTTGACATACCATTTCGGTATTATTTCCAACAATTAGCTTGTCCTTTTGTTAGTTGGGAATTTTTCTCCCAAGGGTATCATAGTTTGCCCTTGATTAAATATGATTTTAAACTTTATTTTCAGTGGCCTTTATGGCACAACTATGATTATCATGCCTAGCATCATATCTAAAAAATAAAACATTATTTTCCACAATACATCTTTCTAAAATTGTACCTCTTCTCTTTAATCCATCATTTTCTTTTTAAACTTGATTGACAATTCTAAATTATTTATCTGATATTATTGTTCTTTTGTAAAAGATTTGATCGTTTGCACCTAGATTTCTTACTTAACAACTGGAAGATTTGTATCTTTTTCCAAAGGAAATCATTTTACATTAAAAAATTATGGTGGAAAAAAAGAAAACGTATACAGGGACAGATTGTAGGAGGTTACTGGTGGTATCTATTAATTGAACATTATTTTGTGAGTATAAACTACAAAAGAAGTTATTTGTTAAAAGAATATCTTAAAATAAAGATTTTTTAAAAAAAAATTGAATGGTATTGTTAAAATTTATTGTTTACAAGAAGCTGTCATACAAGAAATGAAAAATAACACAATAGAATAAAACAGTTTCGCATAAAATACAAGCATTAGCAATTATTTTTTATTGTTCCGCAAGAAACCAGATGTTATACGGTTAAAAATACAATATATCAACAACTACAAGATGAACTATGTCTCTTCAACATAACAACAACACACAAACTTCAAAAGAAAAATACCAATGAGGTACAAATGAGTCCTCCAAGAAATGTTCATGATAATGAGGAGGATGGACAACAGGCTAATTAAAGAGTCCATGTTAAACAGAAGATTAGAAATAAGGATTTAATCCAAAAGAGAGGTATATTTATTGAACAAAGAATAGAAAACAATATTTAAATCATGATACCCATGGATTACTACTTTGATTGTGATAGAGAGATAAGTCTTGGGATTATATACATACACAAAGACGTATCAGTTTTATTCATTCACCAATAAAATAAAAAAGAGAAAAGCAACCTCAATTCAAAATTTTAATCATAGGCATTATCCACTATTTATTCAAATTATTTCATTTACTATATCATTCTTATAGATTTTGAAATGTATTCCTTAAAGGAATTACCTTTTGTTATAATTTTTTATGTTTAAATATTGAAATAATACTTAATTTTCTTATTATACATATTATATACATTTATCGTTAGGCTAATTAATCAACCTATCAATTGAAATTTTGATATGAGAATATACACCAAGCAAGTGGCTTCTTTCTGTTATTCTCTATTAAATTGAATCTTTGTTAGGTGAAATATGTAAAAGATAACATACTTAATACAGAAAACAGAGAATAAACAAAATGCCCTCTAATGGTAAACTGAAAAGCTTTAATTGATAAATATTTTTATACATATGCTGTTAAATATCTCATAATTTCCATTGAAATTTATTTACAAAAATACACAGAGAATAAAAAAGTAATCACTTTTTTGTACAGGATTAATTGAGAATCATTTGATTATCTAATTTTATTTATCAAAATCGTTATTACTCACATTTCTGGTCATTTGTGGTAATGCCACTCTAATACCATCAATATCCTTTGACATCTTAACTTGACACCCTAGTCTACTTGTTTCAGTTAACCCATAAGCCAAATCTAACATATCATCTTCTTCATCACTTGCTTCTGGAATAGCATCATAATAATCTGGATCCACTATAACATGACAAGTAGAACAAGCACAGGAACCACCACAGGCACCTTCCATATCTAAATTATTCCCTTGTGCAATATCCAATAATGTATCCCCTTCAGCAACCTCGTATGTCTTTTGTTCACCATCTTTTAATACAAATGTAATCTTTAGTTCTTCACCAGGTTTTGGTTTATGTAAGTGACCATGTTTTAATGTTATACCAGTAGAGAACTTACGTGAGGGAAGAAGAGTCACTGATTGGATGATTTTATTGTTGTATTTGATATTGTTAAATTTTGAAGTATATTTGAATGAACTTATTAATTGTGTTTTCATAGAATACATTCTATAACTGAGCATCTTACCGCTAGTTAGCCTAGAGACATTTGATATATTTCTTCCTAGATTGGAGCTTAGTTGTGTCTTGAACATTGCTTTTTTCTTGATTTCTTCTTCTTATTCGATAAGTATGTTTCGGTTTGTTTGCACTTTAATTTTATTTGTATATCAATAAAAATTTACTTGCATGGATTCTATATGCAATTAGCACAGGCTAAATCCTTCAACAACTTATATATATTTACTTTTAAAGACTTAATGACTGCTTATAAATACATTTAAATGAGTTTCTCAATTACTCACAATTTTCGAGATTTTCAAAATTGGACTAAAAGGGAAAAAACATGGGTGAATGAGTCTTGAACTCAACTAACAATAGGAAATTGATAACCAAAAAGACACAAATAAGTAATAATTGATTCATTATTCGTTAATTACATATGACAAAAAGTACATACAGATCATAATAATGCGATAATATGAGGGGAGAAAAAATAGTATACATAAGAGATAAAATAAAATTTGGTGATAGGGAAACTAAATCAACAGATCAAAACTTGATTTGTGATTTTAATCTTTTAATTAGATCAGTTTCGTAATCATGATCTAATGAGGCACCGGTGTAAACAGTACAGGATTCATCAATTGGTTTGCCAGTTAATTCATCTTTAACTTCTATTTCGGTGGCTTTGACATCAATAAATGATTTAGAACTCTTGGTTAACCCAGTAGATTCACAAACTGCAGAAGACTTGACAATGGATTCTTTTTCTTGATCAAAAGAGACAGAGAAATCCATGTGAATATCATTAATAAATCTTGCAACTAATGAAGTCCAACCTAATTGATGTGTAGCACCTAAACCTCTACCAGTATCACCATCGAAATATTCATAGAAAGTAACTAAATCTTTGAAATTTGGATCCTTAGATAAGAATTCGATTTTCTTACCGGTATAAATTGGTAAATTATCATTTGATTTCTTATCATGCAAGAATAATTTAATCATTCTACATCTAATTAATTCACCAACTTCTTCTAAATTCAAATAATTACCTGATCCAACTGGACATTCAACTTTAAAATCTGGACCATAATAAGTAAATAATCTTTGTAAAGATTCTACCATTAAGAAACTTGTTGGGAACCAAATTGGACCTCTCCAATTTGAATTACCACCAAACATACCAGAATCTGATTCACCAGGTAAATATTTAACACAATAATCTTTACCATGAACATTCATTCTAAATGGATTTTGATCATGGAATTTTGATAATGATCTAATACCATAATCTGATAAGAATTCATTTTCATCTAACATTCTAGTTAAAATTGCAGCTAATCTATCCTTTGTCACTAAAGATAATAAAGCTCTTTCACCAATTTGACAAGTTTCTTTATTTGAAATAGAAGCGATATTCCTACCAAAGATTTCAGGTTTATTATTAATAAACCAATCCACTCTCTTTTTGAAACCTGGGAATCTTCTTACTAAAGTAGTTTCTAAATCCATTGAAGCATAAATTGGAATTAACCCAACTAAAGATCTAATTGGTAATTGTTGTCTATTTGGACCACCCCAAGAGATAGCATCATAATAAAATTTATCTTCTTCATTCCATAAACTTTGTTTAACAACTTTTTTCAATTCACCTTCAGAGGTATCAATTGCATGTTCAAATGACATATTATCACTAATTAAGATAAAATGTTCGAAGAATTTAGAAGCAATATCTTCATAAACTGGGTTAGTCTTAGCTAATTCTAATGCAATGTTTAACATTTGTAAAGAGAAGAAAGCCATCCATCCTGTAGAATCCGCTTGTTCTAAAGTACCACCAGTTGGTAATGGTTCAGATCTATTAAAGATACCAATATTATCTAAACCTAGGAACCCACCTTCAAATAAATTTTTACCTGCAGCATCTTTACGATTAACCCACCAAGTAAAGTTCAATAATAATTTTTGGAAAACTCTTTCTAAGAAGACACGATCTTCTCTATGATACATTTCCATTTCAATTTTATAAACTCTGTAAACAGCCCAAGCATGAACTGGTGGGTTGACATCATTAAAATTCCATTCATAAGCTGGAATTTGACCATTTGGATGCATATACCATTCCCTTGTTAAAAGATCTAATTGTCTCTTTGCAAATTCAGGATCTACCATTGCCAAAGCAATACAATGGAATGCAGAATCCCATGATGCGAAAAATGGATATTCCCATTTATCTGGCATTGATAAGATATCTTCAATATAAAGATGTTTCCAATTTGAATTTCTACCATTAGCACGATTTGGTGGTGGTGTTGGTTTAATTGATGGATCACCATTAAACCATGAATCAAAAGTTAGATTATAAAATTGTTTTGTCCAAAGTAAACCTGCAAAAGCTTGTCTTTGAACATTTCTTAATTCTTTCCCGACAGGTTTTGGATTAATTCTCCAATAGAAATTATCAGCTTCTTGTTTACGATTAATAAAAATTGAATCGAATTTATCTTCATCCAATAATCTTTGATGTAAATTATTATCATTAAAAATGATTGAAGATTTTGTTGTAAATTTATAACGAATTATAGCAGTACCATTTGGTGGAATATTTGGGAAATAATAAACGGCCGTAGCTTTAGTACCTTCATGATTTGGATTGACCGTATTGTCAGTATTATTATGAACAATATATTCTTCAAAAGCATCTTTTGAGAATGGAGCAGGATTCTTATCAGAACCAAATAATTTTTTAAAATTTGGTTCATTATCAGTGAAAAGTAAGAATGGTTCGATAGTCTTTTTTGAGTCTGTTGGATCTGGTGATGGTTGGAAAATCATATCATGTGAACCATACTTTTCATGATTAACATTAATTGCATTATTAAATTGACCATCTTGATGTAAATTTGGTTTTTCACCTAATTTATCATCCCAAGCCCAAGTATTTCTGAAAAACACTTGTGGCATTAAATGTAATTGACCGGAATGTTTATTTGATCTATTATGAACCACTACTCTGAAATTTAAATCATTTTCATTTGTTTCATCTTTAGCCATTTCAAATTCCACATCAAAATATGGTGTGTCATCACCATCATTTTCTTGGAAAACACCATCCATTTCATAAATTTCCAATTCTTTATCATTATACCCACGTTGAGCATTCCCTTGAACTAATTCATCATATGGGAAAGCTTTTTGGAAAGGATATTTATATAAAGCTTTCATATAAGAATGAGTTGGAGTATTATCAAGATAATAATATAATTCTTTAACATCTTCCCCATGATTCCCCTGATGACCAGTAAGACCGAATAATCTTTCTTTTAAACGACAATCTTTACCATTCCACATAGCTAAATTCATACAAATTAATTGTTTATTATCAGAAACACCAAAGATACCATCTTCCCCCCATCTAAATACTCTAGCATTAGCATGTTCGAATGGGAAATGTGACCAAGCATCCCCTGAGGCAGAATAATCTTCTCTTACTGTTGCCCATGATCTTTCAGAAAGATATGGACCCCAACGATACCAATATTTTGTATGTTTTTTATTTTCTTTCAATCTGGATTCTTCTCTTGTTGAATCAATTAAATCCTTATTAATTTCTTCCATATTTGTTTTTGTTAGTTTGATTTGCTTTGTATATATGAAATATATAAGAGAGTGTGGAAAGCAATCTCATTAGTTTGAAATATAAATATGCATTTATATATATATATGTAACTATAGATATATTGCAGTATTTGCAATATTGCAAATCATGTATTTATTTCAAATATACAAAGGGTAGTGCCCCTATAAAAAATATTGCAAATCACTATATATTTTTCAGAAAAAAGGGATATTTTATTGAAATTTATTTAACTTTAAATCCCCTAGATTTATTTGAAGAATTGATAGCGATAGAACATATTGTATAGAGTGTAGAGTGATAGAGTAATGAAGTGATAAAGTAATGATATAATGAGTTGTGTTATTAGAGTATATGTAAAAACAATTATATATTAAGTAAAAAAGTAAAAAAATTAAAATTAAAATAAAAATAAAAAAAAAACAGAATGATATTAAATGCTAAAGAATATATTAAAGATGCAATGTTTTATAGAGTCAATGAGGATTAAACTGATGATAACCATAATCTATAATTTTGTTGTGCAACATTTGCAAAATTATCTTGTAAATTTTTGGTATTTAATATATTATTATTGTTTTGATTTATTTTTTGAGTTGGTTTTTGTTTAATTGTTGAAATGAATTCATTATCTAATTCAAAGATAAGATCATCACTGCTATTATTTATTTGAATAGGTTGTTCTTGTTCTTGTTGTTCTGTTGGTATTATATCAAGATTTAATAATAAACTATCTTGATATGAAGACAATGGAGAATCTTCAAAACTTGATTGTGAATGTGATAACATTGGAATTGATTGTGGTTGGGTAAAAGTTAATGAAAATAAGTCATCTTCTTGTGGACGAGCATAGTATGAATTATTGAAAGACATGTTGTGTTATTAACTATATAATAGTTTGTGTTGGATGTGTTAATGTGTTGATGTGTTGTTGTTATTATCAAGAACAAGAAAGAAGTAGAGACATTACAGTGAGATATAAGACTCTTATATATATGTTTGATATACTTCACAAATAGATAAGAGGTGCACGAGTCACATATATGACACATTTAACCTTTATTAATCACAAACCACACCACCACCACCACTAATACTATCCTTGCCATCTTTACAAATCACCACCACAGTACATTATTGTAGAAATTAACAGAATCAGTCAGAATGCCACAGAAAATTAATGATGATTCTTTGAAATTTTCACACCACTGTAAATTATTCCACGGTATAGTATGTGTTTTCACAATAGAAAATGGGTGTATTGCGCGGAAACACCACAGTAATATTATTATTATTATTATTATTATGACTCTTTACTGAGATATGGCAAGACGGTATTAAACACCCGTGGATAAACTGTTAGTGTAATATTATCATTATGAGTAATCAATAGAATATATTGAGGTCCCACGGGATCTTTCCAATGATTTATACAATAATCCACGGGACATGCCTTCTTGTTACTTATTAGTCCTATTATTATTATTAATCTATAAAAATATATACATACACAGACACGGCTGTATCATAGCTATATTATCAATCAAGTACTATTATCAGTTGGAGAAAAGAATCTGTTCTCTTGATAATGTCCTCTCCAATATTAAATTATATTAAATTAAATTAACAGTAATAACAAAATTATAGATACGACAAATTAAAATTAAAAGCTAAATAAATGAATAAATTTTTATATAATAAAGATGTTTATATAACAAAAACTTTCAAAAATTAATTGTTTTAATGACGACGAGAAGCAGCAATGACTTCATTCATTTCTTCAATCTTAGCCTTAGCTCTCTTGAAAGAACCTAATCTCTTCTTAGCAACCTTTCTAGCTCTCTTTTCACCAGAATTTCTAATTAAATCAATTAATCTTCTTTCATATGGAGCTAAACCAGCAATTTCTTTAACTAAAGATCTAACAAAAGTAGTTCTTTGAGATGAAGTACCCTTTTTGTAAGAAATTTTAGCAACTGGGGCAATAGAAGTAACTTGCTTACCTTTGTTTAAACCAACAGCAATACCTATTTGTAAATATTTCACATTATAATATTATATTCATTAAAATAATATTATAATTTATAATTTTTTTTTGTTAGTAAAATTGTTCATATTTTCTCTCTTTCTTTGTAATAATAGATAGTAAGTTATAGTTTAATATATCAACGTTTCTCTTTATAAGATTTCCTCAATATTAATATTTCTCAAATTCTTATTAAATATATCCACAAATAATTATATTAACTCAATATCCACTATCATTAATTTTGTCATAATTTCACATACCAGTCTTAGCGGCCATTTTGTATATATGTTTCTCGGTGTGTTTATTGATTTGAAGTAAAATAAGTATTATATTAACCACTACAATAATTAATATATACTTTAATCAATCGATCAATAATAATTTTCAAAGTTAACAAACAAGATGAGATGAGAGATAAGAGTACAGTATATTGTTTCTCCGTCTGTCTCTACAGGGGAATGAAGCTACGCTAGGCTAGACCAGACTGAGGTTAGTGGGAAGAGCATAGGAGCTAGAAGGAGTTGCAAGAAACATATCTTTCCCCCGCCCCCTCCAACTCAAACCACTAGACAGACAGGCAGAGAGTTACACAGGGGGAGAGTCGCAGTTAGAAGGAGCCAGACAACACTCTCCCTTCCAAGGATTTGCCCCCCCTGCCCCTCCCCTCCCCGGGAGGGGACTCTGTAATTTCTAAATTTACAAAAATTCGATCTTAGAAAAAAAGTTGCGTCCTTTCCTGTTTGGGAAATCGTGAAAATATTGGCAAAACAAATGACCCAACTCAGGTACGGGTGTTGGAAACAGTCTCTTTTAAAAAACAAATTGCCTTTTTTAATATTATATATATATTTATATAGTATTTAAAATAATAGCATATCTATTTCTTAAACACTTTCTTAAAACCAGACCAACCATTACTAAATGAGGCACCAACACCAGATTGTGATTGAGATTGTGTTTCAGCATGTGGTGGTGATTGTGGTGGAGGTGGAGACGTAGATCTATTCACATTCAAATGATCATTATCAGTTTTAGGAACATTTAAAGATTTATTTACTAATTTCAAGTCCTTTATTGTTTCTTCCAATTTGGCAATTTTATCTTGATATAATGTATTTAATGCGGTAACTTCTGTATTACGTTTCATGGTTCTTTCTAAATCTTGTTTTAAATCAATTGGTAATTCTGCATCAGGATTTGGTACAGTTGCTTTATTTATTTCTTCTTGTAATTGTTCTTTTAATGTAACAAGATTATCCTTTAAATCATTATTTTCATCCAATAACGTTTCAATATCTAATCTATATTGGATCAATTCTTTAGCAATAGTAATATGTTCTTCATCCAATACATTATAATCATGTTCTAATTTATGTTTTTCTCTTTGTAATTGTTCATTTTTAATCTTAATTGAGTCATATTCATTTTCACGTCTTTTCTCCATTGCATTAATTGAATCATATTCTGCAGTATATCTATTTAATGAAATTGGTGTAATTATAATATTTTCCATCGCATCACGTACAAATAAATGTGCATTATAATCTGTATCATGTGTGGTATCCATATGAATCTGTGTACTTGATACACTTGGAGCTTTATTAATTTGAACAGATCCAGTATCATTTTCTTCTTCTTCATCATCACCTTTCAAATAAACGTTAAACAATTCATTCTTTAAATATGTCAATAATTGATCAAATCTTAATTTAACCAATATATTTTCATTCTTAACCATTAAATTAACTGCAAATTTTAATAATGATTCAATACCTTCAAAGAAAATAATATCAAAAATCTTAAGTACAAATTCTAATGGAAATTTATAAGCAAATATTGTTAAAAACCATTGGGTAGCATACATTGATGAACGTATACCTTCACGAGTTAAATGATTTGCCAAACTTGGTGTATTTTCTTCTAATAATCTATCAAATTGATATAACATTAACATTAACCCTGGCATATCTGGTAAATAAAATTCTCTAATGTGATAATATTTCATTAATGATACTAATAAACCAAATGTTTCAGCTTCAGAATTACAATTTAATAATAACGGAGTGGTCATAAAAGCCATCCCCTGGGTATACCCTACATCTGGATCATACACAGAGTAAACTTTCAAGACACGATATAATTCTTCAATTCTATCCTCTGGAATAAAATTCGTTCTCTTTAAATCTCTTCTAATATTTGCCTCATGTGGAGATTCTGTATCCGATAATGTTTCATATATATCTTCAATTTCCCTAGATTTAGAATTTGCAATTAATTGCCATATAATACCACGAATTTGTCTTGGAATACCTTTAGTAATCTCACTTTCTAATTGTTCAGATTCTTTATTAGCCACAGTAGCAAAATCATTCACCACACGAGTCCAAAAGGTCCAATCTGTCTCAGTGACTTCTTGTAATTCTCTGTTCTCCTCGGCGTTTAATTTTTCAGCGGATAGATCTCTATTCAATAAACTTTCCTTTAAATCTTCACCATGAGTCATTAATAAACCAAAGGATGATTTTAAAATATTGTGACCTGCTTCAATGTCTTCTCTAACAGATGGTTGAACTTCATCGATTTGAACACTAGTTACTCTGAAACGGTTCACAATTAAATTAACATCAGCAGCACTTGGTTCCTTTGGGACTGGAGGTAAAGATGAGGTGTTTGATACAAGACGACGTTTTAATAACTTATGTTTATGATGATGAGCAGTCTCTTGATTAAACATTTCCATATTCTTTCTAAATTCTGGAGATTTTAATTCTTCAGATAAAGGTGGTGGAACAGCATTCTTTGGTGGCGGTGGAGAACTCATTGCGTGGTGATCTCTTGGTGGCAATCTTGGTGGAGACATACTTCTGGATACATTGACACTATCATCATTTAGTGGAATATCATCCATGCTAGTATTATAGAATTCTTCATTTACATCTTCAGTATGTAAGTTTCTCACAGGTAATGGTGGTGGAGCAGAAGTTTGATCATTTGCAGTAATAAACGTTTGGTTTACACTCTCAATTTGTTTATCTTGAGGTTCCAATGTATTGTTACCCTTATATGCATGTTCTGGGGAATTTTCTTCTACAATGGCACCAGATTCAGGGGTGACAAAATTAAACTCATCATCTGAAGCATTGTTAGCACTATCTGTAACAGTTTCAATTATTTGAGCAGTGGTTGTGTGTTCTGGTTCATTTGTTTCTGTAATAATAATTGGTTCCTCATCTTTATGTTCTTCCTCTTCCCCAGTCATTAAATTTGACATATCTTGATCATCGACAAACTCTTCATCTTCATCATTTTCAAGATCATCAACTATTGAGTCAGAGCGATTACGTGTCACAGGAGACTGATTTTCAATTGGTTCTTCAACAGTGTCTTCAATTGGTTCTTCAACAGTGTCTTCAGTTGGTTCTTCAGAAGGATTAATTGGCTTTTCGACAGATCTAGTTTCATTGAAATCTAAAGAATCGTAAGGTTGTTCTTCTGGAACCTCAGGATGGGCTTCAACTTCTGGTCCATCCTTTTCGGCTTTATTATTTGTTTCTTCAACGCTTTCTTCATTATAATTTCTAGAACCATTTGGAACTCCATCACTATGATCTGGGGGACTTAAATTGAGATCTTCTTCTTCTTTTTCAACATTGGTTTGTTCAAATGGTTCTTTCACATCTTCTTCATCAGTGATGGTATTAGCAGTATCAATCTCGTCCCGTTTTTCTTCCTTATCAGTTACCTCCTTCTCGGTATTATCAGCCTCATCTTTAAGATCCTTATTTTCGTCCTCTTCAGTTTCTTCATCTAAATCCAAAGGTTCAGTAGCAATGTTAGATTCAGATTCTTCAATATCATCAGTATCATCATTCTGTTGTAATTCGGTATTGTCAGTTTCGACCACACTTGGATCATCGACCACAGGAGTATTTTCGATAACAGGATCTTCTTCTTCTTTCACTGCGGGAGTAGCATTTTGTTTCTTATTGTTGTTCTTCCCCTTTCTGTTCTTCTTTCTAGCCATGGTGTAATTACTTCCTAGACTATATGTGTGTGTATGTTGATTGATAGTTTTATATATCAATTGTTCTTAATAGTTTCACGGTATCCACCCTTGCGCCAAGACAATATTTCAATTACTTCTTAGAGAAATTGTTTCAATCTTTGTATTTTCAAATATCTTTAAATTCTTGATAATTCCCAATTTCGACATTCAAAATCTTCGGGCGGTTAAAGTAACTGATTATCATCTTTCAGATTAAGTTAACTTAATGCAAGGGACCATGGGCTATAAGAAGATAAAAAAGGTTTAATGACAAAATTATGCTTATTAAAATTATAAAATGTTACATACTGAGAAAAAGCTTTCTCATTTAAAGGGTTTTTTATATTTAATTAGTGTTAACTACCACCATTTCTTGCAGGTGGTGTTGGAGTCCTATTTACAGAATTCTGCAATGGGGATGGTTGATAAATATGAGATGGTAACACAGGAGTAGTGCTAGGAGAATTACGAGGTACAGGAGTATGTATGTTTGATTGATTTGGAGGTGGAGTTGTACTCATATTAGAATCCTGTTTAGGTAGATTGTTATTATTATTGCTGTTATTGCTGATATTGGTGTTATTGTTGTTGTTTTCGACTTGCATCATATCATCATTTCCAGTATTAGATATGCTATTATCCATTTTCATAGACCTATTAGTACCATTTCCATTAATATTATTGGTGGTGGTTGGCATGGTGGCTGTGGAATTATCGTCAAATAAATAGTTGTAAACATCATCCATAGTGGTAGTATTAAACAACCCACTGGTGAATCCTAATGAATTGAACGCACTACCATCATGCCAATTTTGGTTATTTGTAGATGATGGTGGGACCATTAAACTAGCATTTAAAGTTGAAACTTGACTTTCATTGAACATTGCGGAAAATGGAGAATTCCCACTTGCATTTACACCTCCACTTGGACCACTTATTGAATTGTGGTTGCTATTACCATTACCTGGAGTCAGAACCATTTGACCATTTTCACCAGAATTAGATTGTGGGAACCCACTATATATAGCAGATGGGAATATTGGAGGTGTATTATTTATGTTTAATCCAGTTGGGCCCATATTTAGATTGTTATTACCATTTGGTAAATATGGAATAGTAGGAGAATTGCCACCACTTTTGCTAGATAACAAATTCATTAAGTCAGTGTAACTCTTTGTGAATCTATATTGCGGAGATCCAGTAGATACTTGAGTAGGTGAACCAGTCACTAATGTATTTGTGATTGGGCTTGGAGGTGGGAATGGAACCATTTGTTGCTCTGGAGCAGATGGGAACATGTTAACATTGTTGCTATTATTGCTACCAGAAATTCCAATACCATAACCCGTGTTTTGATTCTCGTTGTTTGAATTTGAACCTTGATTAATTGGAGTATTTGTTGTGGTTATAGCTTGATCAAAATGTAAGATCAAATTTTCTAGTAAACTTAAATGAATATCTAACATTGAATGAGGTAAAAATTCAAGATTTTTGAAAATATGTAAATATCTTGTAATACTTTTCAAAATACTAATCAAATCGGTCCATTTAAATCTAATTTGTTCTGTTGGTGAATTAATACAATTGAAGAACAATTTAATTAAAGTAACAGAAAATTCAAATAAGAAACAAACGGTGAACCATGATACTAAAGGAGTTAATTTATTGAAATTATTCGTAATGTGTGAATCGATTGATTTAAGTGATTTTGTGTTAATTTCATTAACCAAATCCAATAATTGATCAAAATTTCTTTCCCCAATAGATGGGTTAACAGATAAAAATTTTCTAACAAGGAAGTTTAGTAATGAAATTCTTTGTAATTCTAGTAAATAATATGATGCACAATCCTTAATTTCATTCAAAACAGAACCAAATTCTTGATAAATTGAATATAAATGTTCAAAATTGAAACCAGGTGTTTCGTATATCTTATTCACGGTCATTTGAAATATACGCGTTCTTAAAAGGAATTCTTTAACAAAAATATTATCACATGAAGCTTCCTCATTTATTAAATCATTTTCATCAAGAAAATTTAAAGTATCGAAAAGGTTTGGTCTATCAAATGAACAATTTAATAAAATATCTTGATTCACTAAGGAGAACCAAATTAATTTTCTTTGTTGAAACAATTTTTGGTTAACATCAATGGTGGTAAGATTAGCTGGTGTGATATTTAAACCTAGGGATAAAGCCATTCTAATAGCCATCCCATTAAATTGATATGCACTGTTTAAATTAATTAATAATGAATTTTTAGCTGTTAAGTAAATGGATAAAAGATGCAATGCAACGATCAAATCGATGGAACTAGAAAATAATAGAATCTTGGAATCATTTAAATAATTCATTGTCTTTGTGAAATAATATTGATCTGCATTAGAGGAATTGCCATCTTTAAACCATGCACCAATGGTTAAAACAGTGTTACATAACACTTTCCAAATGGTATCTCTATTACCATCTTCTTGAATAGAATCGACATTTGATGATTTATCATTAAATCTTGACATAAAATCTTCTTCAATTAAGATTGGACAATATGCATGAAATTTTTCAAAATAACTCTTTATAAAAGAACTCATCTTACCCTTACTATTTAATGTATTGGCTTTAAAAGTTATACCTTCTTCGATAGAATCAGATCTTTGCATTCCATCTTTACTTGGTGTTTCACTACTATTTGGTAACAATGAAGTGATTGAGTTGTTATTGTTGTTGTTATTGGTTAAAGTGTTACTCGTTGATAATGAATTGTCACCAATTAATTGAGCTAATGAAGTTGAATTCACGTAGGATTGGATATTATTTTTTAGAGATCTTAAAATCGATACACTTGATGCATCACCATAAAATCCAGAATGTTCAGGGTTTAAAAAGATTTTCTTGATTCTTTCGGTTAGTATTGAATTATCCTTTTTAGTATTTGGTGTCATTGGACTATCACTTGCAATTGGAGTTATATAATCTTTCTTCTTTGATTTGCGCTTATCTCTTAAAGTGAATTTTTTGCTCCCACCTGTTAATTCAGATCTATCATACCAATCGAACCCATATAAAAAATCATTTGGAACAGAATTTTTCTCTAATTTTGGGTGTAATAATTCCAATGGTTTAAAAATTTTCTTAATAGTTGGTTTTGACGAGGAAGTTGATGAGGATGATGGATGTGTAATGTTTAATTGTGGGGATTGGATATGTGGGTGTGAATTATTTCTTGTGATTGACGAGGTGACAGAATCACTTCGTACAGATGAATTTGGTGTATGACTACCACGAGACACATCAGAATTTTCTAACATTTGTTGAACAGTTTGATTTGGATGTAATTTTTCAAAAAGGGATTGTAAAATAGATAATTTTTGTTCAACATCTGTTAAATGTGCTCTTGTTAACGGAGATCTTTTCACTTTCGGGGAATAAATACAATTCCAACCATTTTTAATACATTTAGAACATGGTTTTGTTTTAGAACATTTCAGTTTTTTAATTCTACATAGATCACAGGCTTGATCCATTATTCCATCCGGGAGTTCAGTAGACTTCTTGGGTGACATATCTTTTGTTTTATAAATTTGTAAATTTGTAATTAATAATAATAACTTATACTGATAATAATTATTTTTGTGGGGGAAATCATATGTTTGTTTATAGATTTTGATCTTTTAAAAATATATTAGCATAAAAGGGAAATATTAGATTTGTAATATTTCCGTGTTTTTCTGTTCAAAAAATATACTAAATAGTTATTAGTTTGGAATATTTGCTATAGCCTTTCTTTATGTGGTTGGGATAAAAAAAAAAAGTTAGTCGTTTATATATCAGGGGTATATAAACGCTTGTATCTGTAATATTGCTTACGTTGATAAATATTAGATTGTCCCCAATAACCTAAGTCTAACTTATTTGACGCCAGGTTTTGGTTTTTTTCTTGCTTGTTTGAACCAATGCGTATTTAGGTTTCTTCAAATTCACTATTTTCTTATTAACTTTAACTTTTTTATTTATTTATTTTTTCTGGAATCTTTGAAACAGAACCTTCCTTCGGTTTTATTGCCAAGTTTACACTTTTAATTTTCGAATTGCAATTTAATTTTTTAATTTCGCGGAGAAATTTAAACAAAATTAATTTCGCCAGGGATACTCCTTATTTTCACCAAAACCCTGTTTATTTACAAGGGTTCTTTTGTAACCAAGTATGAAGCCCTGGCTAATTCTTGGAAGCCATTTTAGTAACCCTAGAAATCTTTAAATTTATAAACAAAGAATGAAGTATAAAATATTGATATTTTCAAGTATTCTGTGATGACTTGTGATATATGTCAAAGGTTTAGAGATCAGGAATGCTAAGGGATGAGAGCTGTGACAACATCAACATAACCATGCAAGACCAAATTCTGTCAAACCAGTCGAGTTTGATAGATGAAATGAAACAATATATACTAAAATTGAATAATAAATGTGATTATGTTCAATCTACACATATTTCAAAGGATGAGAAAATGGCTACATTAGAGACAAAAATCAATCCGGAATTGATCATGGTTCAAGATAGAATCAGACATTTGCAAAATGAAATATCTAATTGTTTAAAGATACCACATCCTCAAGAACAGATATATTTAAGCCCCAATGAACCTGTTCCAGATCAGATTGAAAAAGTTGTTGATCATATTATTCCAGATAGTGAAGAAGCTTCTGATGATGAATATGAGGATGATGATATACAAATTGAAATGGACGAATCAAGGTATTTTATCAACAGTGATAGTGAGATCGAGTCAGACGATATCTTTCAATATAATATGGATGATAATATTAACATAAGTTTAGAATCTAATGACAAAGTTATAAATGATAGTTTGAATTTAAGCAATGATGATGAAGAAATTAATGACGGTCTAGAGTCAAGTGACCTTGAAATATTGAAATCATCTCAAGTTGAGCACATTGATCTTTCTAATGATGTTCATATCACCTCTGAACCAGAATCGATTGAGATATTAGACGATGATGCTATCCAAATTAATAACGAAATATTAAACAAGCCATTACTTCCCACAACCTCATGGAAACCTATTTCAAATGATGTAGTAGAAATTGAACCATTATTCGAGGATCAACAATTGTTATCACAACCATCCCCATTTGATATACCTCAACCTATTAAAATATATCCTTGGACAGATGAATTATTTGGTCGTCTTAATAATTATTTCCATATTCACAATTTTAGACCCAATCAATTGGAAGCTATTAATTCCACTTTACAAGGAAGAGACGTGTTTGTATTAATGCCTACTGGTGGTGGTAAATCCTTATGTTATCAATTGCCTGCAATTATGAAATCTGGTAAAACACATGGTACTACAATTGTAATATCTCCATTAATTTCATTAATGCAAGATCAAGTTGAAAGTTTATTGTCTTTAAACATTAAAGCTAGTATGTTTAGTTCCAAAAATTCTGCTCAACAAAGAAAAGTAACATTTGATCTATTATTAAATGGTAAACTAAATCTTATTTATATCTCTCCTGAAATGATTAGTAGTTCAAAACAATGTCAAGAAGCTATTGAAACATTATATCAAAGAGGAGATTTAGCTAGAGTCGTAATTGATGAAGCACATTGTGTCTCTAACTGGGGTCATGATTTTAGACCAGATTATAAGAAGCTAAACATATTTAAACAAAAATATCCAGAGGTACCAGTTATTGCATTAACAGCCACTGCTAATGAGTTTGTTCAAAATGATATTATTAACAATCTAGGGTTGAGTAATCCTGCAACATTTAGACAAAGTTTTAACAGAGATAATCTTTATTATCAAATTATACCAAAAGATAAAACAGCAGTACCATTGATGGCTAAATTTATTAAAGAATTATTCCCTAACCAAACAGGTATCATATATTGTCATTCTAAATCATCATGTGAAAAACTTACTACTTTATTACAAAAGGAAAATATACGTTGTCAATTTTATCATGCCGGTATGGATCAAAATGATAGAATTCATGTTCAAAAACAATGGCAAAATAATCAAATTCAAGTTATTATTGCTACAATTGCATTTGGTATGGGTATTGATAAAGGTGATGTCAGATTTGTTTTCCATTATACTGTACCAAGAACACTTGAAAATTATTATCAAGAAACTGGGCGTGCTGGGAGAGATGGTAAATACTCATATTGTATTACATTCTATTCGTTAAGTGACGTGAGAACTTTACAAAAAATGATTCAAAGAGATAAAAATTTGGATAAAGAAAATAAATTAAGACATCTAGATAAATTAAAAGAAGTTATGCAATACTGTGATGATAAACTTACATGTAGAAGAAAATTGGTTTTGGCTTATTTTAGTGAAACGTTTAATGATAAGGATTGTCACTGTAATTGTGATAATTGTACAAAGAGAAGCAAGATGCAGTCAACAATAACTGGTGAAGTTATTGCAAATGATGTTGAGGAGGAGGAGAAGGATATCACAGCAGTTACAAAGGATATTGTTGATTTGGTTTCTTCTATTCATAATGAAAATGTCACCGCTAGTTATTGTCAGGATATTATAAGAGGTTCTAAAATGTCTAAAATTGTTCAAGCTGGTCATGATGATTTGACACAACATGGTAAAGGGAAAGAATTCAATAAAGCCGATATAGAAAGGATATTCTTCCATTTAATTACATTAAGAATTCTTCAAGAATATTCAATTACGAATAACATGGGTTTTGCATCAAATTATGTTAAAACTGGGCCTAATGCTAAGAATTTAAAAAATACAGCATATACTATTCGTTTGAAATTTTATAAAGAAAAGAGACAAAAAATAACATCTAAGACAGCATCACAAGATTCGTCATCACAGAACAATAAGGAGTTTGGTTTTATTACAGCATATAAAAAAAGAACAAGGAGACAAATTTCAAGACCGCCAACACATGAAAGTGTTCTTGGAAGAAATAAAGAACCTGTTTATAAACCTATATTTTCTTTGGATCCAAATGAAATAACAGAAAATGAGAATATTATTCAAGAGATTAAGAACAACCATTTAACTACTGTTGCAGCGGCTGGGGTTGGTGGGAGAAGAAGGAAATCCACGAAGGGTAGAAGACCAAGAAAATCTTTTAGGAGGAGAAGAAGAAAATATCAGTCAAAATAACCATCTAAGAGGAAAGATTAAAAGTCTAGTACTAAATTAAATATTCAAATATAGCATATATTATTTACCTTGCATTTAATAATTTATTGTATTTATTATCTTAAATTTTGTGAAGATAAGTAGTTTTTAAATAATTAGATAGTAAGTGTGGCAATTATTTCTAAAATTAAAGGCTTTTTAAGTAAAAAAAATAAACAAGTGAGTAATTATTAATAAAGACTGTTTCTACTTTTTGACTTTAAACTTATATTGCCACTTTCAGAAATTTGTTGATTTAAAAGTTATATATAAGAATTAATTTTTAGTGATCATTTTTAACTTTTTATTACATTTACCAAATTTTGAAATTAGAATTTCGCGAATATACTAACATATCGAAATATATATAAATAACAAACAACCATAGCTATTTAAAAAAAGAACATAAAGATTTTATAATGCAACTAATAATATTATCAAGCCAATAGGTTTTACTGTTTTACTCTGAAGTTTTTTCTTCAGTATTTTCTAATAATATTACCTAGATTTACAATATTTTCATAAGAACAATAATTCCATTACAACTTATCTAAAAGTGCGATAAGGATAAATACAACTCATAAACGTATTATATATTAATAAATAAATAAAGATTTCACCAAATTAAAATCGTCAAAGTTTCACATTTTGAAATTTTTTTCCACTAACATAACCAAACCAATCACCTCTTTGTGGCCTCCAAACAATGTTATTAATTTCTTGAGAACCACCAGAATAAAATTGATTAGGTGTATCTAATACTTTATTATTTTGATTCTTAGAAGTTTCATCATTACCCATCATATTAACATCATTTGGTGGCTTTGGGGTAGCGTTTGGCTTACCTAGATAAGAATTTAAGTCCCAATATAATACTTGACAATCATCACCACAAGATAATAATATATTTCTCTTTGTTGGATGCCATTTAATTTGATTGACAGATGATGAATGACCTTCTAAAGTCAAGACGGGGGATTCTGGGTTTCTCATATCTAAAATTAAAATCTTATTTGTATCACTAACAAAGGTGGCCAAAACATTTGGATCAGTTGGAGATGGTTCTAGTCTTAATAAAGCATTCTTCTGTTGTGTTAAATCGGAAATATCTGTGCTTGGAGATGGAGGTTCATAAATAATAGTACTATGAGCCAAAGATCTTAAATCAAACACTCTTACAGACCCATCACCACCACAACTGGCAAATAAATGTGTAGATTTAGCTAAAAATCTAACATCATATACTTCACTATCGTGAGCAATTAATTGTGTCTTAACATAGTTGGAACTTTGTAAATCCCAAACAATACATGTAGTATCAATAGAACTGGAAACTAATAAGTTGGTATCAATTGGATTCCAATCAAATGATGTCACTGGCGGAAGTTCACCCAATATACTGCTATTCCATGAAGCAGAATTATCTTGTAAATTATCTCTTAATATAGATTTATTGGTATGACGTTGTTTCTTATGTTTGTATAAGGATAAATTTATTTGTTCTTGTAAAGTACCAGTTTCATCATTTAATGACCATATTCTTAATGAATCGGACCCAGTTGCCAACTGTCTTGGATGTAAATGGCTTGGTAACCATTGAATATTACTAATTGGATATGTAATATCACTTTCTGCAACACCTTGCCATGTAATTAAATCATTAGATTGGATAACTTGTAACTTATTTCTACTATCTTCTTTATATGAACTCACACAAACATAATCATCCATGCTCCAGTCTAATCCAAATAAGGGAAAATGGAAATTATAGTTACAGACGGATGTATTATTATTACCAGTAGATGTATTATAATTGTTGTATGTAGAATGTGTACCTGTATTTGCAGCAGTGTTAGAAGATAAAACATTGGCGTCACTATTAGTTAAATGACTACTTGTAGTATAACAATTTTTATTAATTTGCTGCGGATACCCGTTGGCAACATTAGTATTACTGTTATTATTCACGCTATGTGAAAAATCTAACGGAGAATACATAGGAGAACGGTTCACATATACGTTATTATCATTTCCCATATCATCAGCCTGACCATTTAAATTAGAGCCACCGACGAGGAAATTATTTGTAAAAGATTTTTTCTGAGAAGAACCAAATGAAATAGAAGCACGTTTAGAGTTACGACCTGAGTCCATTGTGAATTAGAGATGATATTTGTCGTTATTGAAGGGAGGTTTAAAAAGGGTAAACAAAAAAGATATTGAAAAAATTTATTAATTCTAAAGATCGGAGTCCTTAATATATTCCGAAACAGTGTTTTCTATTAATGTTGAGAAACTGGAGACTGTTATCAATTAGTTGTTATGACACTAATTTAAACCTGTTTAACCACTTTCAATGTTGTCTTACTCTGTATTTTTTGAAGGGATTGAAAGTTTCCTTGAGGGAGATTTAGTATTTGCATAAAGGTTGAAATTTGAAAAATCGTGCTATATTTATTTATTCATTTATTTATTTAATAAGATTATTTACTATAAAGTATATATATAAATAGTTAAAAGGATGGAAGGGTGGAAAGAAAGGATAATATAATAATACAAGTGATGATGAATAATAATAATATCGTCTATTTCTTGTTCTTTGACTTAAGTTTCCCCTTGTTCTTACTGGTTTTTTTAGTCTTTGGTAAACTTAAAGATTCTGCGAAGATGGACTTATACTTCTTACCCTTCTTAACGTAAACTTCACGGTAGTATCTGATATGGAAATGAACACCACTCTTATTAGATCCAAATAATTTTTCTTCAATATAATTGAATAAAGCAGCTGGTGGTAAGAAGAAATCCAGAATGCCTTTAATGATCGGTAATGAATAACCCATCAGAAGACAAAGAACCATTGGAGTCACCGCAATACTAGTGAAATAACTTAATAATAAAAATAGGATTAATGGAACCCAAGTAATTGGAATTCTCAACGAAGTCTTAAATATTCTCATAGTAGCACCTAATTTACTTTCCTGAGCAATGAAATAACCCCAAATGATACAATTCCAAAGATGAATACCGAAGATGTAGTCATGTGGACACCAAATGGTACCAATAATACCAAAGATAACACCAACAACTGGTGTGACTAAACCTAAAAAGAAGAACCCATGTAAAGTACCGAATATCTTTTCGAATTGAGATAAACCAGGTAATAATAAGACCACATTGAACAAAAAGTGGAGAGTGTTACTCTTAGTGGTATCTAATGGATAACCGGTAAGCTTAGGTAATATACCAAATATTCTACCCAATACTATGTCTTCAAATATCGATGATGGAGAGAAGGCGGTGTCAATGGTCCATTTTCCAGTGTAACGACACCAAAGAAAAGCTAACGTGGCAGCAATTAAATAAGCACTGGAGAAAACACCAAACGGCTTCTCATATAATTTAAAGAATCTAGTCACAGACATTGCTATACCAACTCGTCGATTGTAGATCTTGTGGATATTTATTCTAAAAGTTTTGGCAAAAAACATGCAACAAACACGTAATAAATGGTTGAATCTTGAATTATTTCAAGCCTTCCTTTTAATTTGAATTTTTTGAATAAATTTAATCTTGACACAATAATTCTCTATTATATTATGTTTTTAAGACATTGATCATATATAGATATAAAAGGACCAAGAGTAATCTAATCACTTAGTTATAGTTCTAATACACTATTTCTTGTATAATTGATCAAAGCCACAGGAGTATTGTTTCTTTTATCAAACTAAATATGACTGTTGCTACACCAAGAAAGTATAGTCGGTCCAAGAGAGCTAAGATTTCAAATGACCAAGCTCAGGAATCTATTGCTATGGATAAATTAGCTCATGTTACTCTTTCTGAAGAACAATCACAATTGAAGACTCAAGTTATGGAATTTATCGAAAAACATTTAACCAATGAATATCAAAAGAAAGAAGAGAAGACTAATGAACCTGCGATGTTTGTTATTCAAGGTGACGCCGGTACTGGTAAATCTGTTGTTTTAAACTCTTTGTTTAACGAAATTCAAAAGACAGCCAACACAGAAGCAGGATTTGAATCCATTTTACATGGTACTTCTAATTATTTAGTCGTGAATCATCCTGAAATGTTAAAATTATATCATAGAATTAGTAAACATTTCAAATATATCACCAAAGCCTCTTTAGAAAGACCAACTTCATTAATTAATAACCTTACCAAACAAAAGAAAACTGTAGATGTGGTTATTATCGATGAAGGTCATTTATTGGCCACTTCTAAAGATGCTTTTAAGAAATTCTATGGCCAAAATCAGTTGGAAGAATTAATGTCCTTAGCCAAAGTTATTATTATTGTTTATGATGATAAACAATCTTTAAGAATGGGTTCTTATTGGGAAGATAATGATGATGGTCAAAACAATGGTGCTACGTTAAAGGCTTACTATGAATTGATCCCACAGGAGAAGAAAGAATGGTACAGATTGAAACAACAATTTAGAGTTGTTGCTCCAAAGGATGTGTTAAATTGGATTGATACAATTAGTGTTAAGGGTTTAATTCCTAAGTTTCCTACCACCATCACAGATTTTGACTTCAAGATTTGGAACGATTGTGGTGAAATGTATGAAGCATTAAAAGCTAAGAATGATAAATATGGTCAATGTAGAATGTTAGCCACTTATGATTTCCCATATAGATTGGATGGTAAAGACTATTTTGTCACCTGTGGTGATAATTTCAAATTAAGATGGGATCGTTACCAACCAAGAGCTGTCTTACCTTGGAGTGAACGTGCTGATAGTATTGATGAAGTTGGTAGTGTTTACACTGTTCAAGGTTTTGATTTGAATTATTCCGCTGTTATCTTAGGAAGATCTATTGGTTATGATAAAGTTAATGATTGTTTGAAATTGATACCCGAATTATATGATGATCATGCTGGTTTCACCAAGAAGAAAAATATCTCTAACGCTGATTATGTTAAACATAAGATTATCATGAACAGTTTAAACGTTCTTTTAACAAGAGGTACAAAGGGGTTATACATCTACGCTTATGATGATGAACTTAGAGAGAGACTTATGAAATCTACTTTATTGAATTGAAAATAGTCTATCAATAATTTTTTAATATACAAAACTTTTATAGAATTATACACATTGTTTTGTTTATAATAGAACATCTTATTTATCCTTCTTTTCCTTAGATGCAATGGCAGCTTTCTTATTCATGGCTTCCCAAATGATCCCACCAAACACAATGAAGATACCAACCCATTGTGTTAAATTGACATTCTTACCAAAGACAACAATACTTAGTAACATAGAAATCATTTTTCTGGTAACCGTAATCATAATCAACACTAATGAACCATACTGTTCTAAAGTAAAGAAAATAAAACATTGACCAATGGCACCACAAATAGAATACGTGAACAAATAAACTAAGACTGGTGGGTCCATTTGAATCACATTAAGAGCACAAGTAACTTGATTTTTGTGGAAGATACCAAGGTATGGTAAATTCCATAAAATGATAAACATATTTAACGCAAACATTAAATGAGCACCAGTAATCGTTTTATCAGTTTTCTTTGTCTTTGCATCTTTTTCAGACACTTCATTAGCCCTTGCTTTTTTCAACATAGTATCTTGAGTAGCATTAGTTAACCCATCTAAGAATAAACTGATAGCTAATAAACCAAAACCAACCCAAACTGGAACATCACCAGTATCTGACCCACTATGCTTTATAGATTTCTTCCCGGGTTGACTACCACCCATGGTAAAAATAGTGACACCCAGAGAAACTAATACAGCAACAATCTTCTTTTCTTTGCTAATACTGGTTCTGTAAATCAATAGATGAACCAATAATACTGGAATCATCTTACATGATTTGGCTAACATATAAGTCAAATAATCAACATATTGCAAAGAATACGTGGCTAATGGTGTTGATGTACTTTGAGTAAATGAGATCAAGGCTAATTGTTTTGCATGATTTTTAATCAGATCGATGGGATCATATTTACTCTGCTTCCATTTCAAATAAAGATACCCAATGATCATAGCCACTGTAGCTTGACACACAGCAATAACATTAGGATATTGAAATCTTTCATGAGAATGAGACCATACCTTTGTGGTCAAAGGCTCTTGAACCAAAGCCCATGTTAAGAAACTTGCGTAAATACCAACAACACACAACGGCAGCACATATACACTTTTCGCTTTTGAGATATTTTGGTTCTTGTTAGCACTGAACATCGTATCAATCTAATCAATACTATACAGATCACTAGATGCTCTATCGATGCTCGAATTTCCACTGTTCTTCGAGATGAATCACTGTTGACTTTGAAATTAAATGTCACAAAATAAATAATTTTTCAACTTGGCAATAATTCGTTTAAATCAGTAATAATGAGCTATTAAACGTAATAGAAGATGTGGTTTTTTCCTTAAAAATTGGTATGATCCATTATAAACACTATAGACTGTTTTTAATTTGATATACTGAGAGTAAAAGGGTTGAATTAAAGGCTCTTCTTATAATAAATTTTAACTTCACCATAATAAACTGAATTTGAAATTGAAATTTCTTCCGACGAAATTTTTTATTTAAGAGAAGATACAACAGCAAATATAAAGTGTTGAAACTACCATCATTGATATAATCACTATCTCAAAACAGGACAGATAACCCAAAATTGAACTATGGCGAGACCATCATATTCCCCAATTGGTGCCACTTATGGTGTCCGTATGGAACAATTCATTGAATCCGATAGAGATTATATCAAATACCATGAGAAATTGAACAAAAAATTACAAAAGTTAAGAAGTAGTCTTAATATCTCTACTAGAGACACTAAGCGTTATTCTTCTAAGGAAAAGTTTTCTAAAGTGACTACTGAAGATTATGATAACAAAAACAAACTTTTTGGGACTTTAATGCTATTATATATCGAAAGAGACGTGGCATTATGTGAAATGTATAAATTAAGATCTAGAGGTCGTGGTAAATTAAAGAAGTCTGAAAGAAAAATCTTAACTGATCGTCTAAAGAAGTCTGCTAAAGGTGTTGCTCGCCTTTCTGAATTATCTAAGAATGAACCAGATTGGAATATTCGTGCTCAATATTTAGTTTATGCTAAATTAATCACCGTCGAAAACTTATTATATGGGAAACAAGCCAAGAGAAAAGAAACTGAAAACATTTCTCAGAATTTGGCCATTGCCTTTGCTTCTTTGAAATTCTTAGTTTCTGAAGGTAAAATCAGCCAAGATTTATTAGATTCTATTCGTGCCAGATACGAATACACCTTAATGCAATACGCTGGTGGTTTATTATCTCCAATTGATTTACACAATTTTATCACCAACACTGTCTTAGATACCAAACAAATTGGTACTGATGAATTAGTTAACATTATTTATGAACACGGGTTTACCATCGAATTAAAGGATGTTGAAATGGAAAAGAATGATGACACTATCAAACATATTAATTGGAGATCATTCAATTGTACTATTAATGATAACCATTTAGCTCAATTGATTGAAGATGCCAGATCCATAACCACAGAAAATATCTCTGATTACAGTGCAAAAGTAGCTAAATGGGAAGAATGTTTAGCTCATCAAGAAACATATATCAGCCACAATGTCGAAGATATTGAAGATGAAGAAAATGAACAAATCTTGTTAGCTTACATCAAATATCAAACTATTTTCACATCTGTATCTCGTGAACATGATTTATTCAACCAATTATGGTCTCAATGGTTACAAATGAGTAGTTTAATAGATGACAAGATATTGAAATTTAAAGAATTAGATCGTATCGTTAAGAATCTACGAAAATACTTACAAGATTTAATGGAATTACCTGGTGTTTATTCTGATGATGAATTATCAGCCCAATTAGATCTAGCCAAATTATATTTCACCTTACACATTACTGCTGGATGTTTAGGTCATCTTTATCAATTAAAACATCACAATGTCGAAGCTTTAGCTTTATACACCGATGCTTATAAGAAATTAACTGACTGTTATGAAAAATCTCAAATAAATACTGAAGATATCTTATTATCTGAAAAGTTATTATCCAAGGACAAGGTTGAAAATTTCATCACAGACTTAAAGACAAACTTATCCAGTATTATTGCTTTAGCTGAATTCGAAACCGAATTCCGTAATGCTAAGAAATCCAAATATGATTTAAGTACTATCGATAACTTATCATTTAAAAAGAATATTTCATTAAACGATGCCAAACTAGATAATTTATTCCCATTAAGACCACAATTAATGCCAATTGGTGTTAAACCTTCGTTATTCGATATGGCTTTCAACTATATCCAATACGATAATGGTGAAGAAAGGGCTAAACTACAAACAAATGATATTCCAATGGAAGAAGAAGAAGAAGAAGCTACCACCCCATCTGCTAGTGACACCACCGTCATTGATGATAACGAAAGTGTTTCATCCAAAAGAAGAGGTTTCCTTGGCTTGTTTGGTCGTTAGATCGCAATTTTGTTTACTTAATTCTAATTATGAAAAATGTAATTATATTAAATATGTATGTTAATGAAATAATAACCTCAATCCTATAATAAAAAAACTATGATCTAAATTGAATGCCTTGAAATATATAATATACACTTATGTTACCACACTTCTATCTGAAAAATGTTTGAACAATTAATTGTAATAGTTTAGAGGTATCTACAGTTACTTTTGAGTTTAATAGTTGCCATTTCTTCTCTTCATCCCCAACTTGACTAGAAAGCAATTTTTCAAAGGTAAACGAATCAACTGTATCAGAATGCTTCTTTTCCGGACCTTTACGTTTATCTACTAATTGAATACCAAATACAGAACCATTTGAAGTAGATATCTTAAAAACAATATCTGGGTATTTAGGGCCACTTGAACCAAAGACTTTCACTGTTTGTTCAGCAAGTCTTTCACCAGAAATACTCTTAACAATGCCTTTTTCATATAACTGTCTAGTAGTCCATCTAAACTTTAAACCACTCAACTCTTGTACATCTTTATGCCCAACTTTTTTAACTGCACTTTTAATATTTCCAAATGCACTTTTATTTTGTGGAACAAAGTCTCTTGACCTTTGTAAACTCTTAATGGTATGTTCGATTGATCTTTTGGTGTCCTTAAGATAAACCTCTAGATCTCTATTAAGTTTGGATATCTTTTCTAAAGTAATTTGGGTAACGTCAAGTTCTTGACCAACATAATCAATAGCGTAATAGGGGTTTTTGATGGTATTTGCAATATCGTTTAAAATATTTTGTAACTGGTTGTCAGTAGAACAGATAATATTTGCAGTTTCAAGTTCACGTATCTTGCCTAAAGTAGTTTCCTTTAATGAAAAATAACTCACTGTTTCCAAGGATTTAATAACAGGATCTTCACCAACTCTTCTATTCTTAGTTAAAAAATTGGTAAAGGCGATTTCATCTTCTGGAAGAACACTACTTACTATTAGATCAAATAAGTTCGAATTTACTTCTTCAATTTGTGTCATATATGTCAAAGACCTCTTAGTTTGATCATAAAGTTTTCTCATTTTGTCGTCGGTAACAAGGAATCGATATACGGAAGGATCCAATTCCAACAACAAACGTCCATTATTCGAAAGGTCCATATCTTCCTTACACCCAGATAGCAATTCATGTATTATATCCTTTTCTGGATATAGAGACAAATTATCCTTGAACATCTTTATTATTTCTTTAGCCTTAGCAGATAATATTTCTAGTTTTGGAGCATCCGAGGACATATCACGGTAAATCATCTTATCACCATCTTGTTCATATTCAGGGCCAATTAAGACAGAGTAAATGATTTCTCTAATGTGTGGTCTGATTTCGTCACTATATTGGTTTAGCGGTTCAAAATAACCCTCGAAACGTTTTAGTTCAAACAAGGAAAATAATGCTGTAAGTAGAGTTCGAATCTTGGCTTTCACTTTATTATCCCTGGAGTGATCAAAACCAAACTCATTGCTTCTAATTAAGTAAGTTTCAACAAAAGAACCAATCAACACCCTTGATACACACCTTAATGAATCTATCTCATTGGCGTTTTTATCAGCAGCCAACCCAAAAATTTTAGTACAAATGTATCTTAACTCAACTGGGAGAGATTGACCTTTTCTAGTAAATATTTCAGCCACCATCTCAATTGCACGCCACAAATTTCTCAAATTAGAAACAAATAATTCTTTTACATGAGAATCTTCAATTGGCACGACATTGCTTGGAGGAACAACATTGTAAATTTCTTGATATATGCTACTTGGATTACTTTCAAATTCAATAGTGTCATTAGATAAGTATTCAAGCACTGGGATAAACAATGGGAACAAGGAAGCGTATTCTCTTTCTAAGAATAGTTTCAATAAATGTTCCCAGAATTGTTCTGACTCATCCAAAACAGTAGTAATTGTATGTGTATGTGTTATTTGATTTTGCAATAATTCACCTACTAATCTAATAAAATAAACCTTTTCTCTTTCACCCATAAGTTGATTAACGGTCGTGAACGCTAGGTAAATATTATTTTCAACAAACTGGGGATAATTTTCATACATCTGTTTCCAATATAAGGGGTTGACCTGTAATAGGAAAAACAACTTTCTTAAGCTAGGATTTTTGGAATTTGGAACAACAAATTGTTGTTGGTTTGCATAATTGGTGTTATCACAGATGCCAAACCTCTCAAGAACCTTTAAGATATCCATTTCTTGTCTAATCATTTTTTGAAGCTTTTCCTTTTTCATGTTTTCAGCATCTAATGAAGCTTGGCAACCTTCTAGTTTATCTTGGATTTCTTCAATTGAACCAATATCGTTCAATAAATGGGTATATTTTCTAACAGTCCATAATGAAGGGTTTGGAGACTCCATCAATTCGTTATATGCCTTTCTTTGTAAAAACATTCTAATCTTATTTTGTATCATAAGAACTGATCTTTCATTTCTACGATAGAAGTTGGATTGTTCAGTTAATGATAAACGTACCATACTGCCTCTTACTAAAGCTTGTAGATCAACTAAGTGGTTATTTTCCACAATATCATCAACCAAATCTAAAGCATACCTTACCAATAAACCCTTGACAAGTCCTTGGAATTTATTTAATTCTTTTAAGGAATATGTATTTTCAATTTCTAGACATTCGAACTCTTTACGCACATGTTTACCGTTTAACTTCGCAGATAACCGAGAAATCGGTCCATTGTACTTTTGAAGGTTTGCAATCTTATTGCCTAAATATTCTCTGATAAAAGCTGATCTTATTGTGGACTGTAAAAATATAATATGTTTTTTTGTATCATGATTACAAACTTTTTTGACATAAGTAAACCGTTTCCTTATCAATGAAGCTTTTAGTCTATTTTGTAAAATTATAACATCTTTCTTAAAGGTATTATCTACCAGGACAGCTCTAACTGCAACACCCCTCATCAAGGCTTGTAGTTTTTCTAATGGTGTTTTGATTTGTTGAACAATAGTTAATTTATCGGCAGTCCTGCGTCTAATCACGGCAGATCTGGCAAGAGATTGTAACTTAATATTTTCTTTTTCATTCCTTAAGCATCTTATTCTGATTTTATCCATATCATTTCTAAGATGAGTACCTAAAATCAATGCTTGTAGTTTTTCTTGCGAATCAGCTTCTTCTGATGTCATCTTTATAACCTTACGGATATTCATTTTCTTCCTCAACAGGAAACCTTGTGAGTTAGCTTGTAACAAATTAATTCCATCGCGAAATAAATCAATAAGTCTATCTTGCATGTAAATATTAAATCTGATATTTGAACCTCTA
Source organism: Monosporozyma yasuniensis (assembly GCA_030558655.1). Lineage (NCBI taxonomy): Eukaryota > Fungi > Ascomycota > Saccharomycetes > Saccharomycetales > Saccharomycetaceae > Monosporozyma > Monosporozyma yasuniensis. The sequence continues at coordinate 161,994 of JAKTQC010000007.1, forward strand.
CATTGACTTTGTAACTTAATAATATTTTCTAAAAATTCATCTTCAGACATCTTTCTTCTACGCACTGGAGAATATCTCGATGGACTATAGTTAAAACTTCTATAATATTCAATATCTTCTCTTCTAGTCTGACTTCTTCTCTTATAAAAATCAGTATCGTAAGACAGATGTTTGGTAATGGAAGGGGAATAATATGAGAGACTCGTATTCTTACTTGGATTATAACTTAACTGTGGAGTCTTTTCAAAAATATCTCTGTCTTTAAAGGTAGGAGTTGGTAAATACATCGAAGATGGCCTGTATGAATCGCTTTCATCTAATGGGGAGGCCAAGTTTTTGCTAATAAAGACAGGGGATTTCAATCTAGGTTCACTGGCAAGTACTGATCCATCTGTATCGTTTTTATATGATGATGTGTTATTACGGCCGCTATAAGAACTATTGCTGTTAATAATATTTTTCTTTGGAGTTATGAAAGATTTATCGTTAGAGTCATTTAATTGGGGAGATGGCCTGGCAAATTTACCGAAATCACTAATTAAACCTGATGGTTTTTCTTTAAATGGAGATTGAACTGCAGATGTGGTAGGTAGAGATTTTCCTAATGATTTAAAATCACGAATTCTTGGCCAAGTTCTTTTACATTTTTTAATATCTTCAATATCAAATTCAATTTGACCTGATAGATTAGATAGTACTGGAGTTTTACCTGGCCATTTTTTAGTTATTATTGTTATTAAAATATGTAAAGTTTCAAATACTTGGGGTAAATCTTTCTTGTTGTACAAATCTTGCGATTCAAATCTGAAAGAATCTGGAACACCAACATTCTCTACTAAAGAAAAGAAGGCATTAATATTTTGAGTATGTTTGAATTGTAATTTATTACCAGCTGGAAAAATTGTTGGAACCAATTCTGGGTTGATAGCTTGAGTCATCTGTGCTAAGAACACACCATTTCTTAAAGCATCCCCAGCACATAACTCAATTTCAGACGGTAAATCTTCTTTAATTAATTGCTCAATCCAGTTTTTTACTTCAGCAACACGACACATAAACTCATAATACTTCAAATCTTCCTTTGAATAGTGGGACAAATCTACTAATTCTCCAGTTGTATTCAATTTATACTTAGAGAACGAAGCTGGGGATTGACTTTTTGAGGGACTTTTTGAGGTAAAACTTAACTTGTTTTCCTTGTTGTTGTTATTCATACTATCAGATAAATACAATGAATCATTTGGTGATTTCAATGGAGTAAATTTAGACGTTTGGAAATTTAGTTTGTTAGTAGACATAGATTTCAATGGAGTGATTATTTCAGGCGCAGCGGAATCTAAACTTCCAATATATCGATCAATAAATGGATTAACTTTACTATTACTTTGTGGGGTAATTCCCAGTCCAGCCATAATGTATGGGTATCAGTCGTTTTATTAAGGTCAATTGGGTACCAATAGAACCTGTCTTATTGTTATATACTCCCTCTTGCAACAAACCTTCAGAGAGGAATTTGGAGGATTTAACTTTTAAAGTTTCTATTTATTTTTTTATTTATTTCATTTCTTTAAACATTGTTTATCAATTTCCAAAAAAGGTAAACATATACAAAATTAACCTTAACCTAGGAAGAAGCCGATGTTATCATCAGATATGTTATATATCAATAGAATTGCGGTCAATATCGGCAAACATATAATCATGTATATCATCAGAGTCTCCATTTATATGACTAAAATTTTGAAGATCAACCATTGCTTCAGATTTCTGATCAAATATGCAATCTTTAATATTTTCAATAATCACGGTTTGCTTTTCACGTGTTGGTGTACACGGTTGGTTTATATAAATACTAATTTTACAATCTGATAAATTATGCAATCTTAATTGAATTGTATCATTTGGAGGAACCGCCACTAATATTGTTGTATACATGCAATCTGTAATAAAAATATTACCATTATTAAAAGGAATAGTTGTCAGATTAATACGTGATCTATTTACTTGTGAGAGAGTTATAGAGCCAGATCGTTTTGTTAAACAACTATTATTATTCTTAGGTTCATTTTCAGGTAAAATTGTAGATACTTGACAGTTTTCTAAATTTTGTAAGATCGTTACATTATTTGATATTATTATCTTTTCATCGACTGTCTTTGAAGTTAACGAATTCACTGCGGTCATTATCGACTTACTCTTCAAAGCAGTTCCCTTCGATTTTCTTATAAATTGAAACTTTTTCTTGCTTTTGGTCCCATCAGTGCTGCTTTTCATATCCTTTTCTTTTTCTTGTATTATTTTTAACAAACGCATAATATTCTTTGAATAATGTTCAAGATCATATCTTGTCAGTTCACTCGAACAAGCATCAATGTCTCTCTTCAATTGAATAATGTTATCTCGCAGTTTTGCTATATCATCTATAGTAGTTTTTTCACAATTTATCTCTAGCTCATTCTGTAACTTTCTGATCTCCTGTCCAATTATCTTAACACTCATTTACTTACACTTAGTGCCCTTATTTACTCACGTATTAACTTAATAGAAGAATGCTTACTGTTTAGGATGTCCACTTTAAAGGTTTCTTCCCATCACATGACACTTTAATCTGAAATTTTTCACTTTAAAGATTATTTTTCAAGAATTGCGATGAGTTTTATTCAATTTTACATACAATAATACAATTAAGTCATAGAACCAATAGCTCACATATATCACATATTCCATCACACATGTCTCTACACAAGGAACCACTAGACCAAGAAGACCAAGATGCTATCATTCTTGATGCCCGTGCTGGGGATTTAGAATCTTTAAAGGAAATTTTTACCACTTTGATTGATCCATGTATGTTATACACTTGTAGAGATTCTACTTCCAAATCATCTGCGTTACATATGGCTTGTGGTAATGGTCACTTAGACACTGTTAAGTATATATTATCTTTAGTTCCTACTGATGAATTGAAACAATTCGTTAATTTAGAAAATGAAACTGGGAACACTGCATTACATTGGGCTTCATTAAATGGTCACTTAGAAATTGTTCAATTATTATGTGATGAATATGATGCTGATCCATTTATTAGGAATAGCTTTGGTCATGATGCCATTTTTGAGGCTGAAAACAACGGTAAAGAAGATGTTGAAAACTATTTCTTAAAGAAGTACGATGTTGAACCAGAAAGTGACGAAGAAGATGAAGATGTTGAAGCTACCACTGATAATGTTCAAGTATCCAAGGGTACTGAAATTGAAGACGTCACCAAGGAAGCTACTGATGTCTTAAGAGAAGCTACTGAAAAGTTAAACATCGAATAGGCGATCTCATCCTTTATTCTCAAGACAAAAAAAAATAATATTAAAAGCATCGTGTACACTAAGTAAATAAGTAAGAAAGTAATTAAATACTCATATAATTATAAAATATGTGATCACTCTAATCATTACGTCCAAACCTCTATTCCATCCCATTATGACATTATTTTGTGTCACTTTGTTATTGGTATTATAGTGAACATATGGGGTTGCCCGGTTTTTACCACTGTAAAATCATAATTGGAAAATTTTTCAAGAAATCGCCATAATGAAATTGGATGAAAAATATTGAAAGAAACAGTGAATGTACATGAGATATAGGTGAGTCGCGATAAAAAAATTTATTAAAGTGTTAATATATCCATTTCCTGGAACCAAGAATAACATAGCTACAAACACATTATGTCCGATTTAGCTGCTGATTTAGGATTTGATCCAACTTTAAAGAAGAAGAAGAAAACTAAGAAGGTCGCTCCAGAAGATTTTGACGCTGCCACTACAAAGGCTGATTCTCCATCTGCCAATGGTGAAGATGATCTTTTTGCTGGTTTAAAGAAGAAAAAGAAGAAGTCTAAGAGCAGTTCATCCAAGGAATCCTCTTCAAGTGCTGATTTAGATGAAGTATCTGAAGCTCTTGGTGAATTATCTTTAAAGAAGAAAAAGAAGAAATCTAAGGACGCTAGTCTGGATGATTTTGATAAAGAATTAGCTAAAGCTGGTGTCACTGAAGAAAATACTACTCCAACCAATGAACCTGCTGCCAATGAAGAAGTTGGTTTACCATATAACGCCTTATTATCTCGTTTCTTTAATATTTTAAGAACTAATAATCCAGAATTGGCTGGTGATCGTTCTGGTCCAAAATTCAGAATTCCACCACCAGTTTGTTTACGTGATGGTAAGAAAACCATTTTCTCTAATATTCAAGACATTTCTGAAAAATTACAAAGATCTCCAGATCATTTAATTCAATATTTATTCGCTGAATTAGGTACCTCTGGTTCTGTTGATGGTCAAAAGAGATTAGTCATTAAAGGTAAATTTCAGTCTAAACAAATGGAAAATGTTTTAAGAAGATATATTTTAGAATACGTGACCTGTAAGACCTGTAAGAGTATTAATACTGAATTAAAGAAAGAACAATCTAATAGATTATTCTTTATGGTTTGTAAGAGTTGTGGTTCTACTAGATCTGTTTCTTCTATTAAGACTGGTTTCCAAGCCACTGTCGGTAAAAGAAGGAAGATGTAAGTAACCTTTTAAAATTAAAAGACTCATCAATGAATATAACTCACTCCCATCCATATATAAATAAATACAACCTTTCATTAATTAAATAAAGTATATTAATAATATAAAAACATAAATTTATAAAATTAAACTATCATTAAGATCTTGTTATCATGAATAAGCCATAGATGTTTAAATTAGAATCATTTATTCTTAATTGGTTGACTTTGTATATAATTACATACTGCCCAAATTACAACAAATTCTGTTTCGATCATTACCACTATCAATAATTAATTTTGATGTTAAGGATTCACTTACCACCACTTCAGATAATGTCGATCCTATCTCATTCAGAGAATTCCTCCATTCATCTTCATTTTGTTATATTTTGTTTTTATAGTAAACGGGAAATTAGAAAATCTGTCGAGAAGGATTATGAAAATGATATCCCACTAAGTGTTTCATTGATTAGGTTAAGTTGATATGTATTCCTTTATTTTCATTTTATGTTGGAATACCTTGTAATTGAGTTAATAATTCTGTTGCGGTAGGTCTCATTATAGAATCTACTTGTAAACATGATTTAATAATATCAATTAATTTTTTGGAGTATGTTTTATTATCTGGTATACTGAAAATACCTTTACAAATATTATGACGTAATGGTAATCCGTTAAGTTGTTCTTCTCTGTCAAATGGAGATATACCAAACATTAATGTATAGAGAAGACATCCTAATGACCAAATATCTACTGAACAATCTATTGTAGTATTTTTCTTTATGTTGATTATTTCTGGTGCCATATAAAATACATTACAATGATTTGAAACCCATTGTTTTAAATTTGTTAAATCTAAATCTGTCTTTATTTGCTTTTCACCTCGAATACACGATCCTAAATCTGATATTATGGGTTCATTTTCTTCAGTTAATAAGATAGTGGCAGGTTTAATATTTAAATGTATGAATGTATTCAATTTATTATTTTCAGATGCTAAAAGATTCATTTCCAAAGGTGTATTATCAAGTAAAGAGGCAGCATCTTCACTCATTGTAATTGATACAGAATCCATTGCATTAGATAAATTACCCATATCTTCTCTTGTTGTTGGATCATGTAAACATAATAACCCTTTACATATACCAATCATTAACCGTATTATTTCAGCTTCTGTGAATTGATTTATACCATCAAGTAAATTATAATTAATTAAATCTTGTAATGAACCTCTTCTATAATATGGGAAGAGCATTAATGCAATTTTGGACCCATCTTCTTTCTGTACCACTTGTGAGTCTACACATTTAATAATATATTGTGAATTGAAAGATTTATAATTTTCAATTTCTTTTAATGCATTTGAAACACTATTGATATTACCAAATGGACATAATACTTGTTTTAATGCTAATTTATTTAAACTGGGGTCATCATCATGACGAAATTGATTTGCTGGTTTTTGATATTCTACCATATAAGCAAATGACAATACATTTTCATTCAATAATCTTTGTATTTTATATTCTCTTGCATTTATTGTAATATATGAAGATGAAAGATCCCAAAATGGGTTATAACAACAACATATTGTGTTTAGGACACTTTTCAGTAGTTCACTCATATTAAATATTCTTATATCTCTAATTTTTTTTCAGTTCTTGTGTTATTAAACTAATTTCACAGTTCGATATATTTGTAATTTTGTAGTTATTTTCTCTACAACTGTTATTAAAGCTTCCTCTTTAGCTTTTAACTATACATCAGTTGACTTCACCCTTTGTTTCATTGCTCATTGAAATAATTCAAGTTTGAAAAAACACAGCCATTTAAAATTTCTTGAAGTTTGTGACAAACAGAAAAAACACCATTGTAATTGTGAAATGTGTCAAAATTAAACAGTATTTTGCGAATAAATTATAACGATTTTCTAGTTATTATTTGCAATGATAATTTATTATTGATATAGTTTCCAACTTATTGCCACTATAATGTTATAAATCAAAATCATGAACTTATTAAACAGTACTGTTGATCCCAAATAAGTCAAATATATTTCTTTAGACTCGAATCCATCAATGGTCTGTAAAATTAGGGAAAAAAATATTTGGAGATGGGGAAATTCAAAAGGTACAACAATATAACATGTATTTTACATGATTAAAACTTTCAATAATTTATATATTAATACAGAAATTTAACAAAACAAGACTCCAATGGTCAATTAACTATTTTATGAAAGGAAAACTACAAACATTGCTCTTGTTAGAAAAACAAAACAAAAGTTTTAGTAGAAGAAGAAACTCAAAACCGTTTTAAAATTTATAACCTAAATAAGTTTGAACGATTATTTTTTATATGAATTATATATTAAACAAATCAGTAATTATAACCAACAAAAATATTTATACTTCTAAAAAATTGTCAAAGTGACACATCAAGCCTGTAACAATATATTCCCATACCCTTTAAATAAACTTGTTACTATCAAAACAATCATTATAAATAATATTTTACTTAATTTGTGTCATTTCAAACCGTATAGAACACCCACACCTCCACTAGAAGGTATTCATTTGAAAAATTTAAAATTCACAAAAAATCCAGAAAAATAAAGATTTAATATAGTGTTAATGTATTAAACTAATTACATTAAACCTCTAATACTTAGTTATCACTTTGAAGATATAAAGAAGGTGCTTAAACACGTGAAATTGATCAAATAGATTATTTGTGATTTTTAAAAATAGAGATACAAACAAACATGTCCATTCAAACTAGTGATAATTCCGATAATTCAGATTCATTAAAATCCCTTTCTCTGATCGCATCTCATTCTCATATTACTGGGTTAGGTTTAGATGATAACTTACAACCAAGGGAATCCTCAGAAGGGATGGTTGGTCAATTACAAGCCAGACGTGCTGCAGGTATAATATTAAAGATGGTTCAAAATGGTACTATTGCTGGTAGAGCTGTCTTAGTTGCTGGTCCACCCTCAACCGGTAAGACTGCATTAGCCATGGGTCTTTCTCAATCTCTTGGCAAAGATGTTCCATTTACCGCCATTGCTGGTTCTGAAATCTTTTCATTAGAATTAAGTAAGACTGAAGCTTTAACTCAAGCTTTTAGAAAATCTATTGGTATTAAGATTAAAGAAGAAACTGAATTAATTGAAGGTGAAGTGGTAGAAATTCAAATTGATAGATCAATAACTGGTGGTCATAAGCAAGGTAAATTAACTATTAAGACCACTGATATGGAAACCATTTATGAATTAGGTAATAAGATGATTGATGGATTAACAAAAGAAAAAGTTCTTGCCGGTGATGTTATTTCTATTGATAAAGCTAGTGGTAAGATTACTAAATTAGGTAGATCTTTTGCTAGATCAAGAGATTATGATGCCATGGGTGCCGATACTAGATTTGTTCAATGTCCAGAAGGTGAATTACAAAAGAGAAAATCTGTAGTTCATACTGTTTCATTACATGAAATTGATGTTATTAATTCAAGAACTCAAGGGTTCTTAGCATTATTTACTGGTGATACAGGTGAAATTAGATCTGAAGTTAGAGATCAAATCAATTCTAAAGTAGCTGAATGGAAAGAAGAAGGTAAGGCTGAAATTGTTCCAGGTGTCTTATTTATTGATGAAGTTCATATGTTAGATATCGAATGTTTTTCATTTATTAATAGAGCATTAGAAGATGAATTTGCTCCAATTATTATGATGGCTACAAATAGAGGTATTTCAAAGACAAGAGGTACAAATTATAAATCACCACATGGGTTACCATTAGATTTACTTGATAGATCTATTATTATTACTACATCAAATTATAATGAACAAGAAATTAAGACAATTTTATCAATTAGAGCTCAAGAAGAAGAAGTTGAATTATCATCTGATGCATTAGATTTATTAACTAAGACAGGTATGGAAACAAGTTTACGTTATGCTAGTAATTTAATTTCTGTATCACAACAAATTTCATTAAAGAGAAAACATAATGTTGTAGAAGTTGAGGATGTTAAAAGATCATATTTATTATTCTTAGATTGTGCTAGATCAGTGAAATATGTGCAAGAAAATGAATCACAATATATTGATGATGAAGGGAAAGTTACTATTTCTACTAATGTCGCATCTGCCCCTGTTGTTCCAGTTTCTACCACTACTGAAGATACAATGGACACTACTGAATAAATATAAATGATATATATATAAAAAACACTTGTATAATAATTATAACTCATAATTTTTGTAATATTTTATTTTGTTTATGTACTTATGTGACTATGTACTTAAGTGTGTATGTATAATTATATATATATATAAATGGGTGTAAAGGAATAAACTCATTAATTTATTGTGGAGAAGAACCTCTAGTATTTAAAATTAATGCGACAATCATACCATATAACCCTAAGACTTCAGAGAAAATTAAGATTAAAACGATCCCAACAAATAATCTTGGTTGATGCATATATTTTCTTACACCAATATCACCCACAATACCAATAGCATAACCACTACTTAAACATGCAAACCCAACACAAAGACCACAACTTAAATGCATAAACCCATTGAAAAGAGTATATTCTTCTTGTGGATTAATATTACCAGCAATTAAGACAGCAACAACTAACCCATAAATGGCTAAGATACCACTCATAACCACAGGGATTAAAGATTTCATAATCAATTCTGGTTTGAAAGTACCAATACCAGAAATACCAATACCAGATTTAGCAGTACCAATTGCAGCACCTAAATTTGATAAAATCATGGCAATGGCACAACCAGCAAATCCAAAAAAAGGAGCATAAAATGGTGCATATGGATTAGATATAATTTCAGAGGACATCGTTAAGTCTGTTGTGTATATACTTTGTATCTCTTTTGTTTAATTGTTAAATGATTGTTAAGTATAAAATATGTCAAAATGATGTATATATTAATTGTGAAGTATTATTCTTTTAAATTTTTTTTTTTTTTTTCATTTGTTTGAAATAATTTGCACAATAAGAAATTGAGTGAGTCTGATTTTTCACAATAATAAATTTATAGTGATAAAAGACAAATTTAAATATTGAAAATGTAAATAAACACATTTGATAGAGATGGATGTGATTGTAAACGGGCAAGAGGTATATAGGGTAAGCAAAGATGAACTCATCGATGCAACGTGCAGAAAAGGTGTATGTTCCTATCGAACAAATTAGATATATAAGTGATCAATTACTAGAACGATTGGAAGCAAAGATGGAGACTACGCTACCAAATGATAATGATAAGATAGACGCTAGTGATGATCCAATACGTCGTGAAATATCATTAAATTTACAAAAATATTTAAGATCTATTGTAGATGAAATATCGTATTCAATAATAATAAGTAATATGGATACCACGGGAAGAAAATTAGGTGATATAATTAGTGAATCACAAACAAAATATTTAGAACCATTTAATCTTACATTAAATGAATCAGTAAGACAAAAATATCAAGAATGGGAAGATTATAGTGTTCAAGTATCACAAATACGTCAACGTGCACCTGAATTTATGAATGATATATACAATAAGGGACAAGATGAGTATTTAAAACAATTAGATGAACGTATCAACGCTCTCGCTGAGGAAGTACCTGAAGTAGAAGACTCAACTCAAATAAGACTCCCCGATGAAACTCAAACATGTCAAACCATTGAAACATCTATTCAACAATTATATGAATCAATTGAACAATTACCACGTCTAAGACAAGATATCACTATTTTAAATAAATGGACTAATTATTATAATCGCCATAATAAATAGTCGTTCACAACGACCAAATAAACAAGTGAAAACTCAGCAAACAATTTTTTAACCAGCGATTTTTTTGTGTTAAACTGAAATTTTTCAAAACACAAAACAAGACAAACAAACAAATTGAGTATCACTTTATTGTTATTATAAAGAATTACAATTAAACTTTTTTTGTATATCTTTATTTGTTAATCGTTCACGTTTTCCACTCTTTATTTCACATATCGTCAGTTTGTGGGAAAGAAAAAAATAAATAAGAAGCGAATTTTTTCAAGTCACTGAAATTTGTTTGTGTTATTTTGCAAAAAAATTATTTATATAGTGAGTGCATTCCCGATTCAGCCTCCCCCCTTCATTAAGTGTTAATTTTATTCTAAAGGTTACTTCACTAAAAGGATTTTGAAACACTAGTTTAATTTAATAACAACTGTTACTTTAATAAACAAACAAAAACTATCCAAAAACAAAAATACTATTATTTTTTTTAAGGATTAACCAAACCTAGATAACAATAAAAATGAGTTATAATAATACTAATCCATATGGGAATACTAACCCATATGAAGAAGAAGAAGCTTATGAGATGAATGATGATTTAAATAATGCTCCTGTTAATAATAATACTACTACTACAACTACTTCCAACACAAATGGTGGTAATGATTTTGTTTCATTTATGAATAATATCAATAATGTTAATAGTAATTTAAATAATTATGAATACGTTATAAATCAAATTGATTCATTACATAAACAATTATTAACTGAAATTAATGAAGAAAATGAAATGAATTTAAGACATTCATTAGATAATTTAATATCGCAAGCTTCTGATTTACAATATACATTAAAAAATGATATTAAAGATGTACAAAGATTAGCTATTAATGATAATAATAAACATGCTCAAGCTGAAAATTCAAGACAAAAATTTTTAAAATTAATTCAAGATTATAGAATTATTGATTCAAATTATAAAGATGAAAATAAAGAACAAGCTAAAAGACAATATAAAATTATTCAACCTGATGCTACTGATGAAGAAGTTGATGCTGCTATTAATGATGTTGGTGGTCAACAAATCTTCTCTCAAGCTTTATTAAATGCTAATAGACGTGGTGAAGCTAAGACCGCATTAGCTGAAGTTCAAGCTAGACATCAAGAATTATTAAAATTAGAAAAGACAATGGCTGAATTAAATCAATTATTTAATGATATGGAAGAATTAGTCATTGAACAACAAGAAAATATTGAAGTCATAGATAAGAACGTGGAAGATGCTCAACAAGATGTTGAACAAGGTGTGGGACATACTAATAAAGCTGTCAAGAGTGCTAAGAGAGCTAGAAAGAATAAAATTAGATGTTATATTATTTGTTTCTGTATCTTTGCAGTTGTCGTTGTCGTTGTCGTCGTTCCATCTGTTGTCAAGACACGTTAATCTGCCTTTTTCTTTTTTCTTTTCCCTATCTTCTTTTATCTCTTTCCTCTTTTATTTTGTCCCATTGCTTTATAATATATTTTTCGTTTAATCAAAAAAAACTAACCTTTATTAAAAATACCTTCTACTATCGTTAATTATTCCCAATTTTAATTTAATTTCATTATTACTCTTTTATTTCAATTTTCCTATTTCTATTTTTTATTTCAACAAAGACTATTTACCCAAAAAGAAAGTATGTTAATCAATCAATCAATCAATAACGTATCTATATTTAGCAATGTTGTGCTATATAATATTTAACTATGTATGAATAATAATTTACTATTTTATTAATTTTATTGTATCGATTAACTCGCTTAATTTGAAAGGTTTGACACAATTTAATCCGAAGTTTAATGATACGACAAGAATACGATCTATAAAGTATTTACAAAGATAAAGAAAATATATTCCCAATATTTTAGTCCCAATCTTGTAATAGTAATAAAAAATAAATTTTTTATTATACAAATCGGGGTGGAAGAAGGAAATAAGTACATTGATCTACCAAAAACTAGTTTTCATATTTTTTAGATAACTGTAGGGTTATGAATCAAATGGTGTAGTCGCAACTACGGTATAAGATCCTAAAGGTTATTATTAATTTTTTAAGTTAATAATGCAGTTAACTGAAAGGCTTTAATGTTTTTGGAGCGTATTTTTTGTAAAGGATATATCAATACATAAATAACACAGTAACACTTGGTTGATTATCTTAACAAAATATGTTAAGATTTAATAGATCCAATAAGAAACGGTAATTAATCTATTCAACAAGAAATTATTTATTATGGTATCTCTTTTTATAACACGTAGTTTTTCTCAAATGAAAAATTACACAAAAAATTGTCGTCGAGAAAATAACAACAAATTCACATGGCCCGTTTGTTGAAATGAACGTGAAAAATTACCGTTGAAGTAAAATAGTAGGGCTTTGAGAATATATAAAGAGATAGACTCTTTAATCCTCTTCGAATCTGTCTGTTTTAACTATCAACTAGAAGATACACATAACAACACATTCAATCAATTAATCAATCAATCAACTATGGTGATGAAACCTGAAGTTGAGCAAGAATTGGCTCATGTGTTATTAACCGAATTATTAGCTTATCAATTCGCTTCTCCAGTTAGATGGATTGAAACACAAGATGTTTTTTTAAAGGATTTAAACACTGAAAGAGTGGTGGAAATTGGTCCTTCTCCAACTTTAGCCGGTATGGCTCAAAGAACTTTGAAGAATAAATATGAATCTTATGATGCTGCTTTATCTTTACAAAGACAAGTTCTTTGTTATTCAAAGGATGCTAAGGAAATCTATTATACTCCTGATCCTTCTGAATTAGCTGCTCCAGAACCAGAAGCTGCCGCTGCTCCTGCTGCTGCTACTCCAGCCCCAGCTGCTGTTGCTGTTCCAGTCGCCGCTGCCCCTGTTGCCGCTGCTCCAGCTCCTGTTGCGGCTGCCGCTGAAATTCCAGATGCTCCAGCTACCGCTGGGTTAATCTTACATGTCCTTGTTGCTCAAAAATTAAAGAAATCTTTAGATTCTGTTCCAATGTCAAAGACTATTAAAGATTTAGTTGGTGGTAAATCCACTGTTCAAAATGAAATTCTTGGTGACTTAGGTAAAGAATTCGGTACTACTCCAGAAAAACCTGAAGAAACTCCATTAGATGAATTAGCTGAAACCTTCCAAGATTCATTCAATGGTTCCTTAGGTAAACAATCTTCCTCTTTAATTTCAAGATTAATGTCTTCTAAGATGCCAGGTGGTTTCACTATTACCGTGGCTAGAAAGTATTTACAATCTCGTTGGGGTTTAGCCAATGGGAGACAAGATTCTGTTATGTTAGTTGCTTTAACTAACGAACCAGCTTCTCGTCTTGGTTCTGAAGCCGATGCTAAAGCTTTCTTAGATGAACAAGCTCAAAAATATGCTTCCATTTCTGGTATCAATTTAGCCTCTGCTGCTGCTGCTTCTGCTGGTGGTGCTGGTGCCGGTGCTGTCACTGGTGGTGCCACTATTGATGCTGCTGCTTTAGAAGATTTAACTAAGGATAACAAAATCTTAGCTCGTCAACAATTAGAAGTCTTAGCTCGTTATTTGAAGATGGATCTTGACAATGGTGAAAGAAAATTCTTAAAGGAAAAAGCTACTGTTGCTGAATTACAATCTCAATTAGATTTCTTAACTGAAGAAATGGGTGAATTTTATATTGCTGCTTTAACTAATAATTTCTCCAGAAAGAAGGCTAGAGTCTTCGATTCTTCTTGGAATTGGGCTAAACAATCTTTATTACATTTATATTTCGAAATCATTCATGGTGTCTTAAAGAATGTCGATAGAGAAGTTGTTTCTGAAGCCATTAACATCATGAACAGATCCAATGAAGCTTTAATTAAATTTATGGAATATCACGTCTCTAACACCGATGTCACTAAGGGTGAAAACTATCAATTAGTTAAAACTTTAGGTGACCAATTAATTGAAAACTGTAAACAAGTGTTAAATGTTGACCCCGTTTACAGAGATATTGCCAAACCAACTGGTCCAAAGACTTCTATTGACAAGAATGGTAACATTAAATATGAAGAAGCTCCAAGAGAAAAGGTTAGAAAATTCTCTCAATATGTTCAAGAAATGGCTGTTGGTGGTCCATTAACTAAGGAAGATCAACCTACTATCGAACAAGATTTAACTCGTGTTTACAAGGCTATTAACGCTCAAGCTTCTGAACATAATATTTCTGATTCTACCAAATTAGAATTTGAAAAATTATACGGTGAATTAATTAAATTCTTATCTAACTCTAAGGAAATTGATCAAACTCAAACTACTCAATTAGCCGGCACTGTCAATGATGATGATTTAGACAAGGATTCAACCAAGGAGGTTGCCTCTTTATCTAACAAAGCTCAAGCTACTGGTACCATCTCTTCTACCATTCCAAGAGAAACTGTTCCTTTCTTACATATAAAGAGAAAGTTAGCTAACGGTTCATGGAAATACGATAGAGCTTCCTCAAAAGCCTTTATTGATGGTTTAGAAAATGCTGCTGTTAACGGTACTACTTTCAAGGACAAATATGTCTTCATTACTGGTGCTGGTAGAGGTTCTATTGCTGGTGAAATCTTACAAGGTTTATTACAAGGTGGTGCCAAGGTTATTGTTACCACTTTTATGTTCGATAAGATGACTTTAGATTACTTCCAATCTCAATACGCTAAGTACGGTGCTAAGGGTTCTACTTTAATTGTTGCCCCATTCAACCAAGGTTCTAAGAAGGATGTTGAAGCCATTGTTGATTATATTTACGATGATGAAAAGAACGGTGGTTTAGGTTGGGACTTAGATGCCATTATCCCATTCGCTGCTATCCCAGAAAATGGTATCGAATTAGAACACATTGATTCCAAGTCTGAATTTGCTCACAGGATTATGTTAACTAATATTTACAGAATTATGGGTTGTGTTAAGAAGCACAAGTCTGCCAAGGGTATTGAAACTAGACCAGCTCAAGTTATCTTACCAATGTCTCCAAATCATGGTACTTTCGGTGCCGATGGTTTATACTCTGAATCCAAGTTATCTTTAGAAACTTTATTCAATAGATGGCATTCTGAATCCTGGGCTAACCAATTAACCGTTTGTGGTGCTATTATTGGTTGGACCAGAGGTACCGGTTTAATGAGTGGTAATAATATTATCGCTGAAGGTATCGAAAAGATGGGTGTTCGTACTTTCTCTCAAAAGGAAATGGCTTTCAATTTATTAGGTTTATTAACTCCTGAAGTTACTGAATTATGTCAAAAGGCTCCAGTTATGGCTGATTTGAACGGTGGTTTACAATACTTGAAGGACTTAAAGAATTTCACTGCTAAGTTACGTAGAGAATTGACTGAAACCTCTGAAATCAGAAAGGCTGTCTCTATTGAAACTGCTTTAGAACACAAGGCTGTTAATGGTGACAAGGCTGATGCTGCTTATGCTGAAGTTGAAGTTCAACCAAGAGCTAACATTCAACTAGATTTCCCAGAATTAAAACCTTACAAGCAAGTCAAACAATTAGCTGCTCCAGAATTAGAAGGTATGTTAGACTTAGAAAAGGTTATTGTTGTTACTGGTTTCTCTGAAGTTGGTCCATGGGGTTCTTCCAGAACCAGATGGCAAATGGAAGCCTTCGGTGAATTCTCTCTTGAAGGTTGTGTTGAGATGGCCTGGATTATGAACTTAATCAAGTACCATAACGGTAACTTAAAGGGTCGTCCATACACTGGTTGGGTTGACGCTAAAACTAACGAACCTGTTGAAGATAAGGATGTTAAGACCAAGTATGAAAAGTATATCTTAGAACACGCTGGTATCAGATTAATCGAACCTGAATTATTCAATGGGTACAATCCAGAAAAGAAACAATTAGTTCAAGAAATTATCGTCGAAGAAGATATGGAACCATTTGAAGCTTCTAAGGAAACTGCTGAACAATTCAAGCATGAACACGGTGACAAGGTTGATATCTTTGAAATCCCAGAAACTGGTGAATTCTCTGTTAGATTATTAAAGGGTGCTACTTTATTCGTTCCAAAGGCTTTAAGATTCGATCGTTTAGTTGCTGGTCAAGTTCCAACTGGTTGGAATGCCAAAACCTACGGTATCTCTGAAGATACCATTTCTCAAGTTGATCCAATCACCTTATTCGTTTTGGTTTCTGTTGCCGAAGCTTTCATTGCTGCTGGTATCACTGATCCATATGAAATGTACGAATATGTTCATGTCTCTGAAGTTGGTAATTGTTCTGGTTCCGGTATGGGTGGTGTTTCTGCTCTACGTGGTATGTTCAAAGACCGTTACAAGGATTTACCAGTCCAAAACGATATCTTACAAGAATCTTTCATTAACACCATGTCTGCTTGGGTTAATATGTTATTAATCTCCTCCTCTGGTCCAATTAAGACCCCAGTTGGTGCCTGTGCCACAGCTGTTGAATCTGTTGATATTGGTGCTGAAACCATCTTATCTGGTAAGGCTAAGATCTGTATTGTTGGTGGTTATGATGATTTCCAAGAAGAAGGTTCTTACGAATTCGCTAACATGAAGGCCACCTCCAACTCTTTAGAAGAATTCGAACATGGTCGTACTCCGGCTGAAATGTCTAGACCAGCTACCACCACCCGTTCTGGTTTCATGGAAGCCCAAGGTTCTGGTATCCAAGTTATTATGACTGCTGAATTAGCTTTGAAGATGGGTGTTCCAATTTACGGTATTGTCGCTTTAACTGCTACTGCTACTGATAAGATTGGTAGATCTGTCCCAGCTCCAGGTAAGGGTATCTTAACCACTGCCAGGGAACATCATGGTTCTTTGAAATATGCTTCTCCATTATTAGATATCAAATACAGAAGAAGACAATTAGCTAACCGTGAAGTCCAAATTAAGCAATGGGTTGAAGATGAATTAGAATTATTACAAGTCGAAATTGAAGAAATTCCAGCTGCTGACCAGTCTGAATTTGTTGCTGAACGTACCAAAGAAATTAAGCTTGAAGGTGAAAAACAATTAAAGGCTGCCCAAACCCAATGGGGTAACGAATTCTATAAAAGATACCCACGTATTGCTCCATTGAGAGGTGCTTTAGCCACTTATGGTTTAACCATCGATGATTTAGGTGTTGCTTCTTTCCATGGTACCTCAACCAAGGCTAACGATAAGAATGAATCTGCCACTATTAATGAAATGATGAAACATTTAGGTAGATCTGAAGGTAACCCAGTATTTGGTGTTTTCCAAAAGTTCTTAACTGGTCATCCAAAGGGTGCTGCTGGTGCTTGGATGTTAAACGGTGCTTTACAAATCTTAAACACTGGTATAGTTCCAGGTAACCGTAACGCTGATAACATTGATAAGCTGCTTGAACAATTTGAATATGTCTTATATCCATCTAAGACTTTGAAGACTAACGGTGTTAAGGCTGTTTCTGTCACTTCTTTCGGTTTCGGTCAAAAGGGTGGTCAAGCTGTCGTTGTTCATCCAGATTTCTTATATGGTGCCATTGATGAATCCAGATACAATGATTATGTTAAGAAGGTTACTATTAGGGAAAAATCTGCTTATCAATTCTTCCACACTGGTATGACTCAAAACAAGATTTTCATCAGTAAGGAACATGCTCCATACACTGAAGACTTAGAAGAATCTGTCTACTTAGATCCATTAGCTCGTGTATCTGCTGAAGCAAAGTCTGATAACGAATTGGTTTTCAAGAAGAAATCTATTCAAAATGAAGCCAGTTATGAAAAGAATGCTGCTACTGCTGA
The DNA here is from genome assembly GCA_030558655.1 of Monosporozyma yasuniensis. Taxonomy (NCBI): domain Eukaryota; kingdom Fungi; phylum Ascomycota; class Saccharomycetes; order Saccharomycetales; family Saccharomycetaceae; genus Monosporozyma; species Monosporozyma yasuniensis. The sequence continues at coordinate 180,159 of JAKTQC010000007.1, forward strand.
TGTTGTTAAGTCTTTAACTGCTCAAATTGGTGGTGGTGATAACAATGGCGTTGGTGTCGATGTTGAATTGATCCAAAGTATCAATTTAGACAACGAAACTTTCATTGAACGTAACTTTACCGCTGCTGAAATTGATTACTGCCAAAAGCAACCATCTATTCAAAGTTCTTTTGCTGGTACCTGGTCAGCCAAGGAAGCCGTTTTCAAATCTTTAGGTGTTAAATCTCAAGGTGCTGGTGCCTCCTTAAAAGATATTGAAATTACTAGAGTGAATGGTAACGGTCCAGAAGTTGTCTTAACTGGTGCAGCTAAGAAATTAGCCACTGAAGCTGGTGTCAAATCTGTTAAGGTATCTATTTCTCATGATGATTTCCAATCTGTCGCTGTCGCAATTTCTTCAAAGAATTAAGATATTTGATAATCAACTGTTCTTTTTTAAAGTGAATGTATAAAATTGTATGTAGAAGATAAATAAATACAATATTTTGTTTAAAGTCTTGTTTTTTTAATAAAAAAAATTGATTATTGTACATTCATTATCTCTTTGTTAGATACTATTTCTATTGAACTGACAATACAGTGGTCGTATATAGGAAAGGGTCAAAACGGAAGGTAGACTTCTGGAACTTATGACTTGATAACTAAATAATATTACCAAAAGTGACTATATTATATTATAATCGAGTTTAATCGGACAACGTTAAAAGAATAAAATGCAATGACATCAACAGTATAAAGAAGTAAATCGGACTAAAGACGATAGGCAGTAAATATTTAACAAAAACAAAGACAGTTTGGTCAGGGACCGGGAGAATATCAGTCAAAGTACCCCTGTTCCAACAATGAAATAACGGAGAAAACTCCTCAAAACTTCAATCATAAAATTAATTGCACACCGATATCAGGCAACCAGGTAAATTACGATTTATGACTAAGAAACAATATTGTATTATTTAACGATATTATAAATTATATTACACGATGATGTCGTTGGTTAAATAGAATATATTATATTAAAGTTTCTACTGCTATAGTGATTTCCATACAGTATTTTTAAAAAAATAGGTTCCGCTTGGGGGATATGAACATAGTTTACGATCTTACCCTACTGCATATAATAAAATTCAGATTGAGATCAATAGACAGATGGAGGAATAAGGGGAAATAAAGAAGAGTTGTCAACTGATGATGAGAGGTTGGTATCCTGAAAAGGGCAAAAAGGAATTCTGTGAGGGTTCTGTGATTTCAATAGACAAATATTGAAAAAAAAAAAGAAAAGAAGAAACGTTAACTATGCTATTTTGAAAAATTAAAGTTTGAGAACAAAAACAAAATCGAAACAAAACAAGTTTGAGGGAGTTATAAACTATTCTTTATTGGAAGAATGCACAATTTTGTTACCATTTTGAAATATTTATAGAGGGAAAATGAAATAAAGTGAATTTAAGTTTCAGTGTGAAAAAATCAAAACATAATACCTCGGCACTAATAATAGAAAATTTGTCAGAAATATTATGACTGTTTATTGTTTTTAATCAATAAAATTATTGCTTATTATTAATATTGAATATGAATCAAACAAGGAAAAGCAAAATAAGGTTTATAGATTATACGTGTAATAATTACATTTTTGTTACAATGAGGAATGGGCAGATTTTTGCTTTTATTTAACGTTTTAACAAAACTTTTACTATGGCGTGATTAATTTATATGATTTTAAGCAATGGACTAAACCCGAAAGATATATTGTAAAGTATGTTAGATTAGAAAGGCTGATGATGTGCAAGAAAGGATCATTCACTCGCCGGCTTTTGAACTTATTGAGTATTGTGGATATGCGTACATCAGGGTACATTTTGATTTTCTTTCTCCCGCATGATCTTCTTCTCTTAATAGTATTCAAAGCCAGCTACTTTCCGGCTAATATTTCCTCCAATTTCTTTTCTTCAGTAAGAAATTTGTGATGTCCTTTCCAATATTGAATCGACCTCTTTTTTACAATCAATCATTTTTGTAATACATTTGATTAAATAGACAAGCTGGAATACTGTTTCCTTAAAAACTGTTGAGAAAAAAATTTATCAAGCCAATCTTGTTGTACTGTAAGCTCTATAATATGAAAAGAAAATAAAAATTAAACTTTAAGCAAGATATCATAATAAAGTTTCTTTTTACATAGATTAAATTAACTGGAGTTAAGGCGCCTAAATAAGGTAAAATTCTCTAACGGGATATGAATATCTTATGATCTTATAGAGGAATGAAAAGGGGCCATTAAAATGATAAATTCCCTACAGATGGAGAATACAATATGAATTTGTTTGATGTTCAACAATGTTACCCTTTACTCTTACCAGTATGTTATCCCCCCCCCCCTGTCTCCTCAATTTTCTACCCGATATTTTTATTTTGTACCTTGTTTATCTCCACTTATGGAAATAGTTGATACTTGCTTGTTTCGGGTTCTTCCCGAGGGGAGGGGTAGGGGGGCCGCCTCCTCTTTTCCAAAAAGACGACTCACCGCTTGAGGCAACGATGCTAAATGTTAAACTCGAGAAAAGTGAGATTGTATTGTTTGTGGTCAGGGACCTATTGTTAGTAAGCAAGCTTAATTCCGGTTTCTTAGCCCAAACAGGATATTTATCTTTATCACAATATCAACCTTGCAGAAAATAGGCATATTGTTTTCCCCATTTTTTAATTATTAAGACATTACCGCGGGTTTTCTGATTCTCATTGTTTCTTTCCTATTTAGGCCCGAATGCTTCTCAACAAAACCTGCCGTGTTATTTAACTTGTTCGGCTGATGGAATTCCGAGACAATAGGGACCGTTAATCTGCACCATTACATCAGTAACCCCAACGTTTTGTTTGTATACTCGCAATGAGATCAAGATTGTTATATTTATGGCACAAGTTCCATATTAGGTATTGTTTTTTTGCTTTGCCTTTGTCTGGTGCCTTCAAAAAATAATGTTGTGTATTCGAAAATTGCATATCTTATTGTTAATAGATATATACTTTGATGAACAATAGTGCATTTTTAATCAACACAATACCGTATCCGGCAAAACTTACTTTTCCGACAATGGATCTTATAGGAAAACATATTTTTATAATAGTTCTCGGATTGCTCTTATCTTTAAAGCCAGTTTTTCTTTCGTTACCAATCCTTTTTTTTTTCTCTTAAGAATGGATTTTAAATTTTACTATAATAGATGTGGTTTTAACCTCTCTGAAAATTTCCCTATTAAAAACTATTGTGTCAAGATAATATAGTTGCGGTTTTATTACCAATGCACGTATTGTTTACCATTTTAACATAACAATTGCCGTTACTTAAGATTTGGGACAGTCGTATTGTCTCTTTACTTTCTCACTGTTTATGTTACATTATTAATATTTCATTAATAATAGCTTATTTGAAACTTAAAAATTACAATATTTTAGCATACTTTAACCTTTTTTTGTCTTTATTCTTATGTATTATGATGATACATGTTGTCAGACAAAGGGTAAAGAAAAGAATATTGTACTCTTAATCAAAATATTGCATTAAAATTTCTTCATTTGATTGTTTCCGAGTACAAATTTCACCAGACGATTATTGACAAAGTTTTGCTTCTTCACTCAAAAGAAAAAAAAAATACTCATTGAACTTGAAAGGAATGGGAGAAAAAAAAAAATGGTAAAAACGTACAGTATCTCTAAGACGATAACGAGAGAATTTCTTTTTAAGAGTGGATTATTTGTATTTTAAGCTTTATATCTTCCTACTGAATTGCTTCTTCGTTGGCTTCTCCATAATATTGACAAACTGTTTTATATTGTTCTTGGGAAGTTTTTTTTGTTCCCTTTCCGTCTCTTTTTTTTTTTTAGAATAACTGATATTGTTACGACACCTATATTCCTTTATCTTCTTCTGTTTTTCTGTTTACCCTTCCCATTCAATTCCACATCTTCAATATTATATATATATAAACAGATTGTCTATGTGAATTATACCGACAGGAAAACTATTATCTTTTGTTCATTTTAATATTTTACTTTATTCCTTATCAGATTTCTCTTATTGTGAGGTTATGTTTGGTAAGAATTCAACTACATTTATTAAAAGACCCATAACTATTTTTCAATAAGGCCTTTAATATTAGCTCATTTTCATTACACTTTTTCATCACACTTTATTCAACTTCTTCCTATTCCCTTTTTTTTGAGTGGAGAACATAACTGGCTTATAGTCCCATTAAAAAAGAGAGAATCATATAAAAATTGTATCATATATTATTTGAAGTAATAAAGCTTAATAACCAATAATCGTCGCTTTGGCTCAACATTTTTAAGTTTAACCGTGTATTACACTTCTTCACACAAATTAAAAGTGCTGCAATTTTATCATCGATAAAGCATTTTCCAATATTTGTATTAGTAATTGGCCCAATTCAATTGCATCTTTTTGATTAACTCATTTTTTTTTTCTTTCTTGGTTTAAAGTTTAAATCGAGAATTATTAATCACTAAGAGAAATATCACCTTATTAAGGCAAAAAAGGTGGTGTTTTTCAAAACTCCCAACACAAACAATCTTATTATATCTCCATTTATAACCGGTAGATGAGGTTTATATAGTTTGTTATTAATCGTACATTAAGATGAAAGATTTGAAGAATAACCATAATGATAAACCCCCGAATAGTATAATAATTCCGGCCAATGGTAGTGGTAAAAATAGTAACTATTCAAGTAAAAAAACTATCAAAAGAAGAAAAACTTTCGTCTGTAGTGGGTATGGGAATTGTTCCATGGCATTCACTAGAGCAGAGCATTTAGCTAGACATATTAGAAAACATACAGGTGAAAAGCCATTCCAATGTGAGATTTGCTTAAAATATTTTAGTAGAATTGATAATTTAAAACAACACAGGGATTCAGTTCATGCTAGAAGTACCCCTACTATTGACACTGCCATTGTTAAACCAGCTGGTGAAACTTCAGTAACACCAACACAACCAAAAGTAGCCACCAAAGGTTCAAATATTGCTGATTTATTAGATAATACAGATACAGCCTCTACTATCTCATCGGCTTCGTCACTAATGAATAACAATGATAATATGACGGTCACAACAACAGTGACATCAACAGATTCAACCACATCATTTTTTGACCAAAACGATATTCTCTCCAAGAAGCCAAAACAAGAACAAAATTTCAATAAAGTCCAAGAGAGAATATATCAACAACCTCTAACCAATCTTGAATCAAATGATGTGTTGCCTAAACATCATCATAGTACCCCAGGATCAATTATAAATATCCAATCATCAATAGACAGACATCACAATAATCAAACTGCTGCCCATTGCCGGGCTCATTCATATTCAAACAAAACATATAGCAGCAGTGCTAGTGATCTCGATAATATCAGTTATCATCATCAACCTGTCTATCCATATCAGCAACATCACATAAGTTCAGTAAGGCAACCGCATGTTCCAACTCAAAATCCACGACCCACCGTCGTTATATCTAAAGTGGATCTTGTTAACAATGGACCTTCAAGTGCACCTGGGGTGATAAATACTGAAGGTGGTGGTAATGGTGACAATGCTAATGAGAATCATGAATATAAGAATCCATATTTCCAACGTATGACGTATCATTATCCTCCTCACTACTTCCAATATCAACAACAACAAACATCACCACAACAACAATTAATACCACTAAACAAACAACAGTATATGCCTCCAATTGTGACCGGTCAACAGAATAAATTATTCCCAGTAATGGCCAAACAGAACAACACAATTGCATATTTACCATTGAGAGGCAATGATCCTCCAACAATGGGTTCATTTAATACAGTTCAACCAAATTCACAACAAAGTCGGCAGAACCCAGTTATTACCTCTGTACCTCATAATCAATTTTTTATATCCAAAGATCATCCACCGCTTCCTCGAGCTAATTCATTTCCAAGCCGGAATATACCTACAATAAACAATCCTAATACTACACCAACATCTAATCTTCAAAACGGTATTAGTGTGACACAACAGTCTTCAAATATTCCAATCCCATTTAAAAATGAAAATAATTTTGACAATTATAATAACAATTTTAATATTAATAGAGGAGATATTAATGTGGTAAATTCAGTAACTCCATCTCCATTTACAGTTCATAGCAATCCAGCATCTGTACCATCTACACAGGAGATACATTCAGTAACGCTCAATGATTCTAAACCTACATCTACTGAACATATTAATAATAATAGCATGTCTGAAAAAGTTGCCATAACGAATATAGTAGACTCACCCAATAAGGGAACCAAAAACAAATCAAAGATTAGTGTCAATGATTTATTAAGTTAACTTGTCATATATGTCAACCAATTATAAACATGTAATAGCATTTTGAGATATGAAAGTTTTCGTTTGCTTTACTTGATATTAATAGTATCAAGAACAAATATAATTTTTTTGCTCTCATTAACATATAGAATATAGAAATATAAGATTTTAGCATTATTAATCTTTTTTATGTAACATTGCATCATTTATTCAACAAATAATTTCAAACAGATAAAATTCAAAATATTATTATATCATGTTAATGATCCTTTCGATGTAATAGACTTTGAATGTTTCATTGGTATTGAATTAAACTATGTTAGTTGGTTATTTTGCATTACCCGGGATTAGTTGAAATTTTGTATGTTAATTTGAAAAATTGGGAACCGAAGAACCGAAAAGATATCAAGATGGAATGGGTCTAAGTGAGATAACAAGAAGCAAAAGCAGCAATTGAACCACGAGCGAGCCAAGAAAAGAAGTTTTAATTGATTGAAGATTATAAATATGCCTAAACGTGCTTTATCCCTAGATGATTTGGTTAACCATGATGAAAATGATAAAAGTAAATTACAGAAATTAAGCGAAGAAGCAGAAGCTCAAGGCGTGAAAGGGCACCCCCCTGTATCAGCTGTTGAGCAACCTCCCAAAAATGAACCAGTGGCTGAAAATCAACCGCAACCACCTGTTATCCCACTACAGCCTGCTCAACCCGATCAACCAAAAAGACTTTCAAATGTTTCAGACATATTGAATAATGATGACGATTATGATTATATTAGTACCAGAACCACATCCAATAATGCTGCAAAATCTATCTCTTCTGATGATTTTAATATAGATAGTGATGAAACTGATACAGATGACGATGTTGGTGGTAACGGTGAAGTTAATTTTGATTCTGGGATGACTTTTGATTACGATAAACAAGACAAAAATTCACCACAAAAGGTCTCTCCATCTCCAAATAATGTGGAAAAGAAGGGTACCAAACTAACAATTCCTGAAGAAACTGCAAAAAAGTTGAAAGATGAACCAAAGGCCGACGTCAGAGCAGAAGAAAAATTTCAACCGAAAGATCTTAAATCAGATCTTAAACCAGATCTTAAACCAGAACCTGAACAAAAATCTGATCCTGAGAAATCTCCAAAGGAAGAAAAGAAGTCTGTTGAAGAAAAAATGGCTGAAACTAAGCCAACTGAAGAAAATTCTCAAGAAGATAAGACAACACCAGCTACTGTTGATACAAAACCGGCTAATGATGCTAAGAAACTTGTAGAGACTAATATACCGAATACAGCAGTTACTCATATTTTTGAAGAAAAGGCTTCTTCCGTGTCAAAGAGAAATAATATAAAAAAAGATTTACAAGTGCTTCAAGAAATTGCATCTGCATCAAAACCTAATAAATATAAGAATGTTCCGGTATGGGCTCAAAAATGGAAACCAACTTTGAACGCCTTGCAACAAATTGATAGTAACGATTTTAAATTAGATCCATCTTTCTTAAATATCATTCCAGATGATGACTTAACCAAATCTGTTCAGGATTGGATCTATGCTACTATATTTTCAATTGCTCCAGAAATGCGACAATTCATAGAATTGGAAATGAAATTCGGTGTCATTAGAGATGGTGCTACTCCCGACCGTATTAATCCAGCTATCTCGTCCCAAGCTATTTACACTGAATTAGATGCTCACATGACTCCGAGTATTGATGAAGTGTTATTTAAAGAATTAAACAAATATATTCGTGGTATTGGTGAGTTGACAGAAAACAGTGGCAAATTTAATATTATTGAATCAGTAACTAAGGATTCGTTGTATAGAGTCGGTATTTCAACCCAAAGACCTAGATTTTTAAGAATGAGTACAGATGTAAAGACAGGCCGTGTTGGTCAATTTATAGAGAAAAGACATGTGGCACAATTACTGATGTATTCTCCAAAGGATAGTTATGATGTTAAAATATCGTTGAACCTTGAATTGCCGGTCCCAGAAAACGATCCCCCTGAGAAATATCAATCTCAAACCCCAATTAGTATTAGAACTAAAGACAGAGTAAGTTATATTCACAACGATTCATGTACTAGAATTGATATCACAAAAGTAGATAACCATAATAAAAAGGCCACAAAGACTCATATGGAAACCACATATGAGGTGGAATTAGAAATAAATACTCCTGCATTATTATCTGCATTCGATAATATTACAAATGATAGTAAACAATATGCTGCATTGATTAGAACATTTTTAAATAATGGTACTATTGTCAGAAGAAAATTAACTTCATTATCTTCAGAAATTTTTGAAGGTACCAAAAAGTAATGATATTATAATGTAAACGTACACATCCATTCATATATGATTAACTGAATAAAAATTCAGTCTTTTTGTATAGTTGTAGAATTATTTATTCAAATTCTTTAATATGTCAATTGCAATACATGAATATAGTACGCATATATTGTGTGTTTGTGTTTTTTATATATTTATAAATACATATGTTTTATGTCGTGTAGAGTCTATTGGAATCTACGATTAGGTTTGTAGATACCTAACATGTATGCTAATCTAATAATGACTAAATCTTTAGCCATCATTAAACTATCAATCTTTAAATCCATCTTGGATCCACCAACTTCATGCCATGAGATCGGGATTTCTTTGATTGGGATATGTTTCTTAATAGCCAGTATTAAGATTTCTACATCAAAGATCCAACCTTCAGTGTGTAAGAATGGGAAAATTAATTCAATAGATTCTCTGTTAAATAATTTAAAACCACATTGTGTATCGTCGATTGATCTAATACCAAAAACGTAGACTAACCCATGGAACCCATACATTAGGATGTTTCTTAACAAGGATCTTTTGATAACTGCTTCAGTGTTGACCATATAAGCTCTAGAGCCTAAAGCAACGGCTGGTAATTTTACATTGGGATTCATGTCATTCTTTTCCATTTCTTTAATGTTTGAAAGTAATTTGCTCACATCACTAAATTTACTGGCACCGTCGGCATCAGCAAAAAGACCATATTTACCACGGATATGTAACATACCTTGTCTAACAGCACCACCTTTACCTCTATTTTGGGTAAATTTGATAACACGTAATTGACCTGCTTTTAGATTGAATTCTTCGCGAGATAATTTTAGACAGTATTCACTGGTACCATCAGATGAACCATCATCGACAATTATAACTTCCCATTTATGTTTCATATGAGTCTGTAGATAGTTAATAGCATCCTTTAGCATAATTAAGATTCTAGAAGTTTCATTATAACTTGGGACCACAACAGATAATTCGATATCATCTTCTTCAGAAGTTGGTAATGGATGTTTTTCAGTGCCAACTTTAGAGTCTATTGTAATGTATTCCAATTCTTCCGGATGTGGAGCTCTTGGTGTATGAGAAAATATATAGATAAGAGAGTAGATTGCAACAATCTTAGCAATCAATGCTGTGGATACAAATATATGGAAATGAGGATGTTGTATTATGGAAAGTAAGGACATTCTATATCTTTATTAATTCTTCAACGTTCAATGAATCAAAGTTCCAAAATAAACAGGTTTGACTCAATTAAAGTTAAGTTGGTTCTGTAATCAACGGATGGAGGTAATTGATGTCTTCTATTTGTTTTAGGCCAAACCAATGAAGTTGACACCTTATCACTGTTTTAATACCATTTTCATCAAACGCCATTTGTTTATTTTTCACAGCGAGCCAAAAAAAAAACAACATAAAAACCTTCAAAACGCGTCTCGAAATGAAACCTGCAATGAATAAACGTATATTAGTTAATGTAAAGAAGAACAAAAAGTATTGATATGGAATTGTGAACTCAAACTTGATACTATGGAATAAGATCGAAGTTGTAATAATCTCAGCAAATGTTTTGGGGGGTAAAATGAATAATATATATTAAGACATCTATACAATGATATTTATTTTGCTTTACTGAAATATTACAACTAATGTTTGTGAGTACGGGCCGTTGTTGGGTCATGATTATGGGTATGTTCATGATGATTTTCATTAGTATGTTCTTCGTGGTCCGTTTTTTGTTCATGTTCTTCTCCTTCCATATCACCTTCTTGAACAAATTCAATATCTAGCTTCCCTAAATTTGGAATATTTTGAGTTAACATAGTCTTTAAGTAGGTAGTGACATTTTCCAACTCTTTAATATCTAACACATTATCCCATTTTTGTATTGGAGCTTCTAATACAGTGTTGATTCTGATGTTTCTACCAGAAAGTAAAACTGTTAATTCTCTTATCTTATATGGTTTGTCAGCATTGTTATTGGACACTAATTTCGATAAACTTTCATTTATCACGGTTTGTATTTCAATATATCTTTCATCAGTAGCTGGAACAGATTTATCAATTAATTCTTTCATGGATTCAACCATACCTTCACCACCAGCTTTAATAACTAAACCTGAAACTAAAAGACCACCAATGGAATCTAAAGATTGAATACCGAAGAAATAACTTGATGTGATTGCCACCAATGCTACCAATGAGGTTAACGAATCAACACGATGATGCCAAGCGTTAGCCATAAGGACATTCGATTTTGTATCAGTGGCGATTTTCTTAGTAGCTTGAAAGATCCATTCTTTCATAACAATAGACCCACCAGCAATCCATGCAGCGTTTATATTAGTAACGCCTGGTGTAACACCATGAGTGTGAGCTGCATGTTCGTGAGCATGACCCATAAAAGCAGTGACAGTTTCTACAATGGTATGTGGTATTATTGGACCCACAATAGCACAAAGAGAACTCCAACCAATGGAAACACCAGCCATTGCTAAGATTGTTGATACAGCTAATGAGCCCACTGTCTCAATTTTACCATAACCATAAGGAAAATCTTTATTTGGTTTTTGTCCAGCCCAACTTACAGAGAATAATGTTAAAATATCAGAGATTAAATCACTGGCTGCGTGGACAGAATCTGCTAATAATGCTTGTGAATGGAATACAATCCCACCAATAAATTTACCTAATGCAATCCCCACATTCATAGCCAACCCAATCCATGTAATTCTCACACCTGGGTTCTTTTTAATTTCTTTCAAACTTAATACAAGCATGGGATTAGGTTGTGAATGAGTGTGTGAATGGCCATGACTATGAGTATGTTCAATTTTGTTCAATGAGGATTTGTAAGCCATAGTTTTAGCATGTTGTTTCCCATCTGGTGTAAACGAATCGTTTAATTCGGTTTCTGATTCCTTTAGATGGATATGGTCATGGGATGTGAAGTCATCTGCCAATTTTTGTAAATTCGGATCTTGTTCAAATAATTGTTTGGTCTTTATTTCTAGTTCACTTGATTTTTGTAAATCCTTCAAGCCCTGAGACAGTTTCTCATTAGGCTCATTGTGCGAAATTATTCTTGTTGTCGACAGCAATCTGTGTGATGTGATGGGGGTAAATATAATGTTGCAACGTTGGGTATTGGATCTCACTGAAGCGATCCACAATTTTGTCGGTATGCCTAGTACATTAGTTCTTATCATCTTCACCTTCTTACTTAGAATGTGTGACAGATCTGTTAAAATGGTTCCTTTGTACTTGATATTGTTTATAATTGAACCATCTCTATTAAATAGTCACCTTTTCCTCATCAAGTTTGCTAGAACTTTAAAGTGACACCCCAGAAAATTGGGAAAGTGAAAAATTATGGAACTTCCCAACCTTTGCAGTATGTATTAATAAAACACAACAAAATGTCTAAACACACCAATATTCACCATCATTAGAACTGATATATAAGATCATATATATATATCATAGATGTATTCAATTATTAGAGTATATATATATTCAAAGAGAAAATAAACTAGTCACCCAAAATGAAAGAAAGAAAGTGTCATTACAATATGAAACGATATCGAAGAGATTTCAATCAATCTACCAGTTTTGTTGACTTGGGTCTTCATTGTAATCTTGGAACTTATTACCTTGGTTTCTTCTAGATCTTCTGTTACCACTAGCCATAGTGCTACCCAAGTTGTCATCATTAACATCATTATCTTCATCATTAAACCCTAAATCACCACTGTCATCAAAGGCATCATTGTTACCAGTATTACCCATACCCATATTGTCTCTGGTGTAACCTTGTTCTTGGTGCATGTTACCAGTGTTACCAGTATCATAGCCTTGATTAGTACCGAATGATGCAGTGTTAAAATTATCATCATCATTTAATCCACCTTGATTAGTGTTCCAGGATTCAGATTGCCAAGAGGCATCCTTTTGTTGTTGACCTTGTTGACCTCTTTGTTGGCGACGGTTTCTGTCTTGGCTGTCATCATCATCACCGTGTAATTTTTCAGTAAATTTGCTAAATAAGTTAGACATTCGTATAGTTGTTGTGGTTGTTGAATTTGCAGTTGCAGTTGTTTTACTACTGATAATTAAACAGAAAACAAAATATTGTAATAAAGAACACTTTTAAATGACTATATTTTAATTTTAAGTTTCTGTTATTTATATGATCTGAAAAAGATGTAGTCAGTTCTTAAGGGAGAATCATCAGTAATTGGTTTCCCACAGAGGGATATACCCTTAAAGAAACATACCACTTAAACCTTAAATTTTTATTACTCCATCAACCGCTAAAAGGAAATTTACATGATATGTTGAGTATTTTTTACACATGGGTAGATCCACGTTGTATTGATAAGGGGTGACAGTAGGTAATAAAGATACGTAGTCTGTTTAAAAATAGATTTTAAGGTTGTTTTTGTGTTAATGATCACGGTAACCATAAGCATTTCTTTCTAAATAATGACTATATTCAATCATTTCATCAATACAACCATTCATTTTTGTATCTAAGGTAAAACGTAAATGAGAACTGTCACTATTATTATTGTTGTTGTTATTATTATTATTATTGTGTGGTGGAATGTTGGTATAATTGGTGGTTTGAGATATCCCTACTTCATGAGGTTGTTTTTGAGAGATATTATTGTTATTTAAAGTACATTGCACTAACCCTTTAACTTGTGAGGGGACTTCCCGAGCACATCTAGACCTTTTATTCGAAGTATAATTACTAGTTGATGTTGATTTTTCAATCTCTTCAATACATCTCTTATTAACTCCCCTAAGTGATATTGGTTCTAACATATGGCACGTGTTGAGACCATTATTAAACATAATGTCTAGATCCAAGTTAATTGCAACGGCTTGATTCAAAGTAGTAGTATTTGTTGTGAATTGCATCATTTTACGTGTCTCTTTTTCCTAATATGTATGTGTGTGCCCCACTATTTGATTGAGTTCCCTTAGAATACCTTTTTTTTTTTCGCACCTTAGTGATATATTTACAAGCAATGATTAAGGATAATAACTGTTTTAGAAATCAAAAGGTAAACCAGTCAGTATTATGTGTGTTATGAAAGTATCAATAATTTGATGATGGTGTTCAATGGTTCTCTTATTAAAAAGTTTGTTTCTTCTCATCTCATCATTGAAGGAAACTTTATTTACGTGTTGTGTTTTTTTCCAAAATGGTACCATTTTCAAATGAGAGTCACTTTTGTTTGCAGAGTCAAATAAGGTTATTCGGTAAGTTCCTTAAAATCTGGGGTAACGCTAAACCATGGGTAGGACTCCGAGTAATTAAGTGTTAGTTAAACTTGTTAATATTTTTATGAAAACATTGTTATGTAGATTTTGTTTTCCTTTGTAAACTTTGAAAGTTCATTAGAATAAAATAAACAAAGTTTAAATTTAATCATTTGTGTTATAAACTTCAAATTTAATTTCACTAAATTAACTTAACTTAATAATAAAAGAAATAAGATAAAACTGAACAATGTGTGAACCACGTAATCTTATCAATGTGTTGAAAACACAAAGTACTTCTAAAATTATTCAAAAATTGACACCAGATAATTCTGTGCCAAATATATCCCAAGCAATCAATTTAGTGGAGAATTATCCACCAACTGACACAACTAGATATAATTCCTTTCATGTTCCAAGACAAGTAACATCAGGTACTCATTTTGCATTCAATATGCCAATGAAACGAGAACATTATAAATTATTAATTCAATCAAAATATGCAATGAATGATTTTAATTTATGTTTTGATGAGACAAATAAAGAAGATACAATTAAGATTTTATCTGGTAATAAAGTATTTTATTCCCAGGCGAATAATATATTTCCATATAGTCTTGCATATGCTGGATTTCAATTTGGACAGTTTGCAGGTCAATTAGGTGATGGTAGACTTGTAAATTTATTTGATATTAAAGATCGAAAAGGTAACTGGCAAACTTTACAAGTCAAGGGGAGTGGATTAACACCTTTTTCTAGATTTGGCGATGGTAAAGCTGTATTAAGATCAAGTATTAGAGAATTTATTATCAGTGAATCTTTATATCATATTGGTATTCCATCAACAAGAGCTATTCAATTAACTTTATTACCTGGTACAAAAGCAATGAGAAATGGTATATTAGAACCTTGTGCTATTGTATGTAGATTTGCACCAACTTGGATTAGATTAGGTAATTTCGATTTATTTAGATTAAGACCAAATTTACCAGGATTAGTGAAATTAACAAATTATTGTATTGATGAAGTTTTTAATAAGGGGGAAAGTTTCCCAATTGATATTGATATTAATTTGTTCAATAAAGATTATTTCCCTGAGCAAGAAGAAAAGATGCCAATACCAAAAAAAGAAGAAGAGACACACATGGCTATTAAAGATATCAGTAAATATGATTTATTTTATAGACATGTGGTTAATTTGAATGCCAAGACTGTCGCATATTGGCAAAGTTATGGGTTTTTAAATGGTGTATTAAATACAGATAATACATCAATAATGGGACTATCAATTGATTTTGGTCCATTTAATTTCTTAGATAGATTTGAGCCAGATTTTACACCAAATCATGATGATTCAATGAAACGTTATTGTTTTCAAAATCAACCTGATGTGATTTGGTGGAACTTAATACAATTAGGACAATCATTATCAATATTGATTGGTTGTGAAAATAATGAATTAAATGAATTGATTAAAAATGGTTATGATGGTTTGACAGTTGAAAATGAAACTAAACTTGTTAAGAGAGCCACTTCTATATTATATCATTGTTACAACGAGTATAAATATAGATTTACAACACAATATTCAATATTAATGTCAAAACGATTAGGTATTGAATTAAGCATTGATATTGATAAAGTCACACAGCAAGATGAATTGAATAGAATTATAAAAGTTGTTAAACCATTTTGTGATAGTATAATTGAACCTTTATTAAAGATATTACAAAGAACAAAGATTGATTATAATAATTTTTTCATTAATTTACAAAATTATACTAATGAAATCATTGTAAGGAATGATGAAACAATTAAGATAGATAAATTATCACAAGAATATTTATCAATTTTCTTTACACCTGAACAACTTAATAAATTAAACGTTTCATATAAAAAGGATGGTAAGAATGGAGAAATTAGATTTTTGGAAGAGATCTTAGATGATGTTATTGAATGGACAGATTCATATTCTCGCTTGATCATAAACAATAAAGAGAGAATCACATTAGCAAAGAAATATAACCCATTATTTATTCCAAGAAGTTGGATCCTTGACGAAGTCATTGAAGATTTAACAGTAAGACAAAGAGAAAATTTACAAGATTCCACTGTTGAGTTAGACACCACATTGTTAGATAAATTGTTAAAGATGAGTACATTTCCGTATGATCCAAGTAAATGGGACTCAACATTGCATCCAGAGAAAGAAACTGAATGGACAAATTTGTCCCACACAACAGAGACCCTGTCCAAATCAATGAAACAATCGACTTGTTCAAGTTAACATAATACGTACGTACACCACGTCATATTTCAATAAAATCTGCTAATTATAAGATCCTTTTTCTATTGTTCTGCTCCTCAACCCCTGTGATTTTCTCAATTTTTTTAAAAGAAAATTTTGCGGTGGTAAATTCTTAAAACCGGACTTTCTTCCCCTCAATTTACAGTTTAATAAGTTAATGTAAGTCTCCTTCCTGGAGAGATCATTGAAGAAACAGATATATAAATAAATATATCTTTCTATCTATTCAAACCATAGGACTTACAGAGAAGAGCCTTTCCATGCACATCCTACAAGAGTTAACTGTACTTTAAAACACACACACACACAAGAAATGTTTTTCCAAAAGAAGAAACAAGAAAGATTAACTGAACATATTTGTCCCTGTTTGACACTCACTAATGTACAAACATTAGTTGTGTTGCCGGGTGTTCGTTATGATATAACTTTTAACAAACAAATGAGTGATAATATCATTGAATATTTTAAACAACATAGAGATATTAATTTTGATACAATCAAGAAAATTGAATTAGAAATGCATTTAAATGAATGTATACCTACTTCAAAACTTATCCCACCTTCCACTAATAAAATTAATTCACAATCAAAGGATAAATCAATGATTCAATATCCAAATTTTCTATTATTAAATAAATATATTTGTCTTATTCCAGGTAAAAGTGTAGATTATGCTACTGGTTGTATCTCAAAGATTGTTAATGTGAATAAAGATGGTCCTGATTCGTATAAGATCTCATTCAAAGCTATTAGAAGAGGTGGTATAGTCACACCATTATATAATTCTGATGGACAAATTTGGGGGTCAGATATAATTATGCTTAATGAATGGAATAAATTAAATGATATGCATGTAGAAATGATTAATAAAGGTACTTTACAATTAATATCGTGTATTGATCAAGTACAATCACATATCTTAGAATTTAATTCAAGATATAGAAATGCATTAAAATCAAATTCAAAAGAACATATGTTATTATTAACTCCATTATCAAATACTTTATATTTCCAATTAAATAAAGAACAATTTAAAACATCATGGAAATTAATCTTTACACAATTTCAATCTTTGAAAAATGATTATATTAAAACAATATCAACTGAAATTTCTTATAAATTTTTAAAATTAATTGATTTTATAGTGAGTATTTTACCTACATCAAGTCTTCAAAAATTAGAATTTTTGTCTGCATTGGAATTAGATGCTAGAGTCGAAACATTTATTAAGATCATTAACGATTTTAATCAAATCTTTGAACAATTATTCTTTTCATTAGAATACATTAATAGATATTATGAAGATGCCTCTACTTTAGAAAAGGCAAATTTAATAGCAAATCAATTAAGATCTTTGAAAGTTTTCATTCAAGATATTAAAATGGCTAATAAACAAAAATTATTACCCCAAGTGAAAAATAATGTATCTCCATCCCCTCTCAAGGAAGTGAAACCTTATTCAAATGGTAGAATTTACCATAAATATAACAATTCTCACAACTCGGAAAATAATTATAATGAAATTGATGATAGTGATGAAGAAGATGACTATGGTAATGATGAAATGTCACAAATCAAAAAATTTATACATTCAATGAAACATTTAAAATTACATAAAGATGGTCAAAAATTGTTAAAGAAAGATTTTAAAAGATTATCAAATATGACTCCAACAAGTGCAGAATATCAAATAATGAGAAATTATTTTGATATTATTTTGGATATCCCATTTAATAAATATACACATCAACAACAAATCAATATCTTACAATCTAAGAGACAATTAGATCAAGATCATTTTGGATTATATTCTGTAAAGAAACGATTATTAGAATATTTATGTGTTTTAAAATTAAATGAACAATTAAATGATATGGGTAAACCACCAATCTTATTACTTGTTGGACCACCTGGTGTAGGGAAAACTTCAATTGCAAAATCTGTAGCCACTGTATTAAATAGAAATTATCAAAGAATCTCCCTGGGTGGTGTTCATGATGAATCAGATTTAAGAGGTCACAGAAGAACTTACGTTGGATCTATGTGTGGTACTGTCATCAATTCATTAAGGAAAAGTGGTACCATGAATCCATTAATTCTTTTAGATGAAATCGATAAAGTAGCAAGTAGTATGGGTCCGAATGGTGGGACTAGCCGTAGTGGTGGTCATGGTGATCCTGCTGCAGCATTATTAGAAATCTTAGATCCAGAACAAAATTTTTCTTTCACTGATCATTATGTTGGGTTTCCTGTAGATCTTTCACAAGTTCTTTTCATTTGTACTGCAAATGATATTACATCAATTTCAAAACCTTTATTAGATCGTATGGAAGTTATTAAGATTCCAGGTTATACCATTGAAGATAAGATTCAAATTGGTAAACAATTTTTATTACCAAAACAAATTAAATTAAATGGGTTAAATAAATGTGAAAATGGTAATTTTACCATTACACCAAGAACTTGGGAATTATTAGTAAGTGAATATACCAGAGAATCAGGGGTACGTTCATTACAGCGTGAAATTTCAAAGATTGTTAGGGGGAAAGTTTCAGAATATATTGAAAATGATAATAAATTTCCCGTTAAGAATGAAATTAAACCAAATGAATTAATTAAATATTTAGGATTCCCATTACATCCAATCACAAAAGAATTATTATCTACAGTTCCATACTCATCACGTAATGGTGTAGTTAATGGATTATCATATAATTCAGATGGTACAGGTGGTGTTTTAATCTTTGAAATAATTGAAGTTGGTGAAGAGACTAATTTAGAAAATAATAATAATGATGGTCCACATGTTAAATCTACAGGTAATTTAGGTAATATTTTACAAGAATCAATTGATATCGGGTTAAGTGTAGTGAAATCAATTTTACAAAGAGGTATTATTGATATTCCAAATATTTTACAGCTATTTTCTCAATTTACTAAGAAACAATTTCATTTACACGTACCAATGGGATCTATTTCCAAAGATGGTCCAAGTGCAGGTATGGCCATTACATTGGCTTTAATGTCTATGGCATTACAAAAACCAATTGATCCATTATTATGTATGACAGGTGAAATAACATTGCGTGGTAAAATCTTACCAATTGGTGGCTTAAAAGAAAAATTATTAGGTGCCAAGATGTATGGTATGAAAAGAGTTTTCATTCCAAAGGGGAATCGTAATGACGTTATTGAAGGAATGATGGATATAGATGATTCTGTCATGCCCAATAAGGAAATGGAAGATTTAAACAAAATAAATGAATTATCTTTAGTTTATGAAAGGATGGGATTACAAGCCACATATGTTAATTACATATATGATGTCTTACCATTAGTTTGGCCTGATATTAAGTTAAAACCTTTAAATATAAAGAGTCCCCACCACAGCCTCGATAAGTATCATACTGAAAGAGATAAAAACAATCAAGGTCCTTCTACTAATACTAACTCCTTGTCAAGGGGGATTCAATCTTCAAACTCCACTTCTACTACATCATCTGAGAATAATAATAACAATAGCTCTATGTCAAGTAAATTCTAATTCTGGTAAAAGGTAAACACTACTCTACGTAATTTCAAGCTGATTTCAAGTGGAATTAACGCGTCACATCCAAGACTTGACTCCCAGCCACAATAACTCCATTTGACTAATAATAAAATAATAGATATTTCAAATACCGTATTTGCTATATATTCATATAACAATTCTCTGCAATCAATACCTTCTATTATCACTAACTATATTTAGAAGAACGCGTCACGAAATATATTTCAAGCCAACAAACTATACACAAATAAACCCACACACCACGCCCACTGCGCCTACAAGCCCCACTCTGAAGGCACGCTATTGTCTTTTCCACGGGCTGCCCCACCAGTGTCCCAAAGCGGTAAACGAGTGATTTTAAACAATAGAAATCTTATAACGTTACTTTAATTTTTTTTTTGTGCAAAAAATGAAAGAAAACATTTTTGATCTCTTTTGATCTCAAATTGTTATTTGATTTGAAATTTGATTTAATAGATAGTTACTTATTGATTTAAAGTAGTTGCTTGTTTAAATTATACGTATTTGTATCGTTTTTTTTTTTCCCTTAACAACTACTACCCAACTGTTCTTGTATTGACAAATATATCTATCTACAACTGCACTCACTCATTTACTAAGAAGTATTTCGAGATATCCAAAAACAATAAAGAGGACACAGTATTTCAGTTTACACCTTTTTTAAGTTTTAGTTAAAGTCAAGTTCAACTATACAAAAATAGTACGTTCGCTTTTTTTTTCTTTTCATAACTTTCTTTTTATTACATTTTTATTCAACGTTAAATTTATATTTAGTACCAATATTCCCCTATCATAGACACATAAACAATAAGAATAACCGTTATGAATTATTTAAATAAATGGTGGGTACTTTTCACCATTTGTATGATGAACAATATTAATACAGTTTGGGCTAAGAGAAATTTAGTAGCAACTTCATTAGTTACCTGTATGGTAGATTCACAAGTCTCTGCAAACACTATTGATGTTGTTTTTAATCCAGATGATGGTTCTCTACATTATAATTTAGATATTGTTACTACCATTGATTCTTATGTCTTAGCTGATGTTGACGTGTATGCTTATGGGTTTAAGATCATTTCTAAAAGAGTCGATGCCTGTGATTTAAATTGGAAACAATTTTGTCCTGTTCATCCAGGTACTATTCAAATTGATTCTATTGAATATATTTCAAAAAACACTACTGATATGATTCCTGGGATTGCTTATCAAGTTCCTGATATTGACGCCTATGCAAGAATTATTGTTTATAATAATCAAAGTATTATCCTTGCCTGTTTAGAAGTTTTCTTCTCAAATGGTAAGACCGTGTCACAAACTGGTGTGAAATGGGCTACTGCTGTTATTGCTGGTATTGGTTTATTATTATCTGCCGTTTTATCTACATTCGGTAATTCCACTGCTGCATCTCATATTTCTGCTAATACAATGTCTCTTTTCCTTTATTTCCAATCTGTTGCTATTATTGCTATGCAACATGTTCATTCTGTTCCACCAATTGCCGCTGCCTGGTCTGAAAATTTAGTATGGTCAATGGGGTTAATTAAGATTCATTTCATGCAAAGAATCTTTAGATGGTATATAGATGCTACTGGTGGTACTGCATCATTATATTTAACTTCCACATCAATGAGTGTCTTAACTCAACGTTCTTTAGAATACTTAGAAAATAATGAATTATACAAACGTGCTGCTAACGTGTTATATGGTAATCAATCTACTTTAATCTTTAGAGGTATTAAGAGAGTTGCTTATAATATGGGGATTGAAAATACAGCTGTCGTATGTACCGGCTTCACATTTTTTGTATTATGTGGGTATGTCTTAGCTGGGTTTATTATGCTTTGTAAATATAGTGTCGAAGTTGCCATGAGAGCTGGTTGGATTAAAGATCAAAATAGATTCTTTGAATTTAGACATAATTGGAGAATTATCCTTAAGGGGGCTTTATTAAGATATATCTACATTGGTTTCACTCAATTAACTATTTTAAGTTTTTGGGAATTTACAGAAAGAGATTCTGCTGCTGTTATTGTTATTGCTTGTTTATTTTTAATCCTTTCTGTGGGGTTAATGCTTTGGGCCTCTTATAGAACTTGGTTCTTTGCACAAAGATCTATTCAAGTTTATAATAATCCTGCTGCATTATTATATGGTGATGAAAAAGTTCTTCATAAATATGGGTTCTTTTATACTATGTTTAATGCTAGTCATTATTGGTGGAATGGTGTCTTATTATCTTATATTTTCATTAAAGCTTTATTTATTGGGTTTGCACAAGCTTCTGGTAAGACACAAGTCCTTGCTACATGGATCTTAGATATGGCATATTTAGCTGCGGTGATTCATTATCAGCCATATTTAGATCGTTTAACAAATATTTTAAACATCTGTATGAGTCTTGTTACCACAATTAATTCATTCCTTTTCCTTTTCTTCTCAGATTTATTTGGTCAACCCTACGCTGTTTCTGCTATTATGGCATGGGTTTTCTTTATTATGAATGCAGCATTTTCATTCTTATTATTAATGATGATTTTAGCTTTCTGTTGGGTTGCAATTTTCTCTAAGAATCCAGATCTTAGATTTAAACCAGCTAAAGATGATAGAACCTCATTCCAAAGACGTTCTTTAACTACAAACATGGATGGTGGTGAAGTACCAGATTCTGTGGCAAATGAATTAATGGCACTTGGTGAAGTTGCCAAGGATCATGAAAATGATTGGGAAAATCAATTACAAGATTCAACACCAGAAAATATCTTCTTAGGATCTGATGAAGAAGATGAAAAGAATGGTTTTAGATTTAATACAGCTAATGATGATTCCACGAAATCTAATTTAGGTAGAAAACCAACATTAAAGGAAAGATTTTTTGGTAAATTTACACATCAAAACAACAAGCGGGATAGTTTAACAAGTAGTAATAATAATAATGAAACACCAAATCTATCTGTACAAAAAAATGGTGATATAACGAATTTATCTTACCAAACATCCTCTAGTTCCTCAAGTTCAACCTCAGCAGGAAATAATAGATCATATAATAATAACCATGAAAGAATAAATTCTGTATCAAATAATGGGTTAATAAATTCATTTGAAGAAGATGAAGCAGACAGACTTGAAAGACCACCTGTAGATCCATTCCAAAATAATATAGAGAGAACCTCGACTCTTGGTTCAGCCGGTGTCAATATGCCTCGTGACTTCAGTTTAGATAGTGTTAATCATAATCCATCTGCTATGCAATCTACTGATATCTTGAATGAAAACTATTTATAAACATTATAAACCATTTGTATTTTTAAGTGATATATATAGATATATATATTATTGTTATATACCTATGTACATCTTATGAACATGTACATTTACTATTATTTTCTTTTCTTTTGCTCTACCGTATTTCAATATCTATCTATCTATCTATATGACTGAATAAATATACTAAAGTGAGACTGTTATTAAATTCAACCCGGACATCCACACAGTTTTAACAGAAATGCCCTTCAAACGTCCCGTTTAGGCAATTTACGCGGACCCACGCAAAAAATTTGAAAAAAATTGCCAAATTTTGAAAAATTCTGAAAAATTCTGAATTTTTTATTGTGAGAGTCTCATAATGTGAATTTGGCGCAAACAAAGTTAAAGACATCAGATGAGATGAGTTTGGAACCATTGTAGACTGTTCTGATTACTCTTTCCTATATCAAGTTATAAAGAAACCGTTAAAGTCGAAAGCCCCTCGGAATACCAAATCTTTTGGAAGACAATTAATAAAAACCAATCACCCCAGTAAAGATGTCTAAGATTTCTTCCTCTCAAGTTAGAGAACACGTTAAGGAATTATTAAAATATTCCACTGAAACTAAGAAGAGAAACTTCTTAGAAACCGTTGAATTACAAGTCGGTTTAAAGAACTATGATCCTCAAAGAGATAAGCGTTTCTCTGGTTCTTTAAAATTACCAACCTGTCCAAGACCAAACATGTCCATCTGTATCTTCGGTGATGCTTTTGATGTTGACAGAGCTAAGTCTGTTGGTGTTGATGCCATGTCTGTTGATGATTTAAAGAAATTAAACAAGAACAAGAAATTAATTAAGAAATTATCTAAGAAATACAATGCTTTCATTGCTTCTGAAGTCTTAATTAAACAAGTTCCAAGACTTTTAGGTCCTCAATTATCCAAGGCTGGTAAGTTCCCAACCCCAGTTTCTCATAATGATGATTTATACGGTAAGGTCACTGATGTTAGATCTACCATTAAGTTCCAATTGAAGAAGGTCTTATGTTTAGCTGTTGCCGTCGGTAACGTTGAAATGGAAGAATCCGCTTTAGTTAACCAAATCTTAATGGCCGTTAACTTCTTAGTCTCTTTATTAAAGAAACATTGGCAAAATGTTGGTTCCTTAGTTATTAAATCTACTATGGGTCCAGCTTTCAGATTATACTAAGTGTAATTTATTACTTATAATAAATATTTAATTATTTTTATATATATAATATCATCTCTAGTTTAATAAAATGTTAACATACATTATCTCATCATTCTTCTATTTCTTATTATTATTATCTCAATTTAAAGTGTCACAAAACATTATTCAGTTAAACCCTCGAATTCCTCATAATTGGGATTTATTGGAATTTGGATTTTCAAAAAATATAAAAAATTATTTAAAGATAAATTTTGTTGAAAAGACCATTTAATTGCACAAAGAACAACAATCTTAACTAAAACTAACACAACCCAAGATAACTAAAGCGCTTTTTACATAAAATATAAGTTAAACATAAGTTGTTTGAGTAGTTATATTCAATAACAATATAACCTATCTTTTTTTTATTTTTATTTATCCCCCTTTCCCCATTAATACAATTTCTCTCCAACCCTTTTTTTTTTCTCTATTAATTTGTGAATATTCTTTCTTAAACATATATAAAGTGCTGGTTCACTAAATGACTATGATTAAACAACAAAAGAATCCGATATATAATACTATCTTAACAGGTTCATTATCAGAACTTGATGATGAGGATGATGAGACTGGGATCAGAAATAATATTGATTTACCATTAAAATCAAAATTAATTAATCATCCAACAAATTTCCCAGATTTAATGTTAAATGATCATTCTTTAAATGATATTACTCAAAATTTAGATTATAATGATGATGAAGATCATACACAAGATAATGCTACTATTATAGCTAACTCTATTAATAATGATAAAAGAGTAAGATTTGAAAATGAAGAAAGTGATAATGAAAGTGATAGTGAAAACACTAATAGTAAACGTGGTATTGAAGATCTTTTACAAAGTGCAAATGAGGTTAATAATTTTATTGGTGATAATTTAGATAAATTAAGCACTTTCAATAGTGATAGTAATTCAAATATGAGAAATTCATTATATAAAATATTAAGTGATGTTGGTACTACAAGAACTGAATCTTTATCAAATTTTGACTTAAGTGAAAATGAATTAGATAATGTCAATAGTCATAGTTTTGATAATATTGAAGCTAATATTGATAGTATTTTAAATAATGAAAATAATTCAAATTCTGATGGAAATATTTATAATAGTAATGAAAGTTTAAATGAATCAGGTCATACCACTGATAGTAGTAATAATAACAATAATATAGATGATCCTGATACAAATAATCAATTAGAATCAATGTCACTATTTGATTTTTCAGAACCGACTTGTAAAAAAGCCATTCAAGATTATTTAATTTTGAAAGAACAAAATTTAACTTGTGGAACTAAACCTGATACAGATTTTGCAGTAAATTTACTTTATGATCCACAAACCATTAAGACTGATAATGTTGAAATTCCAGTAGAAGACGCAATGAGTAATTTTGAAGAAACTATAACTTTGTTAACTGATTTATCACATAGAGATGATATGTTAAGTGAACAAATGATTAATCCAAATAGATTTCATACTTTTTCAATGAAAAATGTTCCATCATTAAGTTATCATGATCTTTTACAAAGAATTCAATCCAAATGTATGTTTGGATCTATTATTTATCAAACTGCCACATACCTATTTCAAATTTTATTACTAAGTAGAACCAATAATAATGAAAGAATGAAATGTACGCATCAATTACATCATGAAGAAATTCATAGAATTATTATTGCCACAATTAGAATTGGTGCAAAATTAACTGAAGATTTTGTACATTCACATCAATATTTTTGTAAAGTTTGTGGTATATCTAAAAAACTTCTTAGCCGGCTAGAAGCTTCATTATTAATTTGTTTAAAACAAAATAGACTAATGATCACATGCGAACGGATTGCAGCATCAGTGGCAGTCCTAGAAGAATTACGTACATACAAATCTACTTGACATTCCTCCACCTCCTCCCACCAAAAAAAAAAAATAATAAAAAAAGTACTACAGCATTAATTTTTTACTTTTGTAACAATATACTCATATGTTCAGAGACACTTTATCAAAAATAACAACATTTCTCATTCCTAACAGCATCTACATATAATATTATTATTTTATTTCTATCTTTATAATTTCTTAATATAATATAATGTCATTTTAGAACTATTTCTTTATCCGTTTGTATTACTTATTGATATAGATATTCATAACCCGGCCAAGTCCAAAATTTTCTGTGAAATAAAATCGAAAAACACCAAAACATCACAAAAAAGAACACATTGTTGATTACAACAGTAGTTAATTTAAAATTTGATTAAACGATTAAGAATAACATTTCAATAATATCAAGACATTACAATATTCTAAATATGTTTTCCTGGGAAGTTTTTGGTTGGTGTATGTAACGAAAATTTTAAATTTTTGACCCTTTGTTTTGATTAAAACACAGTGATTTTAATAGATCAAAGTTTTTTTACTAACTTTTAAGTATATATATGTGTGAAATGAACTGTTATAGATGATATAACGATTAATAATCGTGTATTTCTGGTTTTGGGTTTATTTCATGTGTGATACAAAATTTTCAATACAGTTAGAGATATTTTAGCCTCTATGGGTTTATGGAACAAACATGGTAAGCTTTTGTTCCTTGGGTTAGATAATGCAGGTAAGACCACTCTTTTACATATGTTAAAAAATGATAGATTAGCTACTTTACAACCAACTTGGCATCCAACTTCTGAAGAATTGGCCATTGGTAATATTAAATTTACTACTTTTGATTTAGGTGGTCATATTCAAGCTCGTCGTTTATGGAAGGATTATTTCCCAGAAGTTAACGGTATTGTCTTCTTAGTCGATGCTGCTGATCCAGAAAGATTTAATGAAGCTCGTGTCGAATTAGATGCTTTATTTAACATTGCTGAATTAAAGGATGTTCCATTCGTTATCTTAGGTAACAAAATTGATGCACCAAACGCTGTTTCTGAAGCTGAATTACGTTCTGCTTTAGGTTTATTAAATACTACCGGCCCAAACAGAATTGAAGGCCAAAGACCAGTTGAATTATTCATGTGTTCTGTCGTTATGAGAAACGGTTACCTTGAAGCTTTCCAATGGTTATCTCAATTTATTTAGTCAATTTGTTAGTATTCATTTTTAAAAAAAAAATAACTGTATGCAAGTATCTTTTTTCTGTCTAAATAAATATATATAACATTTAAGTATATGATAATATTTTCTCTCAATAAAATCAATATAAACCGTAACAATTATAAATAAGTAAATATGAATGTGTTTTATTTGTATAAATAATTATAATGTAAATTTACAAATGTTAATATAAGATTAAACAATAGTCTATCTTCTCTTACGAGAACCACCTTCATCACTAGTATTGGATCTCTTCTTACCTTGCTTAGCAAAATATTCTTTCTTCTTTTCTTTATCTTTTTGAGACTTTTCTTCTTCAGCCTTAGCTAATCTCTTTAATCTTTCTTTACGTTGATCAGATTTTTTAGCCTTTCTCTTTTCATCCTTAGCTCTAGAAACAGTTAACACTTTTTGGATAAAAGAACGAGCCTTCTTTTCTTCACCACCTAAGACAACAGCTCTCTTAGCCATATATGTCTTATTCTTTTGTGGTTTCATTTGATGGATTTGAGATTTGAATGGAAGATCTCTTTGAATAGATTTTGGAACCTTTAACCCATTGAAATGTCTTTCAGCACGTTCAACCTTCTTATAAGCACTGTCTGGATTAGATGGAGTTGGAACATTTAATGCTGCTCTGATTTGACCAGTTAATCTAACACCCTTCCATTCAGATTTCTTTTGTAATAATAAAGAAGTAACAGGGTTATAGAATCTCTTGATAGGAACTGGATACCATGATCTTAAAATAACAATATCACTCATTAAAATCTTATCTTCAAAAGCGGCTCTGAAATGACCCTCTGGTTTAGATAAGGCCCTCTTGATTTCACCACGAATACCTGAAACAGTCTTAATTTGGGCACCTTCAAATCTTGCGACTTCCATAGCACTAGTAAACATATCCTTAATAAAAGCAGTATTCTTAAAAATTTTGGTTGGATAACCAACTAATTTTAATTTTTTGACAATTTCTACATCAACATCAATTTCTTCAATAATACCAGTGGCAGCAATTCTAAACCCACCTCTAGTGTCACTATTGGCGACAATTTGAACACCACAAAATGGTGTATTTGGAGAACATAATGGACCATAGAAACTGGCATTACAATAAGTATGTTCTGGAGTATATTTCAACATTCTGGTTCTAGTTCTAGAATCTGATGTAGTATATATTGGTAATGTTTGGAATCTTCTCCAACCTAAAGAAAGAACTAACGGATCGTTAGTCTTTAAGATCTTTTTATGCCATCTATGTCTTCTTAATCTAGCCTTAAGGATACCGAATTTCAATTCAGTTGGCAATAACCCACCCATAATGATTGGGAATCTTGGATCAAAGTTTTCAACAAATTCCATTGGAACATTGTCAAAGACAATACGAACATAAGAACCGGCTTTGTAACCTTCAATCTTGTGACGTTGTTCTGGAGTCATATCATCTAATTCAGATTTATTAATTTCTAATTGTTTAGCCATTTTAGCCTTTTGAAGTTCATACCAAGTATCATATTCATTATCTGGATCATCTTCCTTGAAGTTATCACCCTCTTCCAGTTCGAATTGTAAACGTAATTTTTCTTTCTTTTCAGCATTCATTTGACGTTCTTCATCCATAGTCATATCTTTCTTTTCTTCTTCTTCAAAATCAGCAAATGAATCATCACTAGCATTTTCATCTTCGTCAGCACCTTCTTTTTTAGCAGAGGTATCTTTAATGTCTTCTTGACCTTCAGCTTCTAAATCTTCAAAATCACCAAAAACTTCATCTTCATCACCATCATCTTCAGAGTTGGCCTTAGCAGCCTTATCTTTAGAAGAGAATCTAGCAGCACCAATGAATCTGTTCTTAATTGGACTTAAATCTGACCATTTTTCTACTAACTTCTCGAAGGTATCAAAATAAGGAACAAACTTTTCTAAATCAGCAACAGAATCTTGTTGTTGCTTTTCTCGTTGTTGTTTGTTAGCAGCTCTGATGTCATCCTTTTTCTTAAAGAAATCTTCTTCTTCATCTTCTTCATCTTCATTTTCAATATCACTTTCATTTTCTTCGTCTTCACCTCTCCAACGTTTTAAACAATCATCTGGAGAAATATTGTCCATATAGATTAATTTACCAATATCCCATTTCTTGTTACGTTTAATTTGACCATCTAATTTACCGGCCATTGATCTTTCCCAGGTTTCATCATCCGCATCACTTAATTCAAATTCAGAATCAGTTTCAGCAATGACCTTTTCATCACCATTAAAATCAACTTCAACAAATCTTGGTTCACCGTTAACATTACCTTCATCATCACTTGGTAAATTATCAATATCAGCATCTGCTTCTTGAACAGATTTACCATAAACTCTTGGTTTTCTCAAAGAAGATCTACCTTGGTCCTTTTCATTGTCAATCTCTTCATCTTCTTCCATATCGTCATCATTTTCATCCACCTCATGTAATTCTGTACTGTTACTGAAGATTTGTAAACCGACATTTTCAAAGTTTTCAGCAATACTCTTATTGACACCTTGTAGACTGGTAACTAATTTTTCACCTTCACCCTTTTCTTCACCAGCGACAAAACTTTCAGTATCATTCTTTCTGGAACCGATATCAATGTAAACAGCATCTTTATCCATAAGAACACCACCAACATCAGACATTGGAGCGTAAATTAATTTATCCTTGTCATCCAATCTCTTACGTCTTCTGGTAGTGGTAGCAGTAGCACCTTCTTCCTTCATTTTCAATCTTTCATATTCATCCAATTTTTGTTGATAAGCTGGAGTTGGACATGGATCTGGTAATTTTTCAACTTGAGAGATTGGGAAATCACCTACACCGGCAATATGAACCTTGGTACCACTCACAGATGGTAATGGAGTACCATGTAAATAACCATATAAAGCGACTTTTCTATCGATTTGAGCACCTTGAGATTGAACTAATTCAGGATGAGTTAAATCAGTCATACGATCGGCAAGTAAATATGGATGTTCATTTCTCCATTTTAATGGTCTAAATTTCATAACAGAGATAAATCTACTTAAATTTAAGATTTCTCTATCTGGATATCTACCATTAATAACACCGGATAAATAAAATAATTTAGCACCTTGATAAACTTCAGTCCAGAATCTATGCTTTAATCTTTTCTTAGATGCTCTTAAAGTAGATTGAGATTTAAATAAATCTAAATGAGTGGCAACACCTAGAACTCTTGGCATACCATGATGTTGAGCTAAATTTAAGAATTCCATAGTTTCCATTTCAAACCCAAAATTACCATCCATCATCAAAAGGACTAAATCGGCAATCTTAGCCACGTCAATCATGGAATTTAAATCATCAGCAGGACATTCTAAAAATGTTAATCTTCTAGTCTTACCTGAGACAACAGTCACAGGACCATTGATTTCAGTTAAAGTAGTCTTTGTCATTCTTCTGACTAAAGATTTAATCAAAGTTGTCTTCCCAGTACCTGGCGGACCAACAACACAAACAATGACTGGAGGAGGATCATCATCTGGAGTACGATCAACCATTGGGACATGCAATTTACCTTCATTCTTATCACCAGTTCTTTGCATTTGTTTAGCCATCTTACCTGGAGCTGAAACAGCAAAGGCCTTTGCATTATGCCCTTGTGTATGCAGCTTCTTCTTGGCAGTATTTTTTTCTTTGGTCTTACGATGAGCCTTGTTGGACTGTTCCATCGTTGCTGTTGATATTTGGTCTGGTTTCTTTATTGTAATCTTATAACCAAATATATAAGAAGTAATCTTAAAGAGATGAGATGCGATGGGCCTTAACATTTTTATTCTTCGAAAATTTTCAGTTTTTGGCATTGTGAAAAAAAAAACTTAAAATATTGTGAGGAATTACTAACAGATAAGTAAAGAATATCGTAAAAAGGAAATTAAAACACATATATCAATGTAATGTGACTATACAATTTAGTAATATACAATTGTGATCATTGAGTGTGATATTGGAGCCTTTTTGTTTGCTGGAGTTACGGTTTCTTTTAGGTCAAATGCATCATCTTCGTATGATTCTTTGTACACTTATATAACTATATACTATGCTGTGCTACTTCCATTTTTTTTGTGTAGAGTCATATCACCATGGTATACAATCAGGTACAATTAATCCCTGTATGTAATTAATCTTCCTTTTATCTTTGTCTACATATTTTCTCTTTTATTGATTTGAATCAATCTTTAAATAACAACAATTCTAAATTTAAACAATTTTTTGAAGTTTGATTCATTACATGTGAGAGTTGCATAAATTATAACTAAAGAATGACAAAGGAACCGACTAGATTGTTTTGGCATTGCTCCAATAAACTAAACTTCTTCCTAAATAGTTTGATAGAATGGTTTTATACAGAGGAGAAACATTTGTGACTCCCAAACCAAAGGCATTGCCAGAATCATTAAATATTCCAGTATGGACCATAGAAGAAACTGGTGAATGGTTCACTGATTATGACTCATACAGTTCAAGAATGGCATTTTATAAGAGTTTAGTGTTTGCTAGTGAATTGTCTTCTAGAGCTAATTTGTCATATTTTGATGCTATCCTGGATGAAACTGAAATTTTGAATCATGTTTTGAATAATATCCCATTAGAAATACAACTGTCTCTTTGTAAGTATGCACTACAGGCAGGAGAATTACATTTACATAAACTTTCATCCAAATGCTTTAATTTATTGAATCATGAATACTTCATTAATGATATTGTCAAATTTCATGATGATTTAACTAAACCTATAGAAGATAGACGAGAAGGATCTGTTATTTTTGATGTGGCTCAACCAATAACAGATATAGATTTCAAAAAATATATTGATGTGGAATTTATCATTAAGGATAAGACTACTTTTGAAGCAATTAATGATGATTCTACCGGTGACATATTAGTTCCAAAATACTCAAGATATTTAATCTACGTTAAAGATAAGCGTAAGAATGATATTGATTCTAAATTAGAGAAATTTATTGTAGATGATTCTCAGATTGAAAGAATTGGTAAATCACCAAGTTTGTATACAGTGGAAAGATTTGTTAAATTGGTCTTTTGTCCTATAAAATACCATGTTATTTCGATTTTAAAGGGTCAAAATATTCCATTATACTTAGAGCTTAAAAAATGGAATGATTTAAATATAGAGAATAATGAACCACACCCTGAATTAATAATTGATACATTAACTGATAATATTACAGATGAGCCTGAAAATGATGCAACCACGACAAATGAATCAACTAAACGTCTTTTAGAAAATGATACTGAAATGGAAAATAATATGGATTCATTCAAGAGATTTCAAAAGGAGCAAAGCAGTGATAAAAACAACACTGAATTCTTGAAAAAGTTAGATCAGATGCCACTTGAGAAGCCTCCTAATATGAACGATTTAGATATCCCATTCCAAGGTGCCATGAATGCCTTCCAAGGGTTCTACTGCTTTAATGATGAACTAGAATCTTTACCACTAGATGATCCCGATAAATTAGATATTCTTTACAAGAATAACCCTATTAACAAATTATTAGAAGTTTATCAATTTGTATTGACATTTGATAAAGTGCTACGTATTACACCATTCAACTTGGATGATTTTATTATGTCTATTAAATGTACTGACCCATTTGAATTAACAGGTGAAATTGTTAATGTTACATTAAAGAGTCAACAAAGAAACATGTCAACAAAACATGAATATCCAATAATTAATGCAAAGAAATATCCATTAGATGCTAAATCTTTTAGAAGGGAAAGTATATGGCAACGTAATTCAAAAATACGAAAAATGATTAAAGATAAAGACAATGATATTGTTTCTTATGAAATTTTGTCTAATGTGCCTGCCTCAGATCAGCAATTAGAAATTGCTATTAATAATGGTATGCACCTGTTCATTAATGTGGTGATCTCTATGTTATCACTGATTATTGATGACCAGGGTAATTGGAGATGTCAAATTGTGGAAGAGTGGTTTGAAAATAGTCAAATTGATGAAAGTATATTATCTATGGATGCGACATTAGAAAACATTTTAAATTATAAAGGCATCAATTGGGCTGAAAGATTATCAAAAAGAGAGTTTCGTTATGGTTATTGGTTGATTATACTACTCGGAGTGCTACAAGATAGTATGCATATTTCTAAATATACTAAGATTGTGGTAAATTTTACAAAAAAAATTATTCCAAACACAACTAATGGGAATCTTCCAAAGAATATGTTTTATAATTTCTGTAGGAAGTTAACACTCTTAGAAAAGATTGATGTTCTTTGGGTTTTAATGGACATTGTTGCTAATTATTCTGACGATATTAAGAAATGGGTCAATGGTACACTAAAATTAGTTGACGAAATTAAAAATGAAAGATCAAAAACTTTGAAGTTAAAATTGATTGAATCGTGCCTCATATCCCAGCTAACTCTTCAACTGGATAATGTAAAGAAGAACCCAAATTCAGAGAAATCTTTAATAGAAGGTTTACAAAAAGATATTGATATGACGAAAAATAATTTTAACCAGCTAGAGAAAGAAGAGCATTATTTGAGTGTTAAAATTGATAATTTTAAGAGTTCTAATCTTAAACCTCTTGGTGTGGATAGATTTGGTAATAGGTACTATTGGATATACAAGTCGGATATTTTATCACCAGGGGATTCTGTTTCATCTTTAAGCAAAAAAGATTCTTTATATTATTGTGGTAGATTATGGGTCCGTGGTGCAATTTCAGATATGGTTAAGCCATTATTAAATATATCATCATATCAATACAATTGGTGGAATGAGATCGCCCAAACAAGAGGGAAAGTGGCAGCCACTAAAGAAGTATTTGGTATATACCGTGATAAAAATGGTTCTTTTTATAAAACTGAAAACGAAATTGATGTGGAGATATTATCATCCGATGGGCAAATAGTTGGTGATTATAAACTGTCAAATATTGAAAAAAAAATTATCAATGAGACTCCTGAAAAGTTATTATTAGACCCTAATGAATGGTATTTTGTCCAAAATGCTTCAACAATGAGAAACTTTCTTTACAAGTTGAATATATGGGGTCAGCTGGAATCACACTTATATGCAAATATTTTTAAAAATTTACATGTGATAATAGATTGTTTCGAAATGAAATCTATTTTAACAGATACTGAAATGTTTAATGTGATGGAAGAAAGACTTTTATCCGAATTAAAGAAATATACTTGTAGTGAAGCTGATTTGAAAGGGTTGGAATGTATCAGAGAGAAAAAAACTGGAGATTCTCTCTTGGGAGCTGATATGAAAACAAGTGAAAACCTCGAGGAATTGGCAGAGAATGTGGTTTCTTTACATGACACCAAGATAACAAGAAGAATTAAACATCGTATTGCAAAGTTAGAATATCTGAGAGATATAATTTTGGAAGAACAGATGAATATATTGAATTTTGAAGCTCTGGGTATTCGTACGATGAATTTCTTAGAAAAGACTGAAACTGCTGCTATTGCAAACAAAAAATTGAGAAAGCAAATGGATATTCTTACTGATCTTTTAAATTACAGACATTTTAAGGCCATTAAAAGTCTTTCCAAATGGCAAACTGTACCTGAGTTGAGAAACGCAATCAATGGTCAAAATCAGCAAGAATCGCTAGATGTGGATGAAATATTAAGACAATCGTTGAAAGATGTCCAGGCTCATATTATTTCTGGGGATTTGAAAGGATCGTCATTAGAAGATTACCTCCCATTAAAACAAAAGGCAAAAGCAACTTCAATTGCTACTCAACCATCTTCAAATATTTCTGTGCAACCGCAAGGGTTTCCACAACAAAGCCAGCAATTGTTGAATGGTGGTTCCTCGCCAACAGGTGTTTAATCCAATGCACAACAGCCAGCTCAACACTCTAGCAGTGCTGTAAATCCGTTTCAATTTACTGAAGAACCACCATCTCAAGAATTAATCCAGGAAACAGTATCTGAGAAAACTTCTGTTCGAACTAACCAACCTCCTCTATAGTCTCTTCAGGATGCTTCAACACAAAATATATAAATTCTTTTTAAATATCCCGAATTATTGATGTATTACTTATATAGGAGAATGGTTTACAATTGATATTTATAAATTTATATAATCAACAATTGATCTTCTCTTTGATTACTACCGCTGGGCTGTTCAAAAGAATCATTATTTCTCAAAGATTAAAAAAATTGCAAATACAGAAAATAAAGAGTAAATGGTTTTGAGAAAGAGAAAGAGGGACAAAAGCCAACAGAACAAGATTGAATATTACAAAAACTGTTAAGGTGGTCAAGCAAATTGATAATTATTGTGTTAGTATAGTATTGATCTGGTCATATTTGGAAAGTTTCTTTCACAAAGCGACGTTTACAACTATTAATCCCCCCTTACAATAATAAATTACAACAAGTCCGATGTTAAGAACAGCAATAAATACGGGGTTTCACTCACCTTCTTTGAACCCAATTTCTGTTTCTAAAAGTGTATCAGTCATCAATCAGCCATGTTTAAGAAATTCAACCAGGTTGTTTAGTACAAGCATTATTGTAAATTCTCAGGAAGCCAACAAACCTAAAAGGGTTCTTCCATTAGCACAATCAAAATATGAATCCAAGGACTATAAATTACCTAAATGGAAAGAATCCTTAGGTGAATTTGTTATTAGCACTTTTCACTTAGATATGGATAAAGTGAGAGCAGGTCCTATTGCAGGTTCATACTATTATAGTATTTGTAGAAAACAAGGTCTACAAGTAGAAGGAGAAGAATTATCTCCTTCAGCAAAATATTTCTACGAAACTTTAAAACTTCCTAGAACATTTTCTCAATGGTTTCAAATTACCGCATTACATGAATGGATGTTGTTTACAAGAATGAGAGCTATGCCATTTAAGTATGGTAGAAATTATCAACAAAAATTGGTTGATAGAACCTTCTCTGATATTGAATTAAGGTTATTTGATGAAATGAACATTCATTCAGGTAGAATTGTAGATCAATATTTGAAAGATTTTGATACACAATTGAAAGGTGCTGTGCTAGCGTATGATGAAGGGTTTTTCACAGATGATTGTACATTAGCCACTGCAGTGTGGAGAAATTTATTTGCCGGTAGAAAAAACATTGATATTAATCTTTTAGAAGATGTGGTTAAATTCATCAGATCTCAAGTCTATATCATGAGCAGATTATCTGATAGAGAATTTGCTACTGGGAAGTTTGATTTTGTTTTACCAACAGAAACTGTGAAGAAATTATCATCAGAAGAAGAATTACAAAGAAAAAAGAGCGTTATTGAAAAATACGAACAATTAGAAAAGAGTGGTTTAATGTTACCAAGTGAAAGAAGTGGTCTTTCTTACAGCAATTGAAATATTATTATTTCTCGTTCCTTAACTTCTTTCCAAATTTATTACTTACTACTTTTTATTCATGTTAATACCTTTAGAAATACATTACTCCAAATATTATTCTTGAACTTTTTATTTTGTTTATAACTTATTTATATTTATTTATATCTGTCTATATTAAAGTTAATACCATTTTATTCCATATTCCCAATATTGTGTATCTGTCTAGATTTACTTCTAAATGGTCATTATTATTGTTATTGTTATTATTACTGGCACTATTTACTTTTATCTGCTTAAAACACAACCGTTCCTTCCGTTTTATAAACGGTTTACCTTAGCAGTCCATTCTTCTGGTTTATTTTCATTAAATAATTGATATAAGGCATCAATTAATTCGACATGGAAACTACCGCTACCACGAGCACGGGTAGAGGCTAATTTGCCGGCAGATTTGTATAATTGAACAGCACCAACAATAGCATCAATTGCAACACCATCTTCTTTTAACCCACCAACTAATGAGGCAATGGTGGAACCTAAAGAACAACCACTAGCAGTAATATCACTCATAAGTGGGATTGGACCATCTTCAATGGTATAAAGAGGAAGATCTTTAGCAATAACACCTTCAGTACCGTTTTGTAGTTCAATCTTACCAGCAAAAGTACCGTCAGCAATGAAATCAGTTTCACCAGTACAAACGGCAATTGTTTTGTATTTATAAGCGACGGTTTGAGTAGCTAAAGCTAATAATTCTTTAGTAACGGAATCAGTACCGGCAGCGTCGACACCCTTCATCTTGCCTTCAGTCATCTTTGCAAGAGATAAAATCTCGCTAGAGTTACCCTTAATACAAACAAATTGACCAAAAGTTAATAAAGTATCATTTAAGATAACTCTAGTTTCGGTGGCAGAATAACCAACTGGATCAAAGACAATTGGTCTCTTAAATTCATTATAAGCTCTAATAGCAGTTCTTAATGTAGTAGCTGGGGCAACAGAACCAGTGTTTAGTAATAAAGAAGCTTGTGGAATTTGGGCTAAATCTCTGGCTTCAGATTCGACTTCAGACATGATTGGGGAAGAACCTAAAGCTAAAGTGACATTAGCACCAAAATTTTGATGAACCTTGTTAGTCATATGGTGAACTAATGGACGAGAACTCTTGACTTGTGAGATAACATTCTTAACATTAGCAGGGGTAACATCCGATGGGGTTAATTGAAAGTTAACATATTTGAAGTTAGTACCATCAATTAATTTACGTAAGACAACAGTAGCAGCAGAAGCATCTGGAGCAGCCATAATGTCTGAAACTAAAGAAATACCGTCAATAGATCTCTTACCATTAGAAGAATTACATTGATAGATGACTCTTTCAATACAGTCTGGATGTAAACCGCCAATGGCGACAGTTTTACACCAAGAGGCTTTGTTGTCTTCTAAAGCAGTTAAGATACCAGAGGCACCTTGTGGACCCATTGGGGCCTTCTTTGGGTTCTTTTTGGTTAAAGTAGGAAATAAAGTACCAACACCAATGTAATCAATCATATCTGGACCCCATTTGGCTAATTCTTCGACTTCAGAGACGAATCCGACACTCCAACCTAAGATCTTATCCGGACCTAATAATTTTCTAACCATTGGGATTGGCATATCATCTTGACCGACATGAACACCATCAGCATCGATGGCCATAGCAACATCGACACGATCATTAATGATTAATGGGACGTTGAATTGATGACATAGTTCTCTGACTTGTAAACCTTCTTCGATGAAACTCTTGGTATCAGTATCCTTTTCACGGATTTGTACTAAAGTGACACCCTTTTCTAAACCAGCTTTGACTTGATCATATAAAGTCTTACCGGGTGGAAGCATGGTAGAGTCAGTAACTAAATAAAGGGAGTAATCGACGTCTTGTTTTGGAATAATCATTATTTTGTCGTGTGTTTGTTTATACGTTTGTGTTGGTTGATTTCTTAATTGACACCTTACAAATTCAAAGAGATATCTTGTCTTTATATCACTGTTATATAACCTTTCTCGAGCTCTTAGAGTTTCCTCATGTATAAATTTTTCAACTCATCGCTTTTTTGAAAAATTTAATGAAATTTATAGAGAAATTGTATTGTTTAATGAAATTTTAATATGGTGCAAACTATAAACTTCAAGAGATCAACAAGGCACTCGACCGAAAGAAGATATCGAGTAATAGTCGCATTAGACAAAGTATTTTAATATTTGTGATCTGTGTGTGTTCATTAATTATTCCAGATAGAAGAAGAAGATCAAACAAACAAACAAACAAACAAACAAACAAACAAACAAAATATAACTATTAAAGATGAAATTTACCCCCAGTGTAGTTATTGATGCTCCCAGTTATTATGTGAATCATTTCCATGCCAAGAATGCTAGTGTAGATAAATGTGTAATTTTAAGAGATAAACAATTGGAAAGTGATGCAGATTCTATGCCTGCAAGTTTAAGACATTTAACTCAACCAACAAATATCTTGGATTTCACTAATAACGAATTAAGAGAATTGCCTAACCTTAGAGATAGAAGAGATATTCATACTCTGTTACTAGCCAGAAATCAAATCACATTATTAAATGGGAAAAGATTACCAAGACAATTAAACAACTTGGTTCTGACTAATAATAATATATCTTCATTGGAACAATTGAAAGGGTTACATTTTGCTCCTAAGACTTTAACAAATTTATCCTTACGTGGTAATCCAATTTGTCATTTACAAGATTATAGATTGCATGTGTTGAGACTAATACCGAAATTACACGTTCTTGATTTTCAGAATGTTACCAAAGAGGAGAGAAAAGTAGCAAATTTACCGATTGCAAAGAGTAAAGAAACTGATGCTGAGGTGAAGAAAATTGATAACGTTAGAGAAACAAGTAATAAGAAAAAAGATAAGAATGTTGAATTAATGAATTTTGTTGTTGGTAAGATGTCTGAAGAGAAGAAAAAAGAAATCAAACAACAGTTAGCAAACGCGACATCTTTAGATGAAATAATGAAACTTGAAAAATTACTTTCTGGTGGTTCATCTTAATTGTGCCATCAACATGTATTGTTATTTCAATTGAACGATTAAGTATGCTTGATCAATTGTCTTTTTTATCCTACATATGATAGGATATTTGCTATTTTACCGACTTGGAATTTATTCACTTCAAAATATCTAACAGGGCTGTAAACTATATCATTTTATTTTTAATTTTACCAAATCATTTTTGAACACAGAGGAATCGGGAATGACTGGTGTTCTTATTAGTCCGGTGACGAACCTGGTCTTGCATTTATTCTTGTTATTAATATAGGTATTGATAGAATGGGGAATCAACGGTTGAATTGTTAGATTCTGGCATTTTAATTTAGATGTTATATGGATTTTATTATTAGATTTTGTGTATGTATGACTATAAAGTCTTCTCGTTATATAGAGAATATAGAAAATAAATAAAATATATCAAAATGATTTCAAATGAATAATATAAATGAGAAATGAAATGTTTCACCTTTATATATAAATTCTCAAAATAAAGAGACATGAAATATTCAGGTTAATGAATGGTTAAAAACTATTCAGTATATAGAAGAATTAAAACAAGGGATGAAATAATCCAATGTTATACTTTATTCATCTAACCATGAATTATAATAAAAAGAAAGGAGATATCATATAATGATATAGTATGAGGGTTAAGGATCTTATGGCTAATGTTCTTATAAAGACCATTGTCTAGCACATTTCTAGCAGGCATATTTGTATATTAAAAAATTTCACAATTTAATATTTTGTAAACAATATAAAAAGAAGAGTTTGATCATTTAAAAAGAAAACAAATCTTAAAATAACTGAATATATAAATGCCAAAGCTTTATTAATATAATACCGTAGTTCTGTTATATCAGCTTTTTATCAAAAGCTTCATAATCAACTTACAAGTAGTTTATCTATAGGGTTAAATAATTTTAAAAATATAAAGTTATAATGTACAAGATTTTTATAATTTTTATTTATTTATCAGTTTAGGCTTCAACAGTTTCAGTAACTTCCTTCTTCTCTTCCTTCTTTTCTTCAACGATTGGCTTACCATCCTTGTCGATACCGGCAATACCTCTAGCAGTTAAAAATTCGAATATACTTCTTTGAACCTTGTCACCCTTCTTAGATTCAGTTTCTTCACCTTTAGCACCAGTAACTCTGCTGAAAGAATCAATATAAGCAAAGAAAGCATTGAAAACATTATCATCAACTTCTTCTTTATAGATCTTATCATAAATATGTTTCATCTTAAAAGCATCCATCTCTTCTTGATGTTTACTGAAATCAATTGGTTCATAACCAAAAGTTTCTAAACGAGAATTGTATCCATCATAAACTGGAGCTTCTAATAATAAACCTAAAGCTGGGGCCTTTGGAATGTTAATCTTTTGTGGACCATAAGCTTGAGAAATACGTTCCACTGGAGTACCACAACGGGTGACTAAAGTAGCCATGGAAATCATCTTACGAATTTGATGTAACATGAAGGATTGACCATGAATTTTAATAGAAACCCATTCAGTCTTAGCATCACCAATGACAAATGGTTCAGAAACTTTAATAGCTTTCATGAATCTAATAGCACTATGATCTTTAAAATCTTTACCTTGAGTGAAATTATGGAAATTATGAGCATTAACATATTGTTTCATAGCAGCACGAAATTTAGTTAATTTTTCCTTTGATAAACGATATTCTCTACGTAAAGAGTTTTCTAATTGTTTATATTGTTTAACTTTAGAATAAACTTCACTATTTTCAGTAAATTCACCCTTTGGTGGTGGAACATAAGCTTTAATTTGTTCCATATCTTCATCAGAGAAAGTTTCTTTACATTTAGCGTTAAAATTTTTCCAAAATTCCACAGATTCTAAATCTTCATCAAGAACACCTGGGAATTCTTTCTTACTTTCTTCTAAATCATTGTATAAGATAGAATATGGTTTTGGACCAATTAAAGAATAAGTTGGTAATAAATATTCGTACCAACGAGAACTACACATCTTTCTACAATCGAAAGCTTTGTTAACTCTACTAATACCCCAAACTCTAATACCTTCTGGTAAATTTTCATTAATTTTATCTTTAATATCTGGATCTTCAATAATTAATTTAACAGAGATTAAATTACCACCAGCATGAACACCTTTATCAGTTCTAGCAGCTCTCATAAACCCATTTTTCTTTAAATCTTTAGCATTATCTTGAGAAATGGCACCAGCTTCACCAAATGCTTTGAAAAGAGTACCTTCAATGGTTGGATTTGGTGGATTATATTGCATACCACAATAACCAGTACCACAATAACCAAGCATAACAGCAACTTTACGTTTTGGTAATCTTGGAGCTCTTGGAATTGGATTACCATCGGCATCTAATTCAAGAGGTCTAGCGACTCTTTGTTTCTTCTTTTCAGGTTCATCACCATCTTGTTTAGCTTCATTTTTTTTATCTTCATCGAAATCAGCCTTTCTAGTTTTAGTGATTTCTTCGACGGCAACAGTTTCAACTTGTTCAGTTGGTTTTGTTTCAATTTGATCAGCAGACATGATTGATAATTGTTTTGGTGCTGGTGTGATTAAGAATTATGAAAACAACCCAATGCAAATTGTAAAGACTCGAGATGAGATGAGATGAGATGAGCTTTAGATTCAAAATTTTCGATGTTTTTATTTTCTTTAAATTTTTCAATCTTTAAATTTTTCATTGAGAACTTGATAGAAAACAATACGTTTTAGAAGAGAATTGAAAAGAGAGTAAAAATAGAGATAAATTTACAGTTTAGCTTGACTTAAACACACTAAATAATACCTTGAATCATTTTGTCTTGACCAATTTCCTATTCAATATACTAACAATATTATAATTAACTACATTTAGTTTTAAAAGATATCTGTCACATCATCGACCACGACACTATATAATTTTGCGATGAGATTGAAATTTTTCATTTCCAAAAGTTGCGATGAGTTAAAATTTAAATTGACATTTTAAAGATATCTTTAATATGTTGTTA
Source organism: Monosporozyma yasuniensis (assembly GCA_030558655.1). Classification (NCBI taxonomy): domain Eukaryota; kingdom Fungi; phylum Ascomycota; class Saccharomycetes; order Saccharomycetales; family Saccharomycetaceae; genus Monosporozyma; species Monosporozyma yasuniensis. The sequence continues at coordinate 223,066 of JAKTQC010000007.1, forward strand.
TTGAATGTATTAGTTGTTATTTAATAGTATCATATAAGTAGTACTATCATCATCACCACTACATAATAATGAGACAACTTACAGAAGAAGAAACAAGAGTCGTTTTTGAAAAGTTGGCCGGTTATATTGGTAGAAATATCGCCAATTTAGTTGATAATAAAGAAAATCCACATGTGTTTAGATTACAAAAGGATAGAGTTTATTATGTTCCAGAAAATGTTGCTAAATTAGCCACAAGTGTAGCAAGACCAAATTTAATGTCATTAGGTATTTGTCTTGGGAAATTTACTAAGACTGGTAAATTTAGATTACATATAACTGCTTTATCTGTTTTATCTAAACATGCTAAATATAAGATTTGGATTAAACCAAATGGTGAAATGCCTTTCCTTTATGGTAATCATGTCTTAAAGGCTCATGTCGGTAAGATGTCTGATGATATCCCAGAACATGCTGGTGTTATTGTGTTTTCTATGCGTGATATTCCATTAGGTTTCGGTGTCTCTGCTAAGAGTACTTCTGAATCAAGAAACTTACAACCAACTGCTATTGTTGCTTTTAGACAAGCTGATATCGGTGAATATTTAAGAGACGAAGATACTCTTTTCACCTAGTGTTATCTCGAATAATAAAAAAAAAGAGAATCATTTTGTATATTAATATCCTATAACTTCCACTCCCACATTCGTTTGAGATAAATCAAGAATCAAAAACAGTGTATAATAATATTACCAAGCACATATCACATACATACAATTATATATATATATTATATTATATTATCATATATTATCTTATAGTGTCACTATCTTTAGTATTAATATTATTTTAATCCATTAATTTAAATATAATCCTGTTTTCAGTTGTTACGAAATACAACATATAATCGGAATAGTTTAACGTAATAAACCAATGGTTTCTGCTATTTCTTCTTTCAATTTTTCATTTTCACTTCTTAATTTCTTATTTTCTGCGGTAAGATGTAATATATGATTTTCCTTCTTTGCTAATTCAGTAAATAAATTAGAATTATTCTCATATGCTTCCAATCTCACTACTCTGGCACTTAACTGTCCTGTTTGTTTCTCATCACCATTAGTCTTCTTTGGTGAAAATATACTTTCTCGATAAACCTTGTTAATTTTATCATTAAGGTTCGAATCAACCTTGTGTTCAAAATCTATTTGAATACTCCTGGTTCGATCTTTTTGTTTTAACATGTGTCAAAGCTCAGATACTTGTTTTATTGAAAGATAATACTTTCTTCTGTTATTGAATTATTTTCTAATACATTATAATCGCTATTTAATATAGCGAGAACCTTTTAAGAGGTTTGTCATAATTTTTGCTTTATAATCTATTAATTGCTTTTTTTTACTGTAATAATGACTGATAGTTACCTTTTTGTTACGTTTATTACAACTTCATATTGGTTGATTTTTGCTTTGTTTTAAAGTGTTTTAACCTCATATAATTTTGCTAATATGTTATGTGACAACATTCTTTTAACAAAGTGGGCTGAAAGTGGGAAACAACAAAGCGGCTATTTCAAATTGGCAAGAAGACTCATGAAAGACAACTTTTAATTTTGGTCCTTTTCATTAATATATTATATTATTACTTTATGTAAAGATGGAGTAAATATTTAAACATGATTATATTACAATTTATTTACGACCTTTACCTTTACCTTTTCCCTTCCCTTTCTTCTTGTTATTATTATTATTTGTATTTTTCTTAGTAATATCAAGAGATTGTTCAGCCTTTTTATTCATTGCACCACCTTGTGTTTGTTTAGCAAGTTGCTTCTTCTTTGGTCTATATGTAGATCTATCTCTTAATGGTAACCATCTTTCAGGATCAGGTTTATTTTGTAAATTAATTGAATCACCACGTTTTTCTAAAAATTTCTTTAATTTTTGAGCTTTTCTCTTTTCTTTCTTAACCTTTAATTTATGTTTAACAATTTTATTTTGCTTGTTAGCATGACTCTTATTTTTATTTATAATTGATTCAAATGGTTTAATACTTAATGAAATTAATTCATCGACATCAATATTTAATACTAATTCAGCAGCCTTTTCAACATTTAACTGTTCTTCATTTAAAACAGATTGTATTAAGACATCTTTTTCAAGTAGATCAGAACTAATCTTTTCTTGGAATACCTTCTTAGCATTATCAACTTGACCTAAATTTAAGAATTGGAAACCAACATATTTCCATAAATTATAATCATTTAATTTAGAATTTGTTAACAAATTCTTTAACAAACGTTCTTTCAAATTATCCTTACCTGTAATATCGTATAACTGACAAATAATGTAATAGATAAAGATAGATAAACGGTTATTAGCAGCAAATTTATCTTGAGATAAATAGATGTCACATAATTTAATTGCATTATCATATTGTTGTTCTTTGTATAAAATTTGAATGGTTAAGATCAAAAGACCAAAAACCAACGAGTTGGTGTAAAATTCTTTCTTCTTTTCTAAACATTTATGATACAATCTTTTAGCTTGAGTTCTAAATGGTTCCAACACAATATCATTAACTAAAGTACCATACAATTTGGAAATATTAACATAATTAAATGATTTATCGTTTGGCTTACTGGTTGATTTATTGTATAAGGATAACATTTGGAAATTTCTGTTTAATAAGACATTTTGTGGATAAGTAAAGAATTTAGCACTTAATGAATGGATCTTTTCAAAATTTAATTCTCTTAAGATTAAATTAAAATTATCCTCATATTTAGATAAATCACGTAAAGCCATATAATTATTTTGTGCAATAAGATGTAATGGATTTTCTTTTGGAATTCTCACTAATAATGGTTTTAAAATTTCTTTACATTTAACGTTATCACCCATTAATTGATAAACATATGATAATTGTAATTGAATGGCAAATATATCATTTTCATAACCTTCTTCAGTGGCCATCTGTAGACTCTTGTTTAATAATTCAAGGGCTTGCGGATAATCACCTTTAGTGGATAAAATCATAGCTTCATTAAATAGTAAATCATATGAATCTGGGTTAGTTTCTGAAACCAATGCAGCTTTATCTTGTAAAGATGGGTTAGCAGTTAATGGAACTCTTTCATTACAAGCCAATTCTAAAAGATTATCATTCCCTTCTGGGTTCTTAGAAGCTAAATCTCTGTATAGTTCATAAGCCTTGGAGTTTGTGTGTGAATTTTTTAAAGCATATTGAGCATAAAGATGAGTTAAACCTCTAGTCAATTCATCATCCTTATTAGCATCTTTAACCTTTTGATATATCTCTAATTTTTCAAAATCATTGAATCTATTAATCTTATAATAAACGTAACCAATTTCTAAAATCATATCATCTAAATTGACTTTCCCATCTTGATACTTCTTCAATTGGTTGAAGGCCTTTTGATATTTATCTTGTTTAATCAATGCTACTAACAAATTTTTCAAAACTTGTGTTGGATTGGCACAACCACCTTCTAATAATGCAATACAAGTAGTTTCAACGTCAGCATGTTCGTTTTGGGCAGATTGAACGTCCAATTGTGTCAAAAGAGAACTTAATGTAGAACGAGCCATTGCTTGGTATAATTTCTTTAAGCAGTTATTCTCACAACTTTGAAACTTTATCCATTCATCATTGACACCAATACATTGAAGAGTTAAAGCATTCTTGAAAGACAACAACAAATATTTTATTTTTTTCCACCAAAAAAAAAATTATAGAGGTAGAAGGTCACGTGAAGGTGACATATAGATAAAGTGTAACAATTACTATTCATGTGTGAGGCTTATTTAGTGATATATTGTCGTTCTGTTAAGTTATCACAATTTGATATGATATATCATGATAGTTGTGTTTGAAATATTTGAGTTTAAGGTTAAATTTCTAGGAGGAATATGTATATTTTTATATATGAATTAAAATGGAGCAATGAATGATTTACCAAAACTCTTTATTTCTAATTATCCATGGATGCCTCTTGATATCTCTCAACGAGAGTCTACTTCTTGGATCGGTGGATAATATACGCTTAATCAAGTTTTGGGCGTCTAATGACATTGTTTGTGGGAATTCAATATCAACTTTCATAATACGTTTATATGTCATTTCCTTTGTGGATTCTTCAAATGGTGGTGACCCAACTAACAGTTCATACATTAACACTCCTAATGCCCATACATCAACTGTTTGATCATACTCCTTTGATGTTATCAATTCAGGAGATAAATAATCAATGGTACCACAAAGAGTCTTACGTCTAGTGCCATATGGATTGATAATACTCCAACCAAAATCAGTTAATTTCACCTGATTGTTTGGTCCAATTAAGATATTCTCAGGCTTAATATCACGATGTATAATCCTCCTTTGATGTAAATAATCTAATGCATCCGCGATTTGATACACAAAAGAAGAGGCAATAATATCATTAAATGGACCATGAGTTTCTAACAACTTATATAATTCTCCATGTGGCATAAATTCCATCAACATATAAACTCTCTTTTCATCATGGAAGTAACCATATAATTTAGCAATATTTGGATGATTTAATGAAGCTTGAATCTCAACTTCTCTAATAAATTGTCTTTCTAATCTATAATGTTCAATATCTTTCTTATTCATTGCTTTCAAAGCACATATAAACCCACTCTTCTTCTCTCTTACACAATACACTTTCCCAAACTTACCTTTACCTAGTTTAAGACCAAATTCAAAATCATCTTTATTCATAGATTTTATTTTTAATGTGGGAGATGTTAAAGTGTGCTTGCTTTTAATTTCTGTATTATTTATACTTGTATGCTTTTCATGATGTAGCGTTCCAGCATTGTTGACTGAGGTTATTTGAGGTGGCTTAATAGGTGAGCTCTCTCTAGATGGAATCTTATAATTATTATATAGATTGTTAATTAGATCTCTCTTCACTGGAGACAGAGATGCTGAGGGGGAAGATGATGCAATGTAAACTTTATTGGGAGAACCAGATAGCTTAGAATATCTTCTTGAATTTAATGTATTTTTCAAGTTTCTTCTTTTCGAGGGACTGATTCTGGAATTTGAGGTTGATATTATCGATAAAACAGCTTTATGTTGATCCAAAGTTTCCTTTTTGTTCAACTGATAACTTGACTTTGTTCTATGGGGTAACGACATTTGTCGATTGCTGTGGCTGTAGAGCTGTGATCGTGTCTACTCACCCTGCTATCCAGTCTTTAACTGAAATAATGTACGTTAGATCAGATTTTAAAGATGTAAACAACATCGAAAAGTGAAATATTATTTTACTTGCAAAGAGAAGGATATTCGTTATGAGGAGGAGAAAGTTGTTGAAAGATAAAGTGACAAACACAAGAACATTATGGACGAATTGCTGAAATGGGGGTCTGATGTGGGCATCCAATTACCAGAGGGGATTGAATTTGTTAAAGATGAAAAGAAAGGCCTCACTGCGGTTTGTACAAGTCCAGAAGGCCTAAAGAATCCAAAGATTAGTGCTCCATTAAATGCATTAATTACTGGTGTTTTGGCAGAAAAGGTATTTGGGAGGAAAGATAATGTGTTATTGAAATTCTTGGTAGCTAAATTGAAATTCGATACTGATCCAACATACGTTAACGATGGTACTATAGATTTACAAGCCAAATTTTCTCCATATTTAAATGCTTTACCAAAAGTTGTTGACTCACCAATTGTATGGAATCCAAAGGAGGTTGCTCTATTAGACAATACCAACTTGAGTAATTCTTTAAGAGAGAGATTTTATACTATTTTTAAACAATGGTATGATATAATACAAGAAAATGAACTATTAAAATCATTCCAAAATGAAATGGTACATGATATTGAATTATACCAACAATGGGATCAATTATCTATGCAACAAGTATACGATGAAATTATATCAAAGACCGTAGAATTGAAACCAACTCATTGGTGTTCATTCTCTTCATTCTTATGGTCTCATTTAATTTTCACTTCAAGAGCATTTCCAGAATATGTTATTAATGCTGGTAATTGTGAAGAATCTGCTATCATGTTATTACCAATTATTGATTTATTAAATCATGATTACACATCAAAAGTGGAATGGTCTACAAATAATGAACATTCATTTATTCTTTCATTATTAAATAATGATATCAAACAAAGTGACGAATTATTTAATAATTATGGTGCCAAAGGTAATGAAGAATTATTAAATGGGTATGGGTTTGTACTGGAAAACAATATTTGTGATTCAGTTGCATTAAAGATCAAATTACCTTTACCAGTCATTGAAAATATTTTACATACCGAACCAACCATTACATTACCAATTACTGACGATTATACTACATATGCGTTTGATGTTAATTCCAAACAAAATTATGCCAACAAGATTCGTACAGTTGAAGATTATAAAGATGGGATTACATTCCTTTTACAAGAAAGTAACGATGTTGCTTTAACATCTTTATTACAAGTCTTTACATTTTTATCTAAACATGACCAGGAAACTATAGGGGGATCTATTAGACCAAGATTTGAAGGGTTACAAGGATTAAGAAATGCCTTACACCGTAAATTAGATGATCTTGATTTACCAACAAGTGAGTCTGAATATTCACAATACGAAATCAAAAAATATAGAGGGTATTGTGCCAAAATTTATAGAGATTCTCAAAGAAGAATATTGAAACATTCAATAAGTGTTTTGAAATCCTGGGAGAAACAATGGTTGAAAGATTACAAGTCACAATTATTAACTATTGATAAAGTGTTCAGATACGATAATAGATTTGCTGAAACTGAATTGTCTGCTTGTTTTGTCGATGCCGAAGAGGATGTTGGATTTGATTCCACATTTGATCTTTTCGTGTTATGGATAGTTGTTAAGAACCTTAACCACTCTTTCAACAAGAAACACCAATGGGTCGAAAAAGATTTACAAACATATATTAAGTCCCACAAACAAGAGGGGAAATTTCTCACAATTACAAAAGATTCACAAGCTTTCTACAATGCTTATTTCCCTCAAGGCAACAACGTAATCACTATTGAAGCTGTAGACATAGCATTAAACTTCATCGCAGACAACACATTCACCAGATCTAGTGGGTCTCATGAAACTATCCTTGTCAGCTTGACACAGTAAGAAAACATCTATCTTTTACTAATTTTACTAATTTTACTAATTCTCTGCCACATTATTGGATTTCTAAGCAATTTTGACCAATTTTTTTCATTTTTTTAGCAAGAAAATTTTCGATGCCCAAAAGCTCGGATTCTGAATCATACAAAGCTTTAACAAACACATCTTAACTATCATCTGTTGTCTATAAAATATATATAGTATATCGACATATATCTGACATAGTTTATCTTCTCAAAGATTAGACTAGATTTCTATTTCGAGGGAAAACTCATAAGAAACAGAATATCCTAAAATATACTACTTATTAAAATATGGCTTTCAGTAACGCGATTACCGCTAGTGTAGTGGCTGCTATTACTATCTATTTATATTTTGGTGGGAGAGTTTCTGTGGCTATCGTGTTATTTGTCAGTTATGGTATCTTTTACACTGAACAAAACAAACCACAACAAGTTGATGGTGATAAGAATGAATTAGACTCGAAGTCCGAACCTTTAAAGAAGGAAAAGAAGAAACATGCTTGTGCATGTGGCGGTGGTAGTGGCGGTGGATGTGGTAGTAAACCAAAATCTGAAGGTGCTAAGAAGAAAGGTTGTTGCGGTGGTAAAGGTGGTTGTGGTGGTCATGGTGGTCATAGTCACGAACATGGCCATTCTCACAGTCATGAACACGGTCATTCTCACAGTCATGAACACGGCCATGAACACGGTCATTCTCAAGAAGAAGGACATTCTCATTCCCATGCTGGCGGGTGTGCGTGTGCTGCGAAGAGAGAAAAGAAGAACCACAAGGATGATAACAACAGTTCTGATGAAGATGATCATTTAGAACAATTAGATGATTTAACCATCGATTTTACTGGTGCTTTCAACACAGCTCATAATGCAAAGAAACCATTAAAGAAAATGCCAAAGAGGGAACCAAAACGTTTTAACAAGGAAAAGAATACTGAAACTGCCAAGGATGAAAATGATGGTTTAATCAAAAGTGCCTTTACTATCTCTCATGAGAAATTATTAAATTCTGAAGTTTATGTGTTTTACAGTTCTTTACAAGGTGCTGCTGAAAAAGCTGCTAAGATTGTGGAAACACAATTACAACAAATTAAGGAATTAACCAAAGAACCAATCTTAATGAATTTGGATGAATTAGATAATATTGATGATTATTTTGTTGATGTTCCAAGTGAAAATGCTTTATATGTTATTGTCTTACCATCTTACGATGTCGATTGTCCATTAGATTATTTCTTACAAACCATGGAAGAAAATTTCTACGATTCAAGATTAGAACGTTATCCCTTACGTAAATTAGTCGGTTATACCGTATTAGGTTTAGGTGATTCTGAATCCTGGCCAGATAAATTTTGTTATCAAGCTAAGAAGACTGATCAATTGATGGCTAAATTAGGTGGTAGAAGAATTTTCCCAATTGGTGAAGTTTGTATGAAGACAAGCGGTAATCCAGCCATTGAAAGTTGGGGGAAATTATTAGGTGAAATGTTAAAGGATGATGAACCAATTTTATATGAATACGATGAAACTGTATCCAATGAGGCTGATGAAGAAGATGAAGAAGAGCCTGAAATTGATTTAGACAGTGAAGACGAACAATTAGCTGATGTCGAAGATCTTGCAGGTCCAGATTCTGATAAAACCACAAAGAATCAATATGAAATTAAACAAATGGTAGCTAAGAACAGTCCAACTTATAAGAATTTAACTAAACAAGGTTATAAGATTGTTGGTTCTCATTCCGGTGTTAAAGTATGCAGATGGACTAAGAATGAATTGCGTGGTAGAGGTTCTTGTTATAAGAAATCTCTTTTCAATATTGCTTCAAGTAGATGTATGGAATTAACACCATCTTTAGCTTGTTCATCTAAATGTGTTTTCTGTTGGAGACATGGTACTAATCCAGTATCAAAGAATTGGAGATGGGAAGTTGATGAACCTGAATTTATCTTAGAAAATGCCTTACTTGCTCATTATTCTATGATTAAACAAATGAGAGGTGTTCCAGGTGTTGTTGCTGAAAGATTTGCAAAAGCTTTTAAAGTTGCTCACTGTGCTTTATCTTTAGTTGGTGAACCAATTTTATATCCATACATCACTAAATTTATTGAATTATTACATCAAAAGGATATTACTTCTTTCTTAGTTTGTAATGCTCAACATCCAGAATCATTAAGAACTATTGGTAAAGTAACACAATTATATGTTTCTATCGATGCTTCTACAAAGCAAGAATTGAAAAAAGTGGATAGACCATTATATAAAGATTTCTGGGAAAGAATGATGGAATGTTTAGATATTATTAGAACTGTTCAATCACATCAAAGAACTGTTTTCAGATTAACTCTTGTTAAAGGTTTTAATATGGGTGATATTAGTTCATATGCTGATTTAGTGGGTCGTGGGTTACCATGTTTCATTGAAGTTAAAGGTGCCACTTTTAGTGGTTCTTCTAAAGATAATGTTAATAGTTTAACGATGCAAAATATTCCATATAATGAAGAATGTAAAAAATTTGTGGAAAAATTTGTTGCTGAATTACAAAGACGTGGATTACCATATGAAGTAGCCGCTGAACATGCTCATTCAAATTGTATCTTAATTGCAAATTCTAAATTTAAAATTAATGGTGAATGGCATACTCATATTGCATTTGATAAGTTCTTTGAATTATTGAAAAGTGGTAAAGATTTTACATATATGGATTATTTAGAAAAGACTCCAGAATGGGCATTGTATGGTAATGGTGGGTTTGCACCAGGTAATGAAAGAGTGATTAGAAAGGAGAAGAAATTAAAGAATAAATTGTTAAGAGAACAGGAATCTTTAAAGAGTGAAACTTCAAGTATTGTCACTGAAGAATCGTCTACTGCTGAAGTTCCAGTTGAAGCATAACCAAATTAACTATTTATTAGGGAAAAAAATGTGTATAATCTTGTTTATTTATTTATTTATTTATTTATTTATTAATTAAAGTTCAATCGTTTGATAATTGATCTGTCATGATATTATAAAATTAAAACGTAGAAAAGAAGAAGAAACAGAATATATATGTATGTAGATAGATAAAAAATAGCAATAATAGATAAGAAGGGCATTAAAAAGCAAATAAATTTTAAAAGAAATGAATCAATTTTAATAAATGGAACATTAAAGTGGCAAAGGAAAGACCAAAAATTTTTTTATGAATCCATTTGGAGAATAATAAAGATGAAACAAATTTATACACTTGAATATAAGCGTAAAATCTAATACCTTCTTTAGTATTCCATAATGGTGCGACGAATTTAGGCATTAACGCGGTAGATTCATTTGTATGTGCTTCAGTTAAATATTCTCTTGATAAAATTGGATTATCTGTCACTGTACCATAAATTGGTAAACCAACAGTATATTTAAAATCAACTTTTTTATTAATTGTCCATAGAAAGACTTTAAGATTATTCTCATTTAAGATAGGAATCATTTTTTTTCTAAATTGTTTTGTCCAAGTAGAAATATAATGAACACTAATCCCATATAATTGGAATTTTGGATCGTTTAATTTAATTGAATGATTAATAAATTGATTTGCGATATCAAGAGACATTGTGATGACAATGACTTTAAATTCTTTGAAAACACCTGTTGAAATACCGTATTCAAACCAATCTAATAGCCATACCCCCCAAATAATCTTTGATCTCCAAAAGGTTAAATCATTTTTAACTTTTAATAATTCAGAGTAGGTTCTTAAAAGGATTAATTTATCATTAGTAAATTTGATATCCAACATTAATTGACATTTTACATGTGTAATTGACCATTCAAGGATATCAGTTAAAGTCATCATTGATAAAGTTGGATCTTCTTTGTTCCTTAATTTTTGTAAATCTTCCCATTTAGATTCTGAGATAATCAAATCTGAATCCCAGGTTCTACCAGTGTTTGAATCATGATTAACCACAATAACGCCATCCAATGTCATTTGTAAATCAGTTTCAATGATGTCTACATTAGCCTCATAAGCCTTTTCAAAGGCTAATAATGTATTTTCTGGGTATAACCCTCTAAACGCTCTGTGTCCCACCACTTGTACTTGTGACATATTTAGTCTTTCGTCTCTTTGTAAAAGGTTCAAACCACACTTATCCTAACCGACCAGTTGTGATTCCTAGTCTCCTTAGCAACATCAATGAAATAACCCCTTTGTAAATCACTTTCTTGCACTATCAAATATTAATTAAATTAATAATAATAATTATAATTATAATTTCAATTTGCTTCAACGCGACGTTTTTCTCGAAGAAACAAAACGTGGAAAATTTTAATTTTAATTTTAATTTAAATAAATTTGAAATCACAAGAAAGAACACCTTTGTTTGTGATCAGATTTGGAATTTATAAGAAAAGTTAAAGAGAGATCAACGGTGTTAATCCAGACACAACACGACAAGGTCAACAAACAAACAAACATGGATTTAAGAGTTGGTAGAAAGTTTAGGATCGGAAGAAAAATCGGGAGTGGGTCCTTTGGTGATATTTATCATGGGACAAATTTAATTAGTGGTGAAGAAGTTGCTATCAAATTAGAATCCATTAGATCTAGACATCCACAATTAGAATATGAATCTCGAGTTTATCGTTATTTAAGTGGTGGGATTGGGATCCCCTTTATTAGATGGTTTGGTCGTGAAGGTGAATATAATGCTATGGTTATTGATTTATTAGGACCATCGTTAGAAGATTTATTTAATTATTGTCATAGAAAATTCTCTTTAAAGACTGTAATTATGTTAGCATTACAAATGATTTTCAGAATTCAATATGTTCATGGTAGATCTTTTATTCATAGAGATATTAAACCTGATAATTTCTTAATGGGTACTGGACGTCGTGGTTCAACGGTTCATTTAATTGATTTTGGTCTTTCTAAAAAATATAGAGATTTTAATACTCATCGTCATATTCCATATCGTGAAAATAAATCTTTGACTGGTACAGCACGTTATGCTTCAGTAAATACACATTTAGGGATTGAACAATGTAGAAGAGATGATTTAGAATCTCTTGGTTATATCTTTGTTTATTTCTGTAAAGGATCATTACCATGGCAAGGTTTAAAAGCAACAACAAAGAAACAAAAATATGATAGAATCTTAGAGAAAAAATTAAGTGTTAATGTTGATACATTATGTCAAGGTTTACCAGTGGAATTTAAAGACTATTTAAATTATTGTAAGAATTTAAAATTTGATGAAAGACCTGATTATTTATATTTAGCACGTCTTTTTAAGGATCTTTCAATTAAATTAGAATATCATAATGATCATTTATTTGATTGGACTATGTTACGTTATACAAAAGCTATGGTAGAAAAACAACGTGAAGTATTAAATAATAATGGTTCTGATGCTAATGCCACAGGTGCTAATGCTACTACCACTACTACTAATAATAATAACAATACCACAACTCAAGAAGATAAGAATGAAGCATTTGAAAAGATAAAATTATTAACAATGAAAAAATTTTCTTCTCATTTCCATTATTATAAAGTTGATTGTAAATATAATCCATCACCAGAAGAAATTAAACAACAAACCATTGATAATAATAATTTAATTTCATCATTACCACAAGAATTATTAAATGCTGTTGATAAAGGTATGGATCAATTAAAACAACAACAAAGTCAACAACAACAAAATCAAACTCAACAAGCTGATCCAATGGATCAACAACAACCACAACAAGGTCAACAAGCTGCACCAGGTCAAGAAACACTTTTAGATCAACAAAGAAGAGACCCAAATAGACAATACATGCCAACTGTTCAACAACAGTTAAGCAGACCTATGGGTGCCACTCAATATCCTCCACAACAACAACAACCTCCACAACAACAAAATAGCCCCGCTAATAATAATAACTTGTGGTTATAGAATATTTGCAATCACAACAAAACTATTCATAGAACATGCCTCCTTCCCTCAAAATAAGATAAGATGAGATTAGCTTTATCATAAATTTATATATATATATATATATATATTACATATTATATTTTCACATATTATTCATTAAACCCTCATTACCAGTCTATATAGCAAGCAATTGATAATAATAATAATAATTATTGATTGCTTCTAAGTCTGCAATTCGTTATAGTAATCTTTCTATGAAAAATTAATTAATGGCAATTTTTCAAAATTTAAGTGAAAATTTATGAATTTTGAAAGGAGCTCCTCCCAGAATAACTTTATTGGAAATTACATTAACACAAACACAGATTAAAACATACAGTACTCAATTCAATTAGAGGTAAGTTAAATAACCGATAGTAAAAGAACACTGAACACTGATATACAGCTTTTATTTTGTAAAAATACACTTTCAATTTGTTAAGTTATCCCAATTTAAATATTTTATAAGGGATATTTTTTTTTAAAACAATTTGATTCCAAGGGAAGAACTGTTATTTTAATTGATTTTTTATTCCAATTCCCATCAAATATACATATAAACATAATTATGACTGAAATGGTTAAACCGGTACAAGGGACTGTTGCTGCTGCTACTACAACTGCAGCCACCGAGGATGCTACAAATCCATCTTTGTTACCACAAAGATCTACTATTTCCAAGGGGAAATATTCTCTTAATGATTTCCAAATTATGAGAACTTTAGGGACTGGTTCCTTTGGTAGAGTTCATTTAGTTAGATCTGTACATAATGGTAGATATTATGCTATTAAAGTGTTGAAAAAGGAACAAGTAGTAAGAATGAAACAGATTGAACATACAAATGATGAAAGACGTATGTTAAAACTGGTAGAACATCCATTCTTAATTAGAATGTGGGGGACTTTCCAAGATTCAAAAAATTTATTTATGGTTATGGATTATATTGAAGGTGGTGAATTATTTTCATTATTAAGAAAATCACAACGTTTCCCAAATCCAGTGGCTAAATTTTATGCCGCTGAAGTGACTTTAGCATTAGAATATCTTCATTATCATAATATTATTTATAGAGATTTAAAACCAGAAAATATCTTATTAGATCGTAATGGTCATATTAAGATTACAGATTTTGGTTTTGCTAAGGAAGTAGAATCTGTTACATGGACTTTATGTGGGACTCCAGATTATATTGCTCCTGAAGTTATTGCCACAAAACCATATAATAAATCTGTTGATTGGTGGTCTTTAGGTATCTTAATCTTTGAAATGTTAGCTGGTTATACTCCATTTTATGATACTACTCCAATGAAGACATATGAAAAGATTTTACAAGGTAAAGTAATATATCCGCCATTTTTCCACCCTGATGTAGTAGATCTATTAAGTAAATTAATTACTAGTGATTTAACCAGAAGAATTGGTAATTTACAAAGTGGATCAAGAGATATTAAATCTCATCCATGGTTTAGTGAAGTTGTTTGGGAAAAATTATTAAATAAAGATATTGAAACTCCTTATGAACCACCAATCACTGCTGGTGTCGGTGATACTTCTTTATTCGATCAATATCCTGAAGAAAGATTCGATTATGGTATTCAATCTGAAGATCCATATGAAAAATATTTTGTTGATTTCTAAAATTATTTTTATTTTATCCCTCTCTTTCTTCTTTTAATTTCTTTTTAACTTCCATAAAACACACTTAACTTGCAAGTATATATTGATATTATCTATTTATTATTAATTATAACATAATTAATATAAACTTTCTAAATAATTTCATATATACAATTGTACGTATGTACAGTAATAATCATGATAACTTAATAAAAAAATCATAACCTGGTTATATATAAATTAAATAATATTAATTCTCTATTCTTTCTTCTTTTCGCTGACATAATTTAATGCACTTAATCTTTCAGCTAAAGTTGGGTGACTGTAATGATAAGATGAATAGAATTTATCAACACTCATAGTAGAAAGATTCTTGATTTGTAAATTAATTAACGCACGAGATAAATCGGTACTTAATCCACGTTTTTCAGCAAAACCATCAGCTTGATATTCTTGTTTTCTTTGTAATAATGACATACCAAATTGAACAATACATTCTAATGGAGTTAATAAATCATTAAATAATAAGAACCCAATTAAGATTGGGAAACCTTGAGTGAAAACAATGGCATTGTTGTTTAATAAAGAGGAAGAAATGATTTCTTCGTTGTTCTTTAGGATAAACCCAAAGGCATTGTAAAAGGATTCATTACGGTAAACACTAGTGAATAATCTCATAATTAAAAGAATGTGAGCTTGAGAAATGATTAAAAGATTTAATACATGATTCATTTGCCAATGACCAATTTCATGAGCTAAGACAGCAGTAATTTCTTTAATAGAACTTTGGTTAACCAAAGTGTCAAATAAGACAATTCTCTTTGAAGTGAATGGTAACCCAGTAAAATAAGCATTAGAATGAGAAGATCTCTTTGAACCATCAACAACAAAAACTTTATCTAATGGGAATCCACAATCCTTGGCTAAGTTTTCAATAGAAACTTTTAATTCACCATCTTCTAATGGAGTAAATTTGTTAAATAATGGCATAATGAAAACTGGAACTAAAACCATGGCTAAGACTTGAACAACAAGGAAGAACAAACAAATGTACCATAAAAAGTTAGTCTCAAATAAGTCGAAAATCTTCAAGAATAAATAAAGAATTGGACCGCCAATAACATAACCTAACACATTACCTTTAATCATATCCATAATCCATAATTTAACAGTCAATTTATTGAAGCCAAATTTTTCTTCAAGGACGAAATGAGAGTAATAAGAAATTGGTAAACCTAAGACAGTAGATAAATTAGATAAAGTGAATAAAAACATTAAACTTTGAGCAACAATAGAGACAGCTTGATATTTAGCTGGGAATACAGCCTTAGAGATACATTGACCAAAATTCCATAATTTTGGCAAAATATCATATTTAATGAAGGCAATATTTTGAATTAAAGAAATAGTGTCAGAAACGATAGAAAACTTAATCTTTGCTTTAGAATATTCTTCAGATTTTTCAAAAGTTTCTTTATCAATTTCACCTTCAAGAACTGGAGGTAATTGTTTCTTAGATAAAACTTTGTATTGACGGTAGGATAAATAGGATTCAAATACGAATTGACTGACAGAAATACCGATAATCACTTTCTTCCAAGGGAAATTTGGATTTTGAATTGCTTCAGAAATGCAATCAAATAAAGCCATATTTGCGTGAGTTTTGAGTTTGGTTAGTCTTCAAAAAGGTCCTCTTGATTGTAATTGATCAATTGAAAGTGAGTTGAACTGTAATTAATTAAAGTTAAGTATTACGTATGTTTTAACACTTTCCATCAACTTGTTGTTTATTTAAAAAAGGTGATTTCTGAAAAATTTCAAATTGTCAAAGTTTCATCTTGAAATTACTTGTTCACCCATAGTTTATATTGTTAAAGTTATTTGAATTAAGAACATGTTATGACAAGAATAACATCACTTTGTCAATGATTTGGTTGGGAAGAGATCTACAATTGTCCGAATATCTCGTTTAACCAAGCAGTTTGGCTGATAAAAACAAAGTAAAATCGTAAATTAAAAATGACCCAATCTAGTGATGATCCATACGAAGATTACTACAATAATTCAACAACCACAACACAACAATACGAACTTCTGAAATGGCAACAAGAAGAGATTTACCTAAGAAATAATCCTGAAAAATTACCTGAATTGAAACCATTAGCTAATAGTCAAGATGCTCGAGGTGTAATTAGAAAATCCACTTGGCAAGATCAATCTTCAAGTGATGACTCTAAGAAAAGACAGAGGGAGTGAGCTAAACAACTTTTGTTTTGATGGTGATTTGTATGAATATATAATAATTATAAATAGCTTAATGTGAATGCCTTTTTTTCAACGTAATAAAGATATAAACACTTAAAAATCTTTACAACCGTTCATATAAATGAAATAAGCACTATGTTCATATGTGTGTAACAATTGATCAACTAATCCAGAAATTCTGCTCTCAGTTTCAATAGGCATAAATGATTCATGAGTCATCCCATAATACTCTAAGTCTTCTTTCTCATGGGGTAAATTGATCCTTTCAATGAATATTTCCAAACCAGAAACTTGGTAAAATGGTGGTACTAATGGAATATAATCGTTCTTATGCACTACTCTGAAATAACCTTTATCGAATTGTATTTCACCTGTTTCAAGGATTTTTTGATGGATTGTTTCCGTTTCAAATAATTGATCCACCCATTCTTTTAAATTAGTATTAAATATTCTTGGTGGTGCATAGGTTAATACTAAGGGAAAATATCCTTTTAATCTTAATTCAATTCCAACTATACTGGCCAATGCAGCCCCCAGAGAATGACCTGTAATAACGATTTTAAAATTAGGGTACCTCTCTAAAATGCATTCAATCTTTTCTAAGAAATCTTTACCTAAAGTGTCAGAAAATTTTGATACACCTCTATGAATTTGACAATCTTTACATTCAGATACTTTGCCTATTTTAACTTGTTTCCAATACTCATTTTCTGACAAAGGTTTGAAATCTGTAGGTTGAATTGTAAAATCACTAAACCAATCTTGACTTGTTGTTGAACTTCTGAATGCAACTACAACGATTTCTTTAGAATAATCAACCATGACGTATCCAGTTCCTAATTCACCTTTATCTGCTTTTAATACTTGAACAATCTTTGTACTTTCAGCTGTAGGATTAATATTTATATCATGACAAAATTCAATATGGGAAGGACAACCACCACCGGTTAATGTTAAACCTGACATTAATTCATCATTTCTGATACAACTTGAAAGTGAAGAAGCCTTACTAAAATAAACTAACCTTTCATGAATTGTCTCGGAAAAAGTAATATCATATTTTTTATGGACTGCCGTAAAATCCTTGGTAAGATTAACAACATTTTTACAATAAACGCCCCCCAGTAAAACACTTAGGTTAAGAACTAATTGTACAAACGTTTTAGTCTGCATGTTTGCTTTCTTTCTTTCTTTCTTTTAAATGGTGAACTTATTTGGGTTGATTTTGTGGCATTTTATTTAAATTAAATTATAATGAATTTTAAAAAGTTGAATATTAAATATTAATTGCTACAAAATTTAAGATCAAATGTTTACATATATGAAATGATTATTTCCATACAAAATGTAGTTATCCAAATATTTCTAAACAAACATTAATTAAAGTGGCAATACCCCATAATACACACATACCAATACCAACTAATCTAATGTTTTTAGTTGATAATCTTTCAAACAATTTAATACCGTTAATTAAATTTAATAACAAAATAGTTTGGACTAAAATAATGAAACAGGAAACAATAAACTGATAACTTAACTTCGGTGGTTCATCACCATTTGCGTCTTGGAATTCAATGTATCTTAAGAACCACCATTTAGTATCTCCAGAAAACAACCAACACATAGTAATCAACCCACTAAGACCAATCCCTACCATAGAATTTAACATTACACCACCAAGACATGATTGGAATGAAATGACAAAAAATTTAGTAGCCACCATTTCTATGTGCTCTTTATTGGGAACCTTCATATACAATTTACACATAGCCATATTAGTTAATAAATCACTTAATGAATTACCCCATGCAAATATCGTTAAACCTAAAATCGCCTTTGAAATTCCTGTAAGGACTTGATAAACTTCCATCAATTCAATCAATGCATTAGCAATAAGTGAAATGAAAAGAATCGAGTTTAAAATACCCATTGATAAGAAAATCATATTCAGGATTGTTTGATAAGTTTCTAATCTTCTTCTTTCTTTATTTTTTAATTCGATCTCTTCGATTGATGTGCTAACTTTTAATAAGGAGAATTTATTATGTAAGAACAATTCTCTATGGAAATGAGTTAATATACTCATCAATATCACAATAATTAAAATTGTAATAATCCACATTGTTAAATTTACTTTTGTCATTGAACAAAGACATGCTATCAGAGTCATTGTCATCAAAGGTGTTATTAGTGCTTGTAACCATAAAATTACAGATTTAATTATTGGTAAAGAATATTGTGTTGTATAATCATCATATTCTAATAAATCAATTAACCTTGGGCATGACATTTGTAATATCAGAACGAATGGTGTTGTCAATGAAGATAATATGGCATCCATCTTAGATTTTTGTTTGAAATTTAATAAATGTGGAGTTAATATTTGACAAAGTAGTTTCTTATATTGTTTACTTTTATGTAAGTGACTTTTCCACCTAGATTGTTCTTGTTGTATATCACCCAATTGAACAACTTGTGCTTCAATAGAATTTGGATCATCATGGTATGGATTGAATGCTGATGGTGCAGAATTTAGTTCATTCCTACCGTGATTACCACCTTCATTATTATTTGTCTGGTGATCACTATATGGAATTGGTTCTGATAAAGCTCTGGGATGTTGTCTCGGTACAGTCAAATTATCTGGTGAAACTACAATATCACTTAAATTATCGATATTCATCATTTCATGACCTAAATTTTGTAAATTTGTCGATGAAGATGATGAATTTTCTAACATATTTAAAAGATTATTAAAATCCATTGCGGAGATTAAACTTTGTTTGATACCAGTTCTTAATTCTGTATCATCATCATCATTATTATTATCTAGACCAAATCTTGATCCAATTTCTTCTAAATCAGATACTGCCCCATATGGTGAATTACCTTGATTATTATTTTGAGTAGTAGTAGATCCATCTGTATCAGTTATAATTATTTCATTTTCAATAAGATTGGTATCTTGTGTTAAAATATTTGAACTTGCATTACTATTAATATTCTTTAAATGATTACCACCATGATAAAAATGACGACGAGCAAACTTCAAATAGATATAAAACACATAAATGAATAACATAACAAGACAATTCATTAATGTAATTCTATTTTGTAAAACAATATATGTCATTAATAGCATTGCAATCATTACCATTATTAAATCTCTTAATATATTATATTTTTGACCCTTTGTTAATTGTAAATTTATTGATGACATGATAATAATGATTGTTCCCTCAACAATACAAAGAATAATCCCACATGCACCTAACACTTCACCAATAGATAATGAAATAACCGTTAAATTTGTTGGACTAGCAGTGGTCCAACTAATAAAATTTGAGAATAAATCTGGTGAAGAATTACACCATGATAATAAAATAGCCATGATGACACCAGAAGAAGCATTTGATGATATCTTAATAATATTTGAAGATGCTGAACCTGATAAATGTCTTGCAGATGGTCTTTGTCTTAATTCTACAATATTAGTTACATTAGGACATAAATAATCTGATGCACAAATACCTAATAAGATGAATAAAAGGGCTATATGGAATACACTTGATAAAACAAATTTAATGGACCATGATGCATTTGTATATAATAATTCTGGGTGTGTTAATTGTAACACCCACTGCATTTTCTCTTTTTCCTCTCAATCGATCATAAACTGTGCTTGTAAATCTTGTAAATCTGTCTATATAAGTGTTATAAATAGGCTTGGCAGTATGTATATTTAAAAGGTTTTTAAGTATTTTGACATTTTTATATAATGTGAAATTTGAAATTTCAATTTAGGCAAAGGATCAAAATAATATTAACAATAAATCAAGAATTAAGAGTTATGGATATGACGAAAAAAATTAAATATACAGGGTGATTATGTGATAATATAATTATTTAATTAGCTAGTTGGTGAAATAATAAATTATTGATATTGCAATTTAGTTTCTGGATAAGATGGACCAACTTCTTGAATAGATAAAGAAGCTAACCATTGACCCATATCCATGGCAACATCTAATGGCTTGCCTTGAACTAAACCAGCAATGAAACCGGCAGCAAAGGCATCACCAGCACCATTGGTGTCTTCAATCTTGGATTTTTCTAATGGTTTAACAGCATAGGTCTTAGTAGAATCCTTGGTGACGACAACAGTTGGTTCTAAACCGTGAGTGAAGATAACAGTCTTGTTAGCATCAGTATCAACAATAGTCTTAGCAATGGCTTCTAAATCGGTAGAATCACAAGTTAAACCGAAGGCTTCAGCATAAGCAGCAGCTTCAGTTTCATTAGCAATAATATGAGTAGCATATGGTAAGACTTTAATTAAAGCATCTTTGAAAAATTGTGGAATAAATGGAGCAGAGAAATTTAAGATAAATGGTTTACCATTTTCCTTAGCATGTTTACCTAATTTAATAATAGCTTCTGGGGAGACAGTTAAATGGAACCCACCAATATAATATAATTTAGCGTTGGTAACAGCATCCCAATGTTTATCAATATGTTCTGGTTTAAAATGATTAGCAGCACCTAAATCAGTGACTAAAGATCTATCATGACCAGTGATTAAAGCAGCACATTTACCAGTACCGAATTCTGGTGCCACTTGATATAAAGAATGAACACCAGCTTTTTCATTTTCACTTAATAATTTAGCAGAAAATTTATCATCACCAACACAACCGAAATAACCAACTTTACCTTGGCCTAAGATATAAGCAGCACCTCTTGCAGAATTTTGACCAGCACCACCAGCAATGTATTTAACATCTTGGAAAGAAGCTAATTCATCAAAAATTTTCATCTTTGAATCCTTAGTAGAATCTTCGATTAAGATGGCATCATTAGCCTTTAGATCGTATTTAGCTAAATAATCAGTAGTGACGGTGGCTTGAACGTCTAATAATGGGTTACAAAGGACAATTAATTCAGGTAAAGACATGATTGTTGTTGATGTTATTGTGTGTATATTCTTGCTGTTTACCCATCTAGGAATGTAATGAAATATTTTACTAGTCATCGGCTTAATAACCTTTTAATAATCTTTTAAAAGTCCTCGAGAGATCTTTGTTAAAAAAAAAATTTTTCGCAGTGTGAAAATTGTGAAAAAAAAGTAATCCAAAATAACATCATAATGAACTGTGATTTACATTGTGAGAGTCGTAATGTAATTGATATTGACTTCATACGGATTGGAGGGATGGATGAGTAAGTCGTTTGACCTTTTAATAATATCTTAGTAGTGTGTGTATTTAGTTATTACTAAACTTTGTAACTTGTTCAGAAGTTGGAAATAATCATCTGTCATTATCACAGAGACACGTTACCTTTATTTCAGGCTAATTCAACAGAAACCCGAAAATAAATCAAGCCAGATCAACAACACAAACTCCAAAAAGATTCAGAAACACATATATATAAGAGTGTTGTGATTCAATATACATCCTCCAATCTTACATATACACATACACACAGACACTCATTGAGAAAGACTCACCAGGATGTCTGTTAATAACACTTTGGCTAGTTCCCAAACAATTATTCAAACAGTGGATCCATTATTAAAATATTCATGGTTCCCACAATCGACGAATTATTATAAATTACATTTACATGAAATTGTTTATGCTTTCATCTTTTATCAAGTGATCTCTTCTTATATTGCTCCAATGATAAATAAACTTATCTTTAGAGAACGTTATACATCAATCACAGATCAGAAATTGAAAATTGATTTTGATATCCATGTAGTATCAATGGTACAAGCTTTTGTATCATTATATATTATTTGGCCTGTATTAACTTTACCATTATTTAGTTTCAACATTGCCACTTATCAAAATGATTATTGTTCAATGGTCACATCATTATCTGCTGGTTATTTTGTTTGGGATTTCATTGTTTGTTTAAAATATATTCATATTTATGGATTCCAATTCTTAATTCATGCCATAGTAGCATTATATGGTTCTTTAATACCATTAATGCCCGTGGTACAAGTTTGGGTACCAAAATTTTTAGTTTATGAAGCTAGTACACCATTTGTTAATATTAATTGGTTTATAATGCAATTAACATCACCACCAAGTTCATCAAATTTAAAACCTGTTAAAGTGAAAATGTGGTTTAATGCATTAAATGGTATTTGTTTAATGTCAGTTTTCTTCTTTGTAAGAATCATTTGGGGTAATTTAGCACAATTCATGTATTTTTATCAAATGTTTAAGTATAGAAGTGATATGTCAACATTAAAAGCTTATTTATGTTTAATATTAGCTTTAGTGACATTAGTATTAAATATGCTAAATTTCTTTTGGTTTGATAAGATGCTTAAGATTGCCAAAAAATTATCATCTTCTGGTAATAAGAGTAAGAAGAAGGATTAATTTAACTATCTTCTTATACCTTCTATAGATACACAAATATACAATTATATATATTTCAATTTTAAATGACAGTATTATGACATATTATACCATTATCATTAAAGCTATTTAGCAAATGTTTTACTTTAAAAAAAAATTAAGAATGAATTTTAACGATTTTAATTTATTAAGGAGCGTATTAAAGAGTAAGCAAAGAAGACACAAGAGATCAACTACACAAACACACCAAGATGTTGAGATTAACTAAGATGGTGAAAATACCTAATATGGTGCCACTAACAAGGCAATATGTTATTTGTGGTTCTAGTTTATCTGTTATTCAAAATTCTAGATTTCAATCCACTGCATCAAATGCAACTACACCAAATACAACCACACCCGCAATGGATCCATTATCTGATGAACAAATAGATGAATGGTTACAAACTATCCGTCAAGTACGTCTTGATTTAAGGAAAAATGGACCAGATAGGACAATTTTATCTGGTGAAACCATTGATCTTAATGGTAAAGAAGATTTTACCCCCACGGAAGAACAATTAAAAGAATATGAATCTTTGAAAGGTGTACCATTACCATTGAAAAAGGATCCCGTTCTTGAACATGTTACAAATATGATTATGCGTGATGGTAAGAAACAAGTTGCCGAAAAGATTATCTCCAAAGCATTACATCTTGTTTTCGTACAAACTAGAAAGGATCCCGTTGAATTATTGAAAAAATCATTAGATGAAATGGCACCATTAATGATTACAAAGACATTTAACACTAAAGTGGCTAAATCTGCTGTTATTCCAGTTCCATTAAATCAAAGACAAAGAAATAGAATTGCATGGAAATGGATCATTGAAGGTGCAAATAAACGTATTTCAAGTGATTTTGCAGTAAGATTAGGGGAAGAGTTAGTTGCTGTATCGAAAGGTGTTGGATCTGGGTTTGAAAAGAGAGACCAAATCCATAAGATGGCCATTGCACATAGAGCTTATATTAGATTAAAGTAATTTCTTTTTCTATTTCTTATCACTTTATTCACTTGTACATATAAATATATATAATTATATATAAACTCCCCATCAATATTCAATCATTCCAAGCTACCATGCACTACTAATATATCTGTATCTATATATCTCTCTTTAATTAATTGTTCATTACACCTCTTAAATACCGCATTCGGCAAAATACAAACAACGGACAACTGCGATCTTTTTCTGCAAAGCACTGCAATTTTTTGCTGTTTTGGGCAATTTCTGCGATGAGCCAAGTGAAAATCTATCACTGAGTTTGAGACACAAACAAACCACATGTTACAACGATAAGACAGAGATAAGATAAGTCAATTGATCTCGTTTTGTGGCAAGTTTATAAGACTGATTAAAATTAAACTTTCCTTTTGTTGTTTTATTTCTCAAATTAACAATTCAATCAATTGAATAAGATCACAGACAAATATGACTGATTTGAAATTGAAAGTGTCAGTCACAAAGGAAGAATATGAAGTTTACAAACGGTATTTCAAAGCATTGGATATGGATCGTACAAAAGTGGTTACTGCAGAGGTGGCTAAACCATTTTTGGAACAATCGGGGCTTTCTGGTAGACAATTGGGACAAATTTGGTCTCTTGTAGATCTAGATGGGAAAGGTTTTGTGATATTTAGAGAATTTTGTGCTTTAATAAGAATCTTATCACATTTATTAGAAACTCCATCTTTACCATTAACTTCATCATTATATGAAACACCTTCTAATAAAATCTTTCAAGCTACTGTCCCGGATAGAAAGAAACAAAGAGTCAAATCTATTCCATTACCATTGCTTACTACTAATGACATATCAAGATTTTCTCAATTATTTGATAGAACCACTGGGCAACAACCTCTATTACCGGGGGATAAAGCTAGAGATATCTTTGTGAAAGCTAATTTACCTACTGATGTCTTGGGTGATATTTGGTTTCTTTGTGATAGAGAACAAGATGGATCCTTAGATAAATTTGAATTTATTATGGCCATGCATTTAATTGGGTTAAGGTTAGCACAAAATCCATTAATGGAACCAGTTCCAAAGAGAATCTCAAGAAAATTATGGGAATCTGCAGGTTTAAAATTGAGTCGTCATTCAACTTCATCTATCTCAGCTTCTTCATCAATTTCTTCTCGTCCAGCTTCCACTGCATCTTCTTATTCTTTATCATCTTATAGATCAAATCCATCTTCAAGACGTTCTTCTCGTCAATTTTCACCAAGTTTGCAACAACAAAATGGTATTCAAAGAACTGAATCTCCCGTAATTACGAGAACTTTAAGTGGATCTTCCTCGACATCACCACATTCAACTAATAGTAATTTAGCTTCTTTCACTCCATTAGATTCACCAAAGGAAAATTCATGGATTATTCATCAAGATCATTTCAAAAATTTTCAAGCTTCTTTCTTATCCTTGGATAAAGATCAATCAAGACAATTAGGTCCACATACTTTAGTCCCA
The DNA here is from genome assembly GCA_030558655.1 of Monosporozyma yasuniensis. NCBI lineage: Eukaryota > Fungi > Ascomycota > Saccharomycetes > Saccharomycetales > Saccharomycetaceae > Monosporozyma > Monosporozyma yasuniensis. The sequence goes on from JAKTQC010000007.1 coordinate 248,948, forward strand.
TTTTTCATGAAATCTGGATTAACTAGAGAAACACTAGCTAATGTTTGGGATTTGGCTGATATGAATAAGACAGGTACATTAAATGAATTGGAATTTATTGTGGCCATGTTTTTAATTCAAAGAATTAAAATTACTAGATCTGCTTTACCATTTAAAGTTCCACAAGAATTATTAGAATCTGTGACTAATATGGCTACTGAAAGTATGGGTTCACCAAAGATTGTTGCGGAATCTAACACTGGTCTTGGTATTACAACTAATTCTGTTAAAAGTCCTTCTATTCCATCATCAAAACCTCAACAAATTCCAGAAGATGTAGCTAAGACTATTCGTGAAAAGAAAGAAAATATTGTTAATTTAAATAAACAAATCGAAGAAGCTAATAACAAATTAACTCAAGTTCATGTGAAAGAAACTGAATATGAAAGGGAATTACGTGAATTAGAAGATATTGAAGAATCTTTAATTATTAAATTAAATGGTATTAACAATTCTATTCAACAAGCTACTTCAAAATCAGATAAATTAGAACAATCTATCTCTACAGTGAAAAAAAATTCCGAACAATTAAAACAACAATTAACTGTTGCTGAAGGTAATTATCATGCAATGGATGCTAAAGTTAATAATTTAGATGAAGATTTAAAAGATTGTCTTGGGAAAAATGAACAATTACAATCTGAAATCGGTAATATGAAATCAATGACTGCTTCATTACAACCAAAATTACTTGCAAAACAAGAAGAAATCAAAACTAAGATGCAAGAATTAAACCTTTCTGGGAAAGATTTAGAGTTGGAAAAGATTACTGTTCAAAATTTACAAGCTGAATTAAATGATTTAGATAATGCTTTTAAAGTTTATAAAGCTAATATGCTAGCCCCAACTGCTAATGAAGTCAATATTGAAGAGGACAACAACAGGGATGAATAATTTTAATAAAATATAATTAAATCTTACCATAAACAAATATCTGTAATAATTTATTTTTTTACAGCAAAATTTATACAGGACAAAGATAACCAAACTGATTAAAATGGTTGGTATTCAATGTCACAATTTTATATACCCATAAATAATTAATAATAAATAATCGTAACACTAATAACAATAATAATAATAATAAAGTTAATAATAATATTATAATATTTTTCAATGGCTCAATTTATAATTATAGGATCGGTGATATATTGTAAGAAAACTGATTCTGTAAAGTTAACACCGTCTAAAGCTGAATCGCTATATCCTTTGGGAGAAAGAAGTATCAATATAATGCTCTTCCTTGTGTCATCCAGGCAATTATAATTTTTTGTCCTGCAATTTACAAACTTTATAGAATATTGCTAATTGGTATTCCTTTCATCTTAACTATTATCAAATGCAGTTTTAGTCTTGATATTCACTTTGTTGCACTAACATGTCATGTAGTGCTTCTTGTAAGTCTTTATCTGGTGCATCCAATATCCTTTGACCAAAAAACTGAGAATATGTATCATTGATTTCTTGAAGATCGTTTTTAATTCCACTTTCTAAATCCATGATTTCATCCATAAGTTTTTGATTAGTATCTCTGATTCTATTTAATCTTGATTCTAACTGATCAATAGCATTTTGTCTTTCAGTATATATACTACAATCTAATAATTCTTGTGGAGGTAATGCACTGATTGGGATATCCATTATATTTTCATCTTCACCATTATTTGAATTCTGTTTATGTTCTAATCTGACATTAGCTTCTGCTATCAACTCATCTAATTCATCTAATTTTTCTTTTACTTGACGATCGGCTAATAGATCTTCAAATTCTTTGTGACTTAAACGTGTGAAAAATTCACAAACTTGCTTTTGAGAATTCACGAGATGTGTCGTACCATCTTTTGTTTTGGAATATATTGGAAATGACGAGCTGAACTTGTCCCAATCTTGAAATTTTACTAATGATTGTTTTAAAGCTCTATCAAAAACTTGATTCAATCTTAAATATCTGATCTTTTTCACAGGTGGTGTTTCTTGTACCATTTTTATAATGTAAAATTGTTTATGAATATATAATTGTGATTCCTTTGGTATGGTCTCTTTGTGTTATGACGTCTTCAACAAAGGTTTGTTTACTTGTTTTAAAGGACCTTTCTTCACATGTCAATACTGAAAATTCTCGAAATCTTAATGAAAAAAATTGAAAATTGGTTTTAAAGCAGTAAGAGTAAGCAAGAATATATGAAGAATACCCATCCAAATATATATCCAGAGATATTTCAAGCTCAATAAAGAATTGGATAAAATTAGTGAATACGAGAAGCTAATATATTTTTGTATATATTTTTGGTAAAGATGAGGAGTTTAATAAATGCACAAAGACTTTTACAATTATACCAATTTCATCCGAAATTAAGAAATGTATGGTATTTAATTGCTGCCGCTACATTAAGTGTTGCAAATCAACCGCAAGAAATTCCAAAAGTTTACCATTATGCCATGCAATTAAGTGCTCGTAATGCAGATAAATATCATGTTACTTTAGCACATAAAACCATGGAATTGTTAAGCGACATTGATCCAGAACTCAGACAGCAAGCCCTCGAAAAAGAATATCAATTCCCATCAGTCAAGCAAGAAATAGTTACTGCAAAGTTGAAAGAAGCATTATTGAAGACTGGGCCCTTAGCAGGTCTTCCGAGAGCCATTAATGGTTTGCATACTTTGAAAGAATTCACTCCCTCAAAATTAATACCTAAAGTTTCCACCATAGATGCATGGGAAGCTGCCATGGGAGATGACATACCGTGTCCTGAGTCCCTGAGAAGGGTAGTTGAATGTAAAGAAGATCAGTTGGAGGTTGTTCATAGAGGGTTAAAACAATGGAATTCCATTTATAATAAGGTATCTAATAGAGTTGTAAATAACCTTCATTCATCATACCCTGATCTATGGTATTACACATTAATTCATTGCTATGGTCCATTATTTTCTTTTGATAAAATTCTTTCTGTCCCTGAAACCAGTATGGTTGTGATTTCTGCATTAGTACCACAAGATGTTAACCCACAATTGAAGGGCCATTTGAGAGGTGCTTTAAATGTTGGTTGTGATTTTGAAACTATTGAAGCAGTAAGAACGTTATCAATTCTTGTAGCAGAGTGGTGTGGTATTAAATGGAGAGATGGTGTGGTCAAGTTAAAGCCAAAGAAAATGTTAACTAATCATAAAAGGTATTAGTTGATCAAAAAATAAATAAAATAATCCGTGTATTTGAAATCGAATATAATTGCATTTGTTTTATAATTTCTATAACTATATATATTCTGACATTAAAGCATTACATATAAAATAATATTAATATGGTTTATAAAATTTATTCATTTTTTACTAAATATATTAAAAGAAGATAATAAATCCTTGGTTTGGTCTATAAGATTTGGAGTTACGGCATCATCTTTTTCAACCTCGTTTTCATCATTAGAATTCCATTTTTTGAATGAATCATCTGGGACAATATTCATTTCATTATCTCTTCTACCATACAATTTTGACCACCATTTAACATTATTTAAATCAGGTTGAATCCAATTTTCTAAATCATCTAAGGGATCGTTGTCTTGGGTTGTGGAGTTATTAAGCGGTAAATAGTTTGAATTTTTAAATTCATCAGTTCTAGATCTAAAATAATCCCATACACTTCTTGTCTTATCTGGAGCACCAAAATCGACAAGATCACGTTCACAATCGAATAAAAATGAACCATATTGACAAGAATATAAATGATAAACTAATCTTAATAAGAAATTTTCATTAAATTCAAAGCTTGATGGATTTTGTATTATTAATTGATAAACACAATCCAAGAATTGTTGAAATATTGGTGATGTAAATTTTAAAGTTCTTTTATTTGCCTTCTTTTGAATACGTTTATTCCAATGATCTGAAACTTTCCCTAAAATCCCAGACTCTTTTAATGATCGAGATGATACTGGAAGACTTGTCTCTGGATCATCAATTTCTTCAAATGTATCAAATTCATTTATTCCATCACAATTTGCGTTTGTTTCATTGTCACTGTTGTTATTACCACCAAATAACAAATCTGTTGTATGATTTGTAATATTTGATGTAAAATTAACAGTATTATCATGAAATATTTCAGTAGAACTTAAATGGCCCGATCTTTCCATAAATTTATGACCAAAAGAGATCCAATCTTTCTCAACTAAGATCATAAATCCTTCCGTGGTTCTATAATATGGATCAAGACATAATTGTATTAATGAACAAATTTGTGATGTTCTATCCCAACCATCTGAACAATGTACTAGTATATTTGCATTATTGAAGACTATAGCTTTTGTTAACCGATCAACGCTTGATAAGATTAATTTAATTGATTTTAACCAATGGTTAGCCTTCTTATGAATCATTGTAGGTGATAAATCGTTATTTACATCTGTATCCATTAAAAATGAATCTGTAAATATTGACATTGTATCTGACATAACATGAATATTATCTATTCCTAAAAAGATTCTTTTACAATTTTTATTAAAATTATAATTATCCATATTTTCTGTACCACCACCTAATGCGGTTTGTGCAATAGCATTTGCCATTGGTCTTGCATCAACAATGATATTATTATTGATTGTCTTTGTATTGTTTATTGTGTATTCTTTTGAACATTGGAAAATTGCACTAACAAGTCTTTCATCTTGCAATGATCTTTGCTTTGTTATTCCTGGTAATGGTTGTGCAGATCTACTAATTGAACCATGTGTACGTTTATAATAATAGCATAATGTAGGGATTCTATTCTTTGATCTATAATTTGCTGTATGTGTTAATATTGTATCAGAAATTATTGTTGGTACTATGAGTTTTTTGGGGTATGTCGGGGCAAACTTATAATCATTATTTATGGTTGATATTCTCCAGGGGCAATCATCATGATTAAAATTAAGTCCTTGTCTTTGAAATTCTTTTATAGGGTTATATAACTTCCAACTATTTAATTTGGATTCAACTTCATTAGGTTGATAAATGAATGCATATAAATTTGTTACAGATGGTAACACAGTGAGTCTTATCAATGAATCAAAGACATCCTTGGCATTACTTTGATTGATAAAATCTAACGAAAAGATTGTATAATCTTTACCAATAATTTTAATATTAGCCATTGACCAAATATCAATATTTTCATACCATTTTAAAGTTTCAATCAATACTGTATTCTTATTCTGTCTTTTCATCTTACTAGTATTAGTATTGGTATTATTAACACATTTTGATATTAATGCACTACCATTATTTTTGAATACTGTACTAATCATTGGATAAGGAAACCAAAATTCTTTTTTAATTAAATTTGATGTAAATATTAAATGATGTGTAGTTAAATGTAAAGTACCAATTAATGGTTGACCCTTTTTATGTAATATTACATTATCAACTTTTGCAATTTTGATATATTCCATATTGCATTGTTTGTGTTGTGTTGTGTGTGTATGTGTATATTGTAATAATTTAAAAATATTTGAAAAGATACTTTAAATATAATTAAATAAAAAGAGAAGAACAATACATAACATAGCATAATTAAGAATATATATATTTATATATATAAATGTAAAAGTGAGAGTAATTATTCAACAATGGAAATTGTTTGTAATTCTAATATAAATTTCCCCTCTTTATATCTTTGATCTACTCTTTCAGCATTAATATATTTCCAACCAACAATATTATGACACATTTGACACATAATATCACAAACTAAATAATCACCAGTAATCATTGTTCTTAATTCATAATCTCCTTCATCAATATTAATAACTTGTGACATTAAATATGCATCTCCTGTAATACCTCTATAATCCCTTGACATAATATTTAAAGTTGAAGAAAGTTGTGTTTTACAATTTTTGCAACCATAAATATTTGTTGTATCACATAGTGAGTTATTATTTTTATATAATCTTGTTAAGATATATTGATTTGATATATTCTCTTTATATATATCATTATTAATATTATTATTATTGTTATCCCAAATATTTAATCTTTGATTGATAAAAGTGGTAAAATCTTGATTATCAAAAAATTTTATATTTTCATGTTGTTTAATTAATGATATATGATTATTTATATGATTAATATAATTAAAATGGTCTAGTCTATTATTATTTTTGATCTGTTTTGTATTATTATTAATATTTGATGGAATAAATTCTATATAATTGGAAGTCCGAATCCCCATTTCTAATTTACTGTTGGGTTGTGTATGTGGGCGTAAGAAGACAAGACATATTTTACTTCCCTATGTATATATATATATATATATGTGTGTGTGTGTGTGTATGTGAATGTACCTTGAATAAGTATGAGTAATAAGAATAGGGATATATATATGTTATCAAATAAGAATAAAATATAGAGGGAATTTAAGCGAGTGAGAAAAGAATGTAATATTATATTTATGTAAATATATAATAATAGATAAGACATTAAGTGGGGCTGATACGATATTAATATGGCAATTACTCTATTACTCTATTACTCTATATATATATATAGAGTAATACCATAAATAGATTGTCCATGTAATATCGTGTGATATTGCGACATAATATTGACATTACTTTACTTAAAAGGGGAATATGACAATGTTAACAATTGAGGAAGAGAATCCAGCCGGAAATTTGATATTGGGGAGCGGTTACCCTCCCCTGTTCATTTGGAACTTCCTCAGAAAACAATAGGGCAGCGTGCACGGTGACACATTACTCCAAACGGAAACAACCCCGCTCCCGCTCCGCGCAGTTGTCCCAAACAGGAAACTGTGCAACGGTGCACCCACACACCCTCCAGCTTCGCCAACTATTGCACTTAACGGGTGCCGTGTGTTGCCCAAATTAAAGCAATCTCTCTTTCAGTTGCACTTAACGGCCACTTACAACCAGGTCTCCATTAGTTGCACTTAACGGTCAATTTAACACTTTTCTCAGTCCACTGTCAATATAATAATACATTAACAATTATTGAAATTTACATTAAAGCAAACTTAACTTTATTTTAAAGATTAAACCTTTTATAACCCTTTAATCAATTATAACATTATGTTATGACCAGATGCTCTTGAATCGTAAGAAACAGTACTCTCAACCTAGTAATATGAATAACTATCATTGACTCATTGGATATAACTGCTGGGGGTACGGATGTATAGATTGTTGTGATTTTTTGTATGAATCAGTGGAAAATTTTTCTTTTGTTTTTTTTTTTCCAAGCACAGGGCATCGAGTTAACGATCATTCACTTTTTTTTGTTTGTTTTTTCTTGAATGAATGAAATATTTTTTAAAAAATAATATATATACTTGACTCATCCTTGTATGGTTTAATTATTTAATACTCTTGTGTGTTCTTGCGTCAACTTGATGTCATATTGCTCTTACTTATTTTCTTGAATATATAAAGAACATACAATCAATTGATATTCATTTTTTGTAATATTTATATCTTCTTCTCTATAGACTTATAAACAAGACATATAAATAAATAAACAAACAATGTCTATATATAAATCCACTACTCCAACGATATCAACTTTTAATAATCCATCAACTTATTCTCCAGAATTAATTGATGATATTAAATCTGTTTTAATTATTGGTTCCGGTGGTCTTTCCATTGGTCAAGCTGGTGAATTCGATTATTCTGGTTCTCAAGCAATTAAAGCTTTAAAAGAAGCTAACAAACATACAATTTTAATTAATCCAAATATTGCTACTAATCAAACTTCACATTCCTTAGCTGATAAAATTTATTATTTACCTGTTACACCAGAATATATTACATATATTATTGAACGTGAAAGACCAGATGGGATCTTATTGACTTTTGGTGGTCAAACTGGGTTAAATTGTGGTGTTAAATTAGATCAAGATGGGATCTTGAAGAAATATAACGTTAAAGTCTTAGGTACTCCAATTCAAACTCTTATCACTTCAGAAGATAGAGATCTTTTCGCTCAAGCTTTAAAACAAATCAATATTCCAACTGCAGAATCTGTCGCTTGTGAAACCGTTGATGAAGCTTTATCTGCTGCTGAAACTATTAAATATCCAGTTATTGTTAGATCCGCTTATGCCCTTGGTGGGTTAGGTTCTGGGTTTGCTAACAATGCAGACGAAATGAAACAATTAGCTTCACAATCTTTATCTTTAGCTCCACAAATCTTAGTTGAGAAATCTTTAAAAGGTTGGAAAGAAGTTGAATATGAAGTCGTCAGAGATAGAGTTGGTAATTGTATTACCGTGTGTAATATGGAAAATTTTGATCCATTAGGTGTTCATACAGGTGATTCTATTGTGTTTGCCCCATCCCAAACTTTATCTGATGAAGAATATCATATGTTAAGATCTGCAGCTATTAAGATTATTAGACATCTTGGTGTCATCGGTGAATGTAATGTTCAATACGCTTTACAACCAAATGGGTTAGATTATAGAGTCATTGAAGTTAACGCTCGTTTATCTCGTTCTTCTGCTTTAGCCTCCAAGGCTACAGGTTATCCATTAGCTTATACCGCTGCTAAAATTGCCTTAGGTTATACTTTACCTGAATTACCAAATCCAATCACTAAGACTACTGTCGCAAATTTTGAACCATCTTTAGATTATATTGTCGCTAAAGTACCAAAATGGGATCTTTCTAAATTTCAATATGTCGATAGATCAATTGGGTCATCAATGAAATCTGTTGGTGAAGTCATGGCTATTGGGAGAAATTATGAAGAAGCTTTCCAAAAGGCTTTAAGACAAGTCGATCCAACTGTCTTAGGGTTCCAAGGTTCTGATGAATTCGGTGACAATTTAGATAAAGTTCTTGCCGAACCAACTGATAGAAGAGTTCTTGCCATTGGTCAAGCTCTTTTACATGAAGGTTATTCTGTTGATAAAATTCATGAATTAAGTAATATTGATAAATGGTTTCTTTACAAATGTAATAACATTGCTAAGATGTATAAAGAATTACAACAATATAATGAATTATCTCAATTAGATAAAGAACTTTTAACTAAAGCCAAAAAATTAGGTTTCTCTGATAAACAAATTGCATTCTGTATTGATCCAAATTATAAATATAGTGAATTTGATGTTAGAACTTTAAGAAAATCTTTTGGTATTGTTCCATTTGTTAAAAGAATTGATACGTTAGCCGCTGAATTTCCAGCTTCAACAAATTATTTATACACTACTTATAACGCTGTTAAGAGTGATGTTGAATTTAATGAAAATGGTATGTTAGTCTTAGGTTCTGGTGTTTATCGTATTGGTTCATCTGTGGAATTCGATTGGTGTGCTGTTAACACTGCTAAAGCTTTAAGAGATGCAGGTAAGAAGACTATTATGATTAATTATAATCCAGAAACTGTCTCCACTGATTTTGATGAAGTTGATAGATTATATTTTGAAGAATTATCTTATGAAAGAGTCATGGATATTTATGAATTAGAAAATTCTGAAGGTTGTGTTATCTCTGTGGGTGGTCAATTGCCACAAAATATTGCTTTAACTCTATTCGAAAATGGTTGTAACATCTTAGGTACTTCTCCTGTTGATATTGATAGAGCTGAAGATAGACATAAATTTTCCACCATCTTAGATTCTATTCATGTGGATCAACCAGAATGGAGTGAATTAAGTTCTGTTGCTGAAGCTAAAGTTTTCGCTAACCGTGTTGGTTACCCAGTGTTAATTAGACCATCTTATGTCTTATCTGGTGCTGCTATGAATGTAGTTACTGATGAATATGATTTAGAAGCTAAATTAACTTTAGCCTCTGATGTTTCTCCAGATCATCCAGTGGTTATGTCCAAATTTATTTTAGGTGCTCAAGAAATTGATGTTGATGCTGTTGCTTATGATGGTCAAGTCTTAGTTCATGCTATCTCTGAACATATTGAAAATGCTGGTGTTCATTCTGGTGATGCCTCTTTAGTCCTACCACCACAACATTTATCTGATAAGACTAAATTAGAATTAAAAAATATTGCTGATAAAGTGGCTAAAGCTTGGAAAATTACTGGTCCATTCAATATGCAAATCATTAAAGATGGTGATAAACCATTAAAAGTTATTGAATGTAACATTAGAGCTTCAAGATCTTTCCCATTTGTTTCCAAGGTTTTAGGTGTTAATTTCATTGATATTGCTGTTAAATCATTCCTAGGTGGTGATTATGTTCCAAAACCAGTTGATTTAATGATGAATAAGAAATATGACTACGTTGCTACTAAGGTTCCACAATTTTCTTTCACTAGATTAGCTGGTGCTGACCCATATTTAGGTGTTGAAATGGCATCTACTGGTGAAGTTGCCTCCTTTGGTAAGAATGAAGTTGAAAGTTATTGGACTGCTATGCAAAGTACAATGAATTTCAATGTTCCATTACCACCCTGTGGTATCTTATTTGGTGGTGATTTAACTAGAGAAGATTTAGGTATTGTTGCTAAAAATATTGCTCCACTAAATTATAACTTATATGTTACCACTGAAGAAGCTAAACAATATTTAGAAAATCATATTGAATCTGGTCATGAAGTCACGATTATTGAATTTCCAAAGAATGATAAGAGAAAATTACGTGAATTATTCCAAAAATATGATATCAAGACTGTTTTCAATTTAGCTTCAAAGAGAGCTGAAAATACAGATGATTTGGATTATCAAATGAGAAGAAATGCTATTGATTTTGCTATTCCATTATTTAATGAACCAAAGACTTCTATTCTTTTCTCCAAATGTTTAAGTGCTCATATTAATGAAAAATTAGAAGCTTTAAAATCCGATGAAGTTAAGATTCCAAATGAAGTTCATACATGGGAAGAATATGTTGGTCACAGAGCTAATTAAGATACGTCGTTATATCTTTTTTTTTCACATTAATAAACAATACTTACTACTTATCCCTCATAATAAATATAATAATAATAATACCATATCGTCATCGTCATAATGAAACAAAACTTTATATAATTTTAAAACTGTAACATATAACATCTATTTAAAATAATAATAATAATAATAATAATAATAAAATGTAACCCAAATAGGTAATAATATATCTTGATCAAATTACTACTTCGTATTAATGGAGTTAATTTAAAATTGGAAGGAAAATTGGATTTAATATATTTAAATTGCCTTAAAATAATAATAGAAGTCTTAAAAATCTGCAAGTATGAATAAAGTAATCACATCATTGTGTATCACTAGAAAGTTTACAATGCAAGGAGCGATCACTTCTATTATATTGAAAAGAAGATAAAGTGGCTGGTCTCCCAAAGAGTATCCTTTAAAAAAAAAGTTTCCTGTTCACACATAAACTGAAAAGAAATTTCCTAATGTGGATAAGTTGAATGTGTATCCCTTAAAAATAAAAAAACGCACCATTATGAAAATGTGCAAACATACGATTAAAAAAGAAAGTTTACCATGGTAGGACTCCGATAAAAAGTCGCATGTTTTTTAATGAAATCATGAAAGAAGAGGTACGTTACAAACTAACTCCTAAAAGTTTTCGAGTTTGAACACATGGCATTACCAAAAATGGTGTGATCCGAGTTGATCCGACGTTTCCCCAGGTTATATAATCAAAAAGTTGAATATTGTTGAATATAGCATAGGAAAATAAATTAAATAAAAGCACAATACAAACAAAGGCACGGAAGATGAGTAGTACCTCGGAACTTGAGATGGTCCCCGGATTCTGATTCAATCCGCGAAGAAGGAAGTATCCCACAAAAGTGTAATACATATGCAAAGAAACCTATAAATGGACACAATAGATGGAAGGTCTTGTATGGTGGAAAAAACCCCAAGTTCTCGACTCCCGCCATTAATATAGGAAAGTCGCTAATTTGGTGGAGCTAGGGGTACATTGCACCCGTAACCCACAGCCTGAGTGCGGTAAATTCTCTCTTTTGCAACCCCTTGATATGTTATGCGCCCCTTGTTACAATTATATAATATTTTCAGGGTATTAAGGTCCAGATAAGAAAAGTTAAATTTTTTATGGCAAATATATTTTTTTAACGTTCTAATTTACCCCCTGTGAAGTGAACATATCGATTAATAATACATTACATGAAACTAAACAATATATTATATATAAATTTGAAATATTAAGGTGAATTCATTATTAAAATCACATTGTTTTAAATATGATTAACGGTTTTATTATGTAATGGCAACAATAGTAAAAAAGATTTTTATTGTGAATGATAAGAGTGAGCCATAAGGGTAAATAAGAAGTGTATATTGTTATATTTTTAAGTGCGGGATGAAAAGTTTGTATAAAGCTAAAAATATACAATGCGATCACAGATTTATTTCCCTTTCGAGGCAATGCTCTTGCATCATCGGAAGAAACTTTGATCTATTAGGGTAATAGCCATCTTATTACTCCAGTTTTGAAATGTATTATGTTTGTAGTTATGCCGATTAATTTCCTTTTCACTCCCTTCGAAAATACTCATCGCATATCCTTCAACTTGCATACCTCAGGAAAGAACCAATCTAATTAAACTTTCCCTACTTTCCTAATCGGGTTCTATTGTTTGGCGACCAGGTCTATTGTTGCCACACATTTCCAGTTTTTAAAACATAACCAACCACAATACGTCTTATTGTAGTGTTACATCCAAGTATTGTTCACCGTAGGAAAGAATGTGGTTATATCATCAACGGTAGTGCACTTCTATGCATGCTCAATGTAAAGAGGAAATTTAAAAGTTTAAATGCATCCCTCTCTCTCGGATGGATGGTCTCCATTTTTCTTTATTTTCAATTTTGTATACGAGTTTTCTTAACTTTAATAGTAATATTAAATTGTTTTTATTCCCTAAATTTGATTACGTTTATTTTTGATCTATATCATTCTTTTGTTATATTTTTGAGTCTTTTCTTTTTATTCTATATTGTTCTTTTTGTCTTTCCTTTGCTTAAAGTTTGTTTGATCTTGATAAGCATTTTTTGTATCTCTGTGGAAAAAAAAACAGTGGATTTTAATTAATTTTTCAATGTCTTCTTCTTCGAAGGCAATAAAGCGGAGTTGGGTATCCAGATGAGAAAAGGGAATGAAAGAAAGGATATATAAAGAAGTGGAACCATCTGATTATTTCTCAAGATTGAATAAGATCACTCCTCTTTACATTTGATCATTTTTATATTGTTTTTAATAAGATCCGCAATAACAAAAGATACAAGATTATTTTTAATAAAGACTTTTTTTTTGATAGAATATCATTTAATGAGTTTTTAACGAATACACAAACAACAAACAGTAATAACACAAACAATTTTATATATTCCCACTTTTGCTTTTTTATTAACATTAGAACCAATATTCACAACACACAAATATAATTACAATGTCTGCATATCCATTTCAATTGTTACAAGATAATTATAAATTAGCTGGTATGGCTAAAGATAAATTAAATCAATGTATATCACCACGTAGTTCACATGGTAGTAGACGTACAGAATATAATTTAAGAGAAGTTGTTGGTCATGCTAATTTATTAGATAATGTTTTAACTAGCATTGATAAGATTAAATTTGATTATTTAAAGGAACAAGAATATAAATTACATCAAAGATCAAATGAGTTTTATAGAAATTCATCATATGGTAATGATTTAATACAAAGATCTGGTAGCACTTGTAGTAGTATTAATCATGGTAAGAAAGATTCCCAATTATATTATAATGATTATGATGAGGATGATGATACTATTGATGAAGAAGACACATATGATATTGAAGATCAATTAGAACATGATCTTAATTGTAATGATGATGATATTGAACCTTCACATACAATGTTAGATGTGGATGATGATGAAGAAAATGATAGTAATAATAATAATAATAATGAAGATTTATTTAGTTTATCAAGTAGTCATCCAATTCCAATCATTAATACTGTTCCAATCTCTAGACGAAATGGTTATAACAATTATAATTATACTATAAATCCATATGATGATGATGATGATCCAACATATATGAATAAAACGTCACCAACATCACCACAAGATATCACTACCATGTATTATCGTAATCACATATAACAAATTGTGATAATACTGTCATATTCCACTCACACATTAGCATAAATTTATATATCTCTCTGTATATATATTTTTCAGTCATAAATTGCATACTTTATTTATTTCTTAATGTTTCCTTCCCTTGCAAGAAAAGAAAAAAAAAAAAGAATACGAGATAAAAACTCAATGGAATATATCGGTGGTATAACTATATACGCTTACTAAGAACAACTTTGTCATTAAATCTAGCCCATACATAATACGGGAATTGAATAATTATTATTATGATCAGATGGTTGTATTACTCATAATATCTGTCTACAATCTTATTGGTTCTGTGTCCGTTGCTTTCCCCCCCACCCCCCTCTCCTTATTATTCTTGTTATCACCGCTTTGTGTTTGTTTTCCAACAATTTCTAAAATATTCGCCCCTTCTCATCCATTAATTTGTTCAAAGATTGATTGATTGTGACATAGTTAGTGGTTTTCGCTGTGTGATATCCCTATTGGTTTGACTTCGTTGAACATGCTGTGATGCGTTAATTCGTTTACAGTAATGTTCTTTTAAAAGCAATGGGGGTTATTAATAATAGATAAATTTATATATATTTGTATATTTCATTATTGTTTATTATTATTATTATTGTAAGTATATAAGGAGACATTTATTTCTTAATTTCTTTATATCTTATTCTTGCCACTTGAAATAAACAAACCATAGAATATTCAATTGAATCATTCAAATACACACTTAAATATACAGAACACACAAAATGGTTAAAGCTGTCGCTATCTTAAAGGGGTCCCAAGTCTCCGGTATTGTTAATTTTGAACAAACTTCAGAAAGTGAACCAACTACAATTAAATACGAAATTACTGGTAATGATGCCAATGCATTAAGAGGATTCCATGTTCATGAATGGGGTGATTTATCAAATGGTTGTGTTACCGCTGGTCCACATTTTAATCCATTCAAAAAGACACATGGTTCTTTAACTAGTGAAATTAGACATGTTGGTGATATGGGTAATGTTCAAACTGATGCTAATGGTGTTGCCAAAGGGACTTTAACTGATAATTTAATTAAATTAATTGGTCCAACTTCTATCATTGGGAGAGCTGTCGTTATTCATGCTGGTCAAGATGATTTGGGTCAAGGTGGTAATGAAGAATCTTTAAAGACTGGTAATGCAGGTGGTAGAGCTGCTTGTGGTGTTATTGGGTTAGCTCAAGGTTAAAATTGTCTACACATTATATAACTTATAGCTTTTTCTAATTAGTTATGTATCTCTCTCTAATGACGATGATTATGTTGATGATACTATTTTTTAAATAGCTTTCTCTCTCTCTCTCTCTCTCTCTCTCTCTCTCTATTCTCAATTTCCCACTGTTTTTATTTTGATATTTCATTCAATTTTGAAAGATATGAAATATTCAACATCTCCAATTCAATAAAGATAACCAAAAATAATATGTCTAACCAACAATTAGATCTACCTGCAATTTATCAATTCCCTCCATTATTCACAAGACAACCAAATAAATCAATTAGAAATAAACAAATTGAAACATGGATTAACATAATATTAACAAATTGTGAACGTTGTAAGATATGGTCTATTACAAAACAAGGTGATATGAAACTAGTAAATCCAGAAACACAACAAGTCCTGCCAATTAACATTTTCCACAATACAGAGATTGATAGATCTTGTTCACCAATTTTCATTAATGAAATATGGCAAACTATGCAAAGACAAGGTCAATTATTAAATAGAGATGGGAAAGATGTTAATATATCAACAGATAATGATTATGAAGGACATGGTGAGGAAGAGTTTTATGTCCTTTGGAAATCACTGGAACTTTGGGCTAATGAAATATTAGATTGGTTCGAAAGAACTGCACAATTGAATAAGGTTGTTACATTTTATGAAATTGTCTCAAGTGAAGATAATATAAATGAATCATTTTATTCAATGCCTGAATCTTTATTATATTTAATATTGAAATTATTAGTGAAAAGAGGTAGAGCTACTATGTTGAAAGAAGATTCTAAATATGTGGCAATTAAAGTTATATAAATTATAAGACTAATGAATAATAAATATTTACAGATTGGTATTATTTAATGAATATATATGGGCGTATGTATAGATGTATTTACAAATTGCATGAACTTTCATAATAAATCTAGCTGTACAATCTTTTATTAATAATATTCCAATTTAAATTATTAAGAACATTACGCATATATTCTTTTCTCTTTAAAATACCATAATCCTCTAAATATGCATAATCCCATAAATTAACCATCACAATAGGTAATGTCCAATCTTTAACTTTGGAATCTTTATTATTAATAAGTTCTTTAACCTTCTTCATATAACTAAATTCATCAATATTTATAACACTATTCATATCAAATAATTGATTTCTTGGGAAATAATATGGTGTACCATTATTTTGTAAATAAAGAATTTGTAATTGTTTTTGTGCATTTTCAACAAGACAAAACCAACCTTGTCCTAATAATTTATTATCTACATCATTAATAATATCTTCTTTTAATTCTTCCCAATTCTTGCCAAACGATTTTTCAATTCGTTGTAAGAATAATTCAGAAGGTTGATTTTCAATTATACCACCTGTCTTGGTATGTGACTCCACAGGTAAGATATTTTCAATAAATAAATGATTGTTATGGGTTGCTGAAGCTAAATTGAAAATATGACTTTGAAAGGATTTCTTTGCGGTGTTCAATATAATATGGAATGGGTAATACGATTCTAACGCTGTCCCTGCAGTGGCTATGGTTAACTTATCACAGAGATATGTTTGATAATCTGTCCATACAGTGTTGAAACCTTTACTACTTAATACAGGAGGAATACCCTTCTTGGCTAGGACTTCAACATTTGGTAATTTTGGAATCGTGTGTATCGATCTTTTGCTAATAATGGATCTTAACATAATTTGTTGGATCCTTATTTTGTTATTAAAATATTATTACGGTCGGTATGGCCCTTTGATGTACTTTAATCAAATGGTCTCTATTTCAAATCTCCCTTTCTTAAAAACATCAAGAAATTAAATCTTTAATTTTGTAATGTTTTGGATTTTTGTTAATTAAAGAAAATCAAATTGAAACAGAGCCAATCTTCTGACAAACACTATGATAGCTAATTAGCTTGTTTAAATATGTTGTGTAGATATATAATTACCAGGGACTTTTAATTGACTGGTACTAACTATGTTTACAGAAAATAATTGTTTTTAACCCTTTGTTTGACTTATAACTTCGTGTTCGTATTATCTCAGTCAAATTTTAAAGAAAAATGAATGAATTGATTTGTTTAAATGAAAAGCTTATTGGAGATCTAACAAAATATTTAGTGAGTGGCACGAATGAATTACTTGTTGTAGCTTAATTGCCAACGTTTGGGTACAAAATCGAATACGTTAAAAAAAATATAAAAAGATATGAGAGCTATGGGATTCGAACCCACGCATCCGAAGATACCAGAATGTTTAAGTTTAAAATAACCTAAATCTGGCGCCTTAAACCACTCGGCCAAACTCCCAATCGAAAAAAGAATATTCACCGGTCTTTTATGAATCACTAATATAAAATGATATTTTGACATAAAAGTAGGTTTAATGAGGAGTTAATGTAACTTTCTAGTGAATATATAAACCTAATTAAATGTAATTTGGTGTTGGAAAGCTTAAAAGTCGATTTAAGCTTTGTAAATGCACTATTTTGGCGAAACTTAATTTTTAGAGAAATATATATTTCACTCAAAAGTTGAGTAATTTCTTGAAATTTAAATTATTATGTTCTTGTTAGCCATATTAGGTAAGTCCTGTAATAAAACAGTAATTGGGCACTTTAAGATGTCTGATTTAACAAAAAAAACATTTATGTGATTTATTGTTTGCTCTAAATTTTGAACTTTTAGAATTAAATTTTCAAATGAATATAAGAAACGTAAATCACTTTTTTAAAACTTTGACGTTATTTATACTCATGAGAGGCTCAATCTGCTTTATTACAGATTATTACACTCCAAATATTCAGTACCTTGGTCTCAAGGACAGTTTTTTAAGGCACCTCTCGTACTTTCTATTTCCCAATCAAATCTATTTTGACAATATTACTAATTTGTGGGAAATAATTGAGCATAAACTAATTCTTTATGTTTAAAAATATTTAAGGTAAAAAAGAAAGATGGAACGTTTTTATTAGTTCTTAATAATAGTTGTACAAAATATTCAGTGGCGGCTAATTGTCTTCTTCACTTCCAGTATGAAATGTTTTGAGATGGATATGTTTTTTAAGATTTTACAAAAATTTGAAAATCAACACACAGATATCTAAAGCTTACTATATACTCAATCACTACTTGAAATGGGGGAGACCACACAGAATGACCAGTGTTTTAACGAAGTTTAGATCAATCAAAAATATTTTAAGTCACCCTATTGTTATTTTAGAGAGACAGATTGAATATGGTAGTATAATCTTTGGATTTGAACAAAGAAATCGATATCAATTAAGTGATCCCAATGGTAAACCATTAGGATATATGTTAGAAAGAGAAAGATCTTTAGCACAAGTAATGCTTCGACAAGTGACAAAATTACATAGACCCTTTATAGTTGATTTTTTTGATAATGATAATAATTTTTTATTTAAATTACAACGTAATTTTTCATTTATAAATTCTAGAGTTAAAGTATGGAATGAAATTGGTGATAATAATGTTTTACCGCAGGATTATCTTGTTGGTACTAGTGTTCAAAATTGGCATTTATGGAGACGTAAATATGAATTGTTTGCTCAAGAGGGGGTGACAACCACTTCATCTCAAACTCAATTAGATAAACCACATGAATTAAGTCAATTTGGATATATTGATGCTCCATTCTTATCATATGATTTCCCTGTTAAAGATGAAGAAAATAAGATAATTGGTAGTGTTGATCGTAATTGGGTTGGTCTGGGAAGAGAAATGTTTACAGATACAGGTGTTTATGTAATACGATTTGATTCTCAAAGATCATTTAAGGGAGTTTATGATCGATCAATGTTAAGTAGACAAATTTTAAATTTAAATCAAAGAGCTGTATTATTAAGTAATGCAATATCAATTGATTTTGATTATTTTTCAAGACATTCAAGAGATGTTAGTAATGGTGGATTATTTTCCATTGGTGGTAATTATGAATAGTATTTTGAACTTGTAAATATATATTTTGTATTTTTTTATGTCATAAGATGTTATATAGTAGTCATAAATATGTATATATTCTTATTAATCCCATGATCTTGATAAACCTAATAAAGAGAAATTCAATTTATCATTTTCAGATTTTACATTATCCATATAAGATTTAATTCTTTGTAAGACAATTTTTTGATCAATTATATCTACTTCATCATTATCATAATTACCTTCCACTTTACCTAAACATAATGGTTTCTCTTCCATTGATCTACCATCCATTTCCCATAATTCACCATTATAAGATATAAAACTTATAAAATGTAAATCAATTTGATCAGTTGGATCTGGGTTTGTTGTTTCACCTGATGAATTATTAAAATCTTGTGTAAATTTATTTGTAAAATCTATAATAAATTGATCAATATTTTTTTGTTCATCTTTTGTATTATTTTTATTTGTTGTAATATATTCTTCTAAGGGACTTCCCTTTTGTAAAATGTGTTTATTATTTATTAAGATATGCAATAATGCATATAATCCACAAGCATTTTGAAAATTTTGTCTTAACCAAATTGGTTGTTGTTTTGATAAATTTAAATTATCTTGTTTAGATAATTTTGGTCTAATCTTTTGAATTGGAAATAATAATACAATTGCTACCATTGGTCTTGGCAAAAAATCTAATAATGATGGATCGTCAATTGAAAAGATATCATTAAAACTATAAGATTTTAATAAACCTAAATTATAAGCAAATTTATCAAAGACATCTGGATTTGATTCTAATGGAATAACAGCAGTGAATTCTTTGTTCATACTGATCTGTGTATTTGATTATATATATATGGATATTCTTAACAACCCACTTCAAGTTGTTTATCTCTTCACACCATTCAGGGACCCAGCTGTCAAAATAAAATATTTCAAGGTGAAAGTTGAAAATTTGAAAATAAAATAAAATAAACTCATAAAGGAAAACTCAAATATAAGACCACTCCGGGACAGAATTACCGGAAAGGGAAACCCTCCACCTTGTGATCTGCTCTCTATTGTTCTTGAAATGAAATTAAAGAAAAAACAGCAAGAATACGGAGTGTGCGTTCGAACGGCGGGCGATGTCCGGTTGTTAACAAATTGTTAAAATTATTTAAACTTAATGAAAGTTGGAAAAACAACTGGCCAGCCAATGATTGAATGAAATAAAATAGATTAAAGACAATCAATAGGATCTGCAAGGGTTGACATATAATTAATTTCTCCTATTAAATAACAAAATAAACTAAGCATTTATGGTAGCCCCCAGTTTAATTTGCAGATAATCTATTGTATAATGTGAGTTTTAAAGGGTGTTCTTTATTGTATTAGAATTAAAAGGAGGGCATCGATAATTTGAAAAAAAACACACTCTGAAAATTATATAGAAAGAAATATTAAAAGATTGACAACAAACTCCTATTCATCTTCTACTGTCTCGTGCAAGAAACTCTAATTTGGGGGAGACTCTTTGATAACTGAACTTGTTTTTGTCTTATCTCCCCCTCTTTCCCTTTGAAAGAGAAAGTTTGAAATGTACAAATGTATGTATATATATATATATATATATGCATGTTGGATTCAAGGGTAAATCTTATTCAAACTTGATTCAGTATTTCATCTTCTTTCGAATCCTTTTTTTTTGTTCACCTCACTTCTCAAACAAGACAAAGTACTGTGTAAACCGTTACAAATATAACCAAATACACAATACTTTATTATCTAGAAGAAAAAAAATATATAATAACAATATGAGCTCTGGTAGTGAAAAAGTTTATGAAATGCCCAATTTTATTGAGGCAAAATCTGATTTTATTGAAGTTCAAGCTTCAGATATTCAACCATCTTTAGACGTTGGTGCAGATGCTGAAACTTTAGCTGCTGAAATTAATGATAAATTAATCTTTGATTCTTCATCTGATGATGAAGAAACTGAAGCTGAACCAAAAGAAGGTGAATTTGTTTATAAAGGTATTGAAACAACTCATACTTTTGAAAAAATGGAACAAGCAAATCAATTAATTGGTGGTTCTACAATTGCTACAAAGGGTCAAGAAGCAAATAAAAAGACTCATTATATCTCAATTGAAGATGTTGACGATGAAGATACAAAAGAATTTAAAGAATATAAAGATTTTAATAAAGATCATAAAGTCTTTGCATTTTCTATGCCTCTAGGTCAAAATACTAATACTGCTACTGATGTTTCACCAATTTCACAATTTAAAACAATTAAACCAGAAAATCCAACAGATGAAGAAGTTTGTAAGATTAAAAATAAATTAAAGAGAACAAGTTCAATTGATTCATTAGAAGAATTCTTATTATTTTCAAATGAAACTGGTGTTAAAAATGGGAGAGCTGAAGCTATTAAGGGTGTTTTACCTACTAAAGATATTAAACGTCAAGTGAAAGCAATGACTGTTGATGCTAATGAACAAACTGCAGATGGGTATTATTATAAGAGATTAGATTCTATTTGGAATGAATTAGATGGTGATGTGGTTATTATGGGTGGTTATCGTGGTTCTAAATTAGTTGATCGTAAGACTGGTAAAAAATTATGGATTCCAATTAAAGCCGGTTTTAATATGAGTAGTATCGACTTATTAATTGGTCCAACTGATAAAGATGAACAAGAAGCTGTCAAGAAAGTTAGATCTTCGGGTATGTTAACTCATGTGGGGCCTGTTGATATATCAAGAAAATTAATTAGAAAACTAGCTTCAAATCCAAAAGTTCATATTACTGATTTTGGTTACGATTGGAGAGTCTCTTTAATTATTTCTGCTGAACAATTAAAAGATTATTTAACTACCATTTACAATAAACAAAAGGAAAAGAAAGGTGTTTATATTATTGCCCATTCTATGGGTGGGTTAGTAGCTCACAAAGTCTTACAAGAATATACTCATTTAGTCAGAGGTATTATTTATGTCGGTTCTCCAAGTCAATGTCCAAATATTATTGGTCCTTTCAGATTCGGTGACGAAGTCATGTATAATAAAACTTTATTAAGTAAAGAAAATAATTTCTTTATGAGAAGTAGTTTCCATTTCTGTCCAAATGATGGTAGATGTTTTATTGATAAAAACACTTATGAAAGATATGATATTAATTTCTTTGACCCTGCTGTTTGGAAGAAATTAGGTTTATCTCCATGTGTTAGTGACAAGAGAAAGAAGATTGCTGATGAGAATAAAAAATCTAAGAAGCTTTTAAACAAAGGTTCATCTGCTGTGTCAAGTAATCCATTAATGAAATCTTTCAATAACACTACTAAATTTGTCTTTGGTAATGTTCCAGTTGTTAATAAGATGGTTCGTGAAGAACAACCTATTAAATGGAAAGAAGTTGAAATGGAAAATGAAGATGAATTTAGAGTTTCTTATGAAGATTCTGTTAAATATTTAGAAAGAACTTTAAAGAAAACTAAAGAATATTTGGATAGTTTGAATTACAGACCAAATAAAGAATACCCACCTTTAGCAATTGTTTACGGTAACAAAGTTCCAACTGTTCGTGGTTGTAAAGTTGATGGTGTGAAAGATATTCAAGATGGTCAATATGGTGATTTCTATTACGGTCCAGGTGATGGTGTTGTCCATTATAAATGGTTACTACCAGAAAGAAGAGGTTTCCCAGTCGTTTGTAAAGTGGCAAGTCAAACTGGTCACGTCAGTTTAATGACTGATTTAGATGCCATTGCCAAAGCCTTTATTTCTGTGGTGGATGCTGAAAAGGAAACCGCCGAAAGAAGAAAGCAACATTTCATGGGTTAAAATCAGTGTTCCTCTACCAAACTTCATTTTTAATATTCTCTTTTTTCTTTTTATTTTTATCTCTTAATGTCGAACTGGCTTTCACTCAAACCTGTTAATCCTTTTGATAAGGAATGTAATATTTTGTATTTGTACTTTTCTATTTTATTATTACCAATTCGAATATTTTATCTATAATGTATATAATGAAAAAAAAAAAATAAATCTAATATAATGATTAATTATTTACAAGTACGTTAATCTTCATCCCCTTCATAATCATCTGCGGCATAGAAATTAACTTTTAACCAAAGACTACATGCAGTACATTGTGTCAAGACTTGAAACATCCTATCTTGTCTACCTTCACATTCAACAGCATACTCTTCTAATAAATCGTCAGTTAATCTAAAACTTCCATCTGTTTGACATCTGGGACATTTCTTACTATATTCTTCTTCACTTTCTAAGAATTTGAATGTATCCAATGATACTTCATCAACACCTTCACCAAATTTATAAACACCATTTTTCTTACCATTTTGTAATAAATCTTCATCATATTTCTTTCGTAGTCTCACATCACTTAACACTTTATAAGCTTCTGTAATATCATCAATGGAAATATCATTCTTTTCCATGTATGTTCTAGCATTTTGTGCATGTTGTTCCGTTTTATCTGGATGAGTAGACAATAATAATTCTTTATAAACCTTTTTCATATCACCTAACGAAGTGCTTGGTGTGACATTTAAAACCTCATAATGTGTCTTCTTATGTCCCATTGTTGTGATGTTTCTGCTGTGAATGGGGTTGTTTGGTTGTGTATTCTTCAGGTAGATCTTCTTTATATCATTAATTTATGTATTAATAATCGCAATGAGATGAGTTTGGCATTTTTTTTTTTCAATTTAAAGATCATCTTGAAAAAATCTCCATACACTATAAAATTGTATTGAAATAATTTATTACTTACATAATTATGTATAAAAGGATCATAGTTATATCTATATTTGTATGTGTATGTGTGAATAGATTGAGGAACATTAGTACATTCCCAGTCAGTAGGTTCAGGATGATCTAATAGTTTCATTTGTTCCTCAGATATTTCAAAATCATAAACTTCTAAACCTTCACGTAACTTAGATACGATTTGTGTTTTTGGTAATGGTACATAACCATGTTGTAATGACCATCTAATTAATATTTGTGATTTACCCAATTCTGTGGCTACTTCCACCAAACCTTCGTCAAGACATTCTTGTAAAGCTTTCCAAGTTTCAATTCTTAATTTTTTTACCACCTAATGGTGAATGCATTAATAATAAATCAATACAACCTAAATCACCAACTGCATCAATAAATTCGACAATTTTTGTTGCTTTATGTTTTGGATTGTTGTAAGTACCTAATGTCACACAGTAGGAATTTCATTATTTGATAATAACTTATATTTCTTAGGAATTGATATTTTTTTTTTGCTTTCGGATTGATTGTTCTGAAGTTTGTCTTGAGTGAAATATTTCAATCTTAATAAATTTTTTATATAAAATATGATTGAAAGTAATAGGAATATTTATAACAGGGAAGTATAATGATATATATACATAGGTGCATAGAAAGGAATATATAATAATTTGTAATTAAGATTAATTTAATTTAATTTAATTTTTTTGGTCTTGGTTTTGATGAAAAGACGCCTAATCTTTCCAAATGACCTCTAACGTATTCATAAACCGTGAAAGTGACAGCTTGACCTGGTGCGACTCTCATAACTCTTGGTGTGATACCTTTATATAAAGCATTAAAGCCTTCTTCTTTAATTAATTGTGAACCAATGACAGCAATACGTTTCCATGATGAAGTTTTATCACCAACAGATTTAATTGTTTTATCCTTTTGTAATCTTGTCTTAATTGTATCTAATGGAGCATTTGAAAATGGACCAATGGCACCAGATACTAACCCGATTAAAGAAGTTTCCCATGATGGTAATACATCTTTATTATGATAAGATTGTAAAAATTCTTTTAATTTTGAATAAACAGTGAAATTTGCACCTTGATTTGTTGCTTGTCTTGCCGCTGTTAATGAAACACCTCTATACATTGCACCAAACCCTTCTTCTTTTACAATTGTATAAGCGGCATGAATAGCGTTTTTGTAATGTTTTGGAGCGGTTGCAGTTGCAGTTGCGGTTGCAGTAGCTACACCTGAAGTGGTGACACCTGCAGGGGTAGTAGCAGCAGCAGCTACAACGGGTTCAGCTAAATGTTGTGCTTGTAATCTAATCTTAACGACTTCCATTGGATTAACCACCATAACAGCTTCTGTTACACCTGCCATTAACCCAGCAATAAACGTGTTCCCAGTAGAGACTTTACCAGTTTGTTTATCAGCTAATAAAGTTCTATACCATTCATACGAAGAGAATCTAATTGCCATTTTGGGGATAATACCAATGACAACGGCACCAAGACCTTTATATAAAGCAATAAAACCTTCGTTATGATAAATAGTTCTACCTGTCTTAATAAAACCTGGTGGTTTTAAATTTGGATGTTCTTTTGAATTAACACGTTTAAAAATTTGCATTCTAACTTTAATTGTATCTAATGGGTGACAACATAATGCTTCAAATAAACCTGCTGTACCACCTGCAATTAAATTAATACCTGGAGAAGATTTTTTCTTATTATTTGACATTGTGTGTTGTGTTGTGTTGTGTTGTTGTGTTTGAGGATGAAAGATTCGATTGAATAAACTTAATATTATTATATATATATATATATCTTTCAATGAATATATAATGATTATTATGCCATTAAACCGAATATATTGTTAATTAATGAATTAGATAAATCCAATGGAAATTTAAATCATTGACACAATTTTGCAATTATTATTATTTTTACTATGGCTAAAATATAATAATAATACACAGATGTAAATATGGTAATATTATATATATACACACAGTATTTTCATCTCTATATGACAATTTTTAATAGGATGAATGGGTGGAAGAGTGTATTTTCCATATTTTCATAGTGTTATTTTTTTACCAAAACTCCGCTGATCCGAGAACTATCATTTTAATAAGGTGTTAATTTGATAACCAATCAAATGCTACTATGTTTATATAGCAATATAATGTAAATATACATGACTCTCAATAATTAACCATCGAATATATACAGTGCGATGTGAGTCAATAGAATATTACAATATTATATATATATATCTTATTATTATTATTATTGGACCACAAGTAGATATTACTATATATATATTACAGTATATATATATAGTAATATTACAATATTATATCGGTGTTTATATCATTGCAATTTACTTAAAAGGGGAATATCACACACTTACCCAAATAGGTAATAGTGGAGATATACAGTCTCCCTTAAATTTCTTGGCTATGCTATAATGTATTGTATTGTATTGTATTGTGCTGTAATGTAATGTATTGTAAAGGAAATGAACTCATTAAACCCGATTTGTACCTATTAACAAAATTGGTTCCTTCGCAATTATCGAATGATTGTCTCTTTCCATAAAGTGTGTGACTCCCCCTGTCTGGCAAGGTCATAACCCCCCCTTATAAATACACAATATAAAGGAATATATTTAGCCAGGTAATATTTGTAAGTCCCGAGACTTACCCATGTAACAATACAATCTGCATATTTGATTCCCGGGTCTCCACCATTCATTCTTATGTTTTAAATTTTATTATGATAACTCATTACATCAATTCACAATTTGTGCATATTTGAAATCCCGGACTTTGCCTTATACTATTACCATTGTTGTTGCCATTGTTGTTTGTTTACCGTTCAAATTACTGTAAACCAGTTTTGATCCAAAGCGGTTAAATTAAATTTATCACAATTTAACTTAGCAGAATCTCCACTCTCTTTCAAAAATGGAACATTAATCAAAAAAGAAAAGAATATAGCCAAGATATTTTCCAGTAAGGGATAACTGTATTCTTAAAATATAGTAATGATATTATTTTGAATCATTTGCAATCAAAATAAGCGGAGATTGTATTGTATTACTCTGGTAACAATAATACAACCATCCCTTCCCCAACTCTTCATTAGCACAAGATTATCATAAGATCTATATTTGTTTATAATTATTTTTTCAAAGATTATATAAAGGGTCTGGGAAAACTGTTTTGAGGTTCATTTGTCACCTCTTATTTCATTCTTATATTCAGGTAATATTTCCTATTTAAGTATATATATATATATATACATATATATATACAATCAATCATACAATACATTGTTTCAATTATGACTGACACTTTTATCTTACAATTACCTGAATTCGATAATAAAATCTATTATATTCCACAACCAAAATTATTTGATTCAAATTATTTACAATATGATATTACAGAAACAACTTCAATAAATAATAATAATAATAATAATAATAACCTATTCTCATCAGAATATACCGATATTATTGATGACGATTTAAATTTTTCATTTTCACCTTCCTATATTCAAGAAATTGAATATGATTATCCAGCAACAAATAATATTATTGTTAATAACAATAAAAATATACATCAAATTATTGAATCTTCAACTCCACCTTCAATCGAAGACACTCAAGTGATTATCCCAAAACCAAAACATCAAAATGATAATTATTGTCCTTTACTATATGATAATATTTCTTATGAAGAATATTTAAAATCAAATGCATTTAATTCAATTATTGAAACAAAATTTATTGAAAATAATAATAATAATAATAATATTGAAAATGATCAACAATCAACCGATCAACAATCAAATGATGATAGTTTTTCAACTTATTCTTCTTTATTTGATAATATTAATAATAAACAAGATTTAATACTAGAAAATAATATTAATAATAATAACATGGAGGATGATGATAGTGATTTAGATGATATTATATTATTACCACCATGTAAATTTCCAAATAATAATATAACTTGGAATCCAAATAATTATTTCCCATTAGATTTTCAATTTATTACCATCATTGAAAATAAATTAAATCGGTATATAAATAATAATAATATTATTAATAATCGCGTAATTGGTCTTTCAAATAATCAAGATATGTTAGATAAAATCAGATTACAAGAAGTTTCTTATAGGTTTTCAAAAACTTATTTTTAATATATCCAATTGTACCTACCCCACCCGCCCCCTTTAATGAGTTATGTTATGTCTGTTTTATGTTCTACTATATATATATATATAATTATATATTTTTTAATTATTTCCCTTCACTATTAACTAAACCTTGTTTTAAATCATTTATTAAATCTTCAACATCTTCACAACCAACAGAAACTCTTAACAATGTTTGATCAATTTCAGGATCACTTAAAGCTCTCCATTCAATTAATGATTCAACACCACCTAATGAGGTTGCATGTTGAAATAATTTTAATCTCGATGGGAATTTTTTAGCTTGTTCAAGTGTTTGTAATTTAATACAAAACACTGGAGTATATCCATTTTCACATTGTTCTTTAACCCAAACTTCATTTTGTAATGAAGAATGAATAATTTCTTTTAAAACATTTTTAAACTCATTAAAATGATTATTCAAATATTTAACAATCAATGTGGCATTTTCAGATTGTCTTAAGATCCTCATCTCATAGGTTCTCATTGATCTTAATAATAAATAGGATTCTAAATTACCAATAATAGTACCAAGATACATTCTATCCACTTTCAATTTATTACTAATAAATTTATCTTTGGTGACAAGTACACCAGCTAATAAATCTGAATGACCACCAAAATATTTTGTTGCAGAATACATTATCATATCAACATTAAATTTCCATGGATCTTGTAATGGTGGTGGTGCAAATGTAGAATCAATAATTAATTTTGCACCTCTTGAATGTGCTTTATCAACAAATTCTTTAATGTTTATAGAGGTACCATATGGATTCACTGGTGATTCAATATGAACTAAATCACCTTCCTCAGCAAATTCTTCAATATCATCTAATCGATATTGTTTTAATCCATAATTACGACTCATTATATCAGCAATAGCATGGACACCATGATAACTTTCACCAATAAACAATCTCTTTGGATTATAATACACCATAGCAGCATAGAATGATGATACACCAGTATTATAAACTACTGCTTCACCACCTAGAACTTTAGACATTACACTTTCCACACGGGTGGAATTGGGATGACCACAACGAGAATACACAGGTGTCTTATCCATCTCATCAATACATTCACTTTCATCCACAATTTCTAAATTATTGTCGTCATAACGAAAAGTTGTAGAAACATTGATTGGTGGTGCAACGTCTGTGACACGATTGTCTTTATCATCCGCATGGATTAAAGATGTTGATAAATGGACCATTGCTTAGATTAAAAGATTGATCTTGTTTTTGTCTTTAAATTGAACACAACTCAAAAAAAATTATTTAATTGACAAAGAGTAATTTAAAGAAGAACATCACTGATCCATTGCCACATTTCCGTTTTTATACTTCCGCAGATATTGATATTGTATCCCGATCCATTCGAGTGAAATATAATTGAGTCACTTTAAAGCAATTCATTGCATTGACATATTAAGAAATTTAAGAATTAAAAAAAAAAAAACAAGGCACTTTAATTAATTTAAGCTGGGGAGTACTGATGTTAAAAATAAGTCAAATTTGAAAACAGTCCAAACACACCAGAGAGGTCTCTAATGGGTATAAGAATGGTTTGTAATGATTTAAACTGGATTTGGGATTACTATTTCATTAAAAAAGAACCAATTCAAGAGAGTTTGTAATTATCATAATAAAATCATGCATTATGGTTAATAATAATATGTTACAATTAGTAATAAAATAAAATATTTTGAGTCTAAATAATTTGAGACCTTATCCAAAAGGAATATAAAATATTAAGCTATGAAATGATAAATTGTAAATACAGTTTTTTAACCTTCTTTGATTTGATTACAATTGTAATAAACCTTATTTCACGTGTAGATTTGACATTTTTCTTAGTATAGAAATTTATTGAAAAATTAATTGCTTAAGAGAGTTAAGTTATTACTACACCTAGATAATAAACAATCAACTTAAACAACCACAAGACACACATACACTCATAGAATATGGAATCCAGTGATGAAGATGATAAGTTCCTATATGGTTCTGACAACGAAGACCCAAATGTTACCTCTCAAAAATTAAAGAAACCAAATGAAATAGAAAAATCAACTTCAAAAGTAGAAGAAGGAAAAGATGATGATGATGATGATGACAACATGGGCAATGAAGATGTTGAAAGTGACAATAATGATGTCATGGATGAGGATGAGGATGATGAATATAATGTTGAATTTGTCATTAGTGTGGGGCCAGATACATCTAGATTAGATTCAAGATCGAAAAATATCCTTGGAGGTCAAGCCACTGGTGGTGCTGCTCCTGGGGAAACTATTAGCGTTGTTCCAACTGACACAACTGACCAAACAACAAATCTTACGGATGGAGATAATGTATTAGGAGAAACTAAGCAAAAAGAAACCTTAGATGAAAATGGGAAACCAATAAATATAGAAGCTGGTTCAATTGACCTGGATAAAGATGGTTTATTTGATGGGAGACTAATTACAGAAATTGATCCAGAAGTGTTAAAAGAAAAACCATGGAGACAACCAGGTGCTAATTTAAGTGATTATTTCAATTTTGGTTTCAATGAATCCACTTGGACAGAATATTTACATAGACAAGAAAGGTTAAGAGATGAATATAGTCCCAGAAGAATACTTATGGGCTTACTTACGTTACAACAACAAGGTAAATTAGATATTAAGACAAATTTTGATCCAAATGCTAATAATATTAAAACAAACATTAATAACCATAATAAGAGTGTGATAAATCCAACCATTAATAAACCACCTGTTATAAACACACCACCACCGGGAATGCCTCAAGGGTTTCCTGCAATGCCCATGTTTGGTGGGTTCCCACCTTTTGGTATGCCTGGTATGATGCCTATGAATCCTCAACCGAATATGAATAATAATAACAACAACAATAGCAATAATAACAATAATAATAACCAAAGAAGCCAACAACGATAGAGTATTCTGAGTTTTTATATCATCATTAAATAAGTAGGTACGTATTACTCAAAATAAATATTATAAAAATATTAAATTAAAATTAATTATTAAGTGGTTATGTATTTATGTAATTATTATTGTCCTTTAAAGAAATTTGATGCTTTTTATTCATTCAAAGATCTTGTGCTAATTTTTTGATCCAAGGTTGGTGGGTAACATTCAAATCAATGACTTCCTTTAATGTAGAATACCATTCTCTAGTATCTTTACCAGATAATTGACAGTTGAAACTTATAGACTCGTTATTATTAAATTGTACGGTAAAGCATTCACCAAATAAGAACAGGTTTGTAAAGTTTCTAACAGCTTTGCCGTTAGAATCCCTTCCCTCCATTGTACTAGTGATGTCTTTCACATTGAGAAGGTTGATATTAATCTTTGGTTTCATACTTCTTTCGTGATAACCAATTAATTCAGTACCATGAAGTTTAAAATATCTCTTTTCAATCATACCATTTAAGTCACCACCATCTTGGACTAAGAAGCCCTCCTTCTTAATATCTTGTTGTTTCTTATACTTTTGAGCCATTGCAATTGCATTTTTCAACGTACTTGGGAATAATTCCATAGAAGAACTTCTCTTAGAATAGTAAGATTTATATTTAAAGGTTGCAGCAACAAATGGGGAACGACGAGGTAAATCATTGGGTAGAACTCTTTCATTTTTGTTAACACTGGTAATTAATTTAGCCCATTGATTTATCATACCTTCTGTTTTGGAAGTTTTCTTATATGTTTGAGCCTTTTCTAAGAAGAGATCATCTACATTCAATTCAACTCTAGCAAAGGAACCATCTTGGGCAAATAAGTAATCCCATTCATCGAAGGTGATTTTACGTTCAATATATCTCTTTTCATAAACATATTTGCTTTTACCTAAGCCACCAAAGCTTTTACCAATACGAACCTTTTCGACAACTTCAACTAGTTGTTTTTTTGGTCTTCTGAATTTACACTTCAAAGTAAAAAATAGTTTTTCTTGCTTTTCACCATCAATTGGAATTGCTAATTCATTATCTAATAAGAGAGTGTTATCACTGCTTAAGGATTTCCACTCAGTCTTGGTTACATTCACCCCATTATCGATTTCTAAAGAAAATTGGGCATCATGTTGTTTAACACCAGTTAAAGAAACGGTAATACTTTCTAAATTCATAAATAAAATGCCACCTTTGACGTTTTCTGCAGGAGTAGGAGTATCTTCCGTCATTTGTTCAACAATTACATCTTCTTTAGGTTTTTTAGCAACTACCAAGGCTTCTTTGGTAGGTGGCAATTTTGTTGGACTTGCAGATTGCTTATCTTTATTTTTTTTAGGAATAATTTTAAATGGACTACCTACATGACCGTTGCCTCTTGGAGACAGTTTGTAATCAGTAGATTCCTCCTTGATTGGGGTACTAGGTGTAAAGCTTATAATGTCAAAATCATCATCAACTTGGAAACTCTTAATACTATCAGCTTTATTGATAATTGGTGTTTTACCGGGTGTTTTAAGAGTATCAGGAGAGAACTCATCACCAAAAGCCTCTTCTAATACGATTCTTTTCGAACCTTGGAATTTTTCAATATCTGAAGTATCTTCGTCCTTAGTCCAGATATTTACTGGACGCCGTAAAATACTTATTGATCTTGATGGAGGTTCAGTCGTTAATGTTTTCAATGCATTTTCAAATTCTTGACTTAACGAAGTGGTAATATCTTTAGCATCATATTTGGTTGAGATATTTTTTTCTAGATAGTTAATTTTTGGGTTGTGGATGATCTTTGGTTTAAAAGAATAATTAACCTTTTCGAATTTCTTACTTGGCTTCTTCTCTAACTTTTTTGCTGTTGGAACATCTGAGGTAAAACCTTTGACTTTTAAATTCAAAGCTGGTTCCTTCTTTTCTTGGATATGCCAGATTGCTAAGTAATTGTCAGGTTTCTTTAATAATTCTTGTTCTATTGAATCAACACTTGTGTCACTTTCAGAATTGAAGATATCATCCACAAATTTAGATTCCAAAGTTGGTTCTTTTTGGATTGATGGGATTCGGATATTTGAAATTTGACGTATAGTTTGTGGTTCATATTTATATTCTTCTTTAATCTCATCAACGATTTGTTCTTTTTTTAATTCAGTTATGTTTTCTTTTATAGCAGTAAAATCAAGCTCCTTAGCTTCTTGTGGAGGAGAAACAATATCTTCGCGTATTTCATCAGAATTAGATTCTCCATTTTGGTGTATTAAATCAAGGGCATCATCTTTTCCTTCTGAGTTTATATCCAACATTGCATCAGTTCCATTTTCAGTTGATTCAGATAGCTTTTCAGTGTCATTACATTTTGTTTTTTTTTCAGTCTTCTTTTCCATCATTGAATCGACGTCTAGCTCTAAAGTTTGAGAAGATTCTCTTGAAGTACCCATTCTTAAAGATTCTACCAATAAATGGTTAGGAACCATTTTGGTGCTAAAAGAGTCTTCCTTCAGTAGGTTATCAGCCAATTCACCATTGTCCAATTTATTAAATTCCTCTTTTGGAAATCCTTCTTTTTCAATTATACTTTCAATTTCACTTAACACTGGTTCTTCGGATTCACCAGATTGATCGTGAGCATTTTTTTTACTTTCTGGTACTTCAAATTTATCTTCAATTTGTACTTCAGCTTTGGTAATATCTTCTTGAATAACAGATGTTTGAGTAGTATCTTCCGCATCTCCTTTTTGTATTGTTACATTTTGTTCAGAAATAGCTTCTAATGTTTTAGAATGGACCATACCACACGATTCATTTTGTTCATTAATAGATGATAATGAATTTTCTTCTTCAATGGCATTTTGGAAAGTTTCTTCCGCAAGATCAACCCCAGTGGATATACTTAAATCAGCAATTGATTCACTTGTTTCTGAAACTAATTGAGATTTTGTTTGATTTTCTTTAGCAGATTGATAATCACCAATAGAAGTTGCAATACTGATCATTCTTCCTTTATATAATTTACCAAAATCGGTTTCTGTGTCATTGGTCATATCATTTTTACCAACTTGAAGTTTTTCAAGTTCTTTATGATTTAAACCTGACATATTATTACTTAATAAATTAAATTCATCTTTGATGTGTGTGGTAGATAATTCTAATTTATCATCAGTATAAGAGGAACCAGATGAAAATCTTGTGGTCGGAATTTCAATATTAGATTCATTTTGCTTATATTCTAATTCCTCATTTTCAATATTATCGGATTCATCATTATTAGAATCAGATAATTTAGCGTTGACAAATTGGTTGATATTCATTGTGTTAGTTAAAGGGATCTGAGCTGGAGAACGAACAATCTGTGGAGAATCTTCGAAATCACCATCCCCATTTGTACTTATCATAGATAAACGATATGGAGTTGGTCCTGCTCCGTTCTTATTATTTTCATCTGTTAATAATGGTTTTGTAGATTCTAAACTAACTGAGTTTGGTATAGTAGCATTTTGTCTTAATTTTTCAATAAATAAAGAATCATTTTCATCTACATCTTCATCTTCATTGATAACTTTATTCTCAATATTTTTATCATCATCACATTCAATATTTTCTTGTTCTAATATATTTACTAATTTTATGGCACTGGGACTCATTTGTTTTTCTTGTTTATTGGAATGATTAATATATGTACCACCAGATAAATTTTCAATGTTAACTTTTTTTAAATTTGGTTGTTCAAAATTATTAGGTTCAACATTTATATTAGAATGATTATTTTGTTGCATTTTAAATGGAGATGATAATAATGGACTATTACCATTAACTTGTGTATCAACTTCATCATCTTCTTCAACTTTATCTAATATATTCTTGTTTTCATTTTCATTTTCATTTTCATTTTCTTCATCAATTGTAGTTATATAACTACTCCCATCCTGTTGATGGTTTTCATTTTCTAACATAGAATGATCTAATTCTTTATATAAAAGATCCAAAGTAGCCTCTGTTTCCATATTGAAAGTTATAAATGATCTGTTGTTGTATGATTGATAATCTTAGTTTTGTATAGTTTTGACGTTGTGTAGTTACTTCTAAAAAAAAAATGATAAACGTACACAAACACGTAAGGAGTAGAATAAGTTAAATTAAGATTGACTTTTATTTGGAAGAAATAATAATAATAATCAAATAACCAAATTGGAGATGGGATTTTTTAAAAAAAAATTGTTTCAGAAACTCCATTGGGGGAAGAGAGTTTCTTAGTTATCCTAAAATCAACAAATCCACTTTTATTCAAGATCTATGGGTTTGTTTATACTTATTCCGAATCGGGGAAAGCGTGTCCCAGAACTGAAAGTGAGAAATCTGGCTGTTTCCGAAAAGGGAAGTTCAGATCTGGAAAATACATAAAGACAATACATTTGGTTGCAATGGTATTGTTTAGGACCCTACCAAAGCAGTTTTGATGCACTTATCATCTTTCATTTTGCATATCTCCTATTATTTATGCAGAATTCTATTGTGTGGTAGAAAAAATGATTTTCACAATATTTTCCCGGGTTTGTTTTTGACGTGGTAAGAACCGCGTGCTTTTTACCAAATGTTTTTCAGAATTTCATTAAAATTCAAAATTTTTAAATGAAGATTTTCACTCCTTGACAAATTTTCCCAATAACTTAATTTATTTATTGCTGCCTTTTTTCTCTCTAGGAGACAAGTCGGAAAAACATTGAGAAAAAGTGGCAGAGATATGTCATTGACCACGACAGTGGGTTCATAAGGTGGTGGATTTGTAAACTAATTATAATAATATTGAAAATTCCTACTATGTAAACTTGAATTTTAAAATCGCTTAAAGATTAGATTATATGATATACACTTTATAAAGGGATCTACAATAGATAATCATTCTAATAAATTAACCAACAGATATATAATACAATCTGTCGTGAATTTAAAATTACATTATTATTTGTATTACAGTTATTGTGTGTGTGTTTTAAGCATTTGAAAAGATCATTTAAACAGCCTCCTTTTTTGAAAAGAACGTTTCCCTCTTCATTATCAAATATAATACAATTAAGACTTAATTATCCACTTATTTTTCATACATTCCATATTATCATAATTTAAATAATAATTATATTTGTGAACTCAATTATTATTAAAATACCGCTCATTTTATACCCTTTTTAAACAGTTCACCCTAAGTTAATTCTTTATCTATACGATCATAACTTAAAAAAAAATACAAATGGGTAAGAAAACAATTAATCGACAAACTAGTAATAGTAATGCTAGTAATCATAGTATTAGTAGTGGTAACACTAACACCAGTAGTAATAATGGATCCAAAGGTTTTATTACAAATATTCCAGATGTTATTGATCCAGGTATCACTATTCCAATTTATGAAGAAGATATTGATTCAATGGACACTCAATCGCCACAAAAGATTGGTTCATATAGAGCTAGAGCTGGGAAGTTTTCAAACACTTTAAGTAATTTATTACCTTCTATTAGTGCTAAATTACATCATTCTAAAAAAAGTGGATCTAAGAATGAAGATACTCCAACAAGTAGTAATTCAAATTCTGCCACAAATCTTCCTAGTATCATCTTAGAAAATAATAGTAATAATTCAATGAAAGACCTTCCAATGGATCATATGAGACCAGGTCATCTTACTCCTCCAAATGAAATTATTCAATTTCCTGAATCAAGTAATCATATGTTAGGTATTCCAAGAGGTTCTAGTGATTCATATACATTTTCATCTTCAAATCAATTAAATCCAGTAAATACAAATAATACAAATGCTAATACTAATAATAATATTTCAAGAACAAGACATAACACAATGACTTCACAAATTACATCAATGTCATCCATTACTCAAGGGCAAACCATTTGGTCAAATAATATTAATCCAGATATGCATATGATGCATCCATTACATACTTCTATGACTTCAAACACTGTACCAAGTAATATGGGCGGTAATCCAAATTATTATGATCCAAATATGCAACCAACTTCAACAACAGCAAATATAATTCCCAATGATAATAATGTAGTTAATAATTTATCTTTACAACCACCAAATCCAAATAATTTATGGGTTGGTAATTCTACTGCTAATAGACAAAGATCTTTGTCAAATGCGTCAAGTATATATATGGACGCTCCATTATATGGGGATCAAAATCAAAATAGAAATAAAGCTGCATCAATGAATTATAATCCAAACATGAACACAAGTCAAATTACTGCAAATGAACCTAGTCAAAAAGTTCAATATGTTCCAGGGACACCATTTGTTGCAGATGATGTGGATCCACGTTCTTTAAATTGGGTCTCAACAGATCCTTCTGTATTACCTATAAATCAAATTACAAATTTATTACCAACAAATACTATTTCGATTTCTAATGTTTTCCCATTACAACAACAACAGCCACAATTAAGTAATACGGTTAATTTAACAAGTACATCTTTAGCCACATTATGTTCTAAATTTGGTGAAGTTCTATCTTCTAGAACTTTTAAAAGTATTAATATGGCATTAGTAGAATTTGATAATGTGGAAGGTGCTACCCGTGCTATGACTGCTTTACAAGGTAAAGAAGTCTCTGTTATTGGCGCACCAAGTAAAGTTTGTTATGCAAAGATTTTACCAATGCATCATTCAACACAATCGGTTGGTAGTGCTGATCAATTAGCTATTAACTCTAGAGAAAATGTTACACCACAATCATTATTACAAGAGCAATTATACAATGGTTCCGTGACATTCCAACAAAAGGGTAATGTTGCAGTACCAGTGTTCAACCAATATTACTCTCAACAACAGCAACAACAACAACAACAAAGCCATCAACAGTCGCAACAAGCTCTTAACCAACAAAACTATACTAGTCATACATATACATCTCATAATTCAATTGAGAAAGAAGTTTGTCCATTCACTTTACCTCCACCAACCCTTGTTGAAGAGAAACAAACTTTGAAAGATATTGTTAACTCTTTTGAAATTAAGACCGATGAAAAACAAATTCATTCTCTACTTCAATCATCTTTTAATTTCCATGGTACTTCCGATACAACTAATTTTGGTCCATTACCAACCCCTTTAACCAATAAGGAATTCGATGCACCAAAATTAAGAGAATTACGTAAAGCCATTGATAATGATTCTTTAAGTAATCTTGAATTGGAACAGTTAGCTATTTGTATGGTTGACGAATTACCAGAATTGAGTTCAGATTATTTAGGGAACACAATTGTTCAAAAATTATTTGAAACTTCTTCTGATATTGTTAAAGATATTATGTTAAGAAAAACAAGTCCTTATTTAGCTTCCATGGGTGTTCATAAGAACGGTACTTGGGCATGTCAAAAGATGATTACTATGGCTACTACTCCAAGACAGATCATGTTTGTTATTAAGGGTATCTATAACTATTGTGTTCCATTATTTACCGATCAATTTGGTAATTATGTCATTCAATGTGTTCTAAAATGTGGATATCCATGGAATAGTATTATTTTCGAAAGTATTACTGCAAATTTCTGGAGTATTGTTCAAAATAGATATGGCTCCAGGGCAGTAAGAGCATGTTTGGAAGCTCACGATATGATTACCACTGAACAAACATTAGTTTTGAGTTCAATGATTGTTGTGTATGCTAAATATTTAGCTACTAATAATAATAGTACTTTGTTGTTGACATGGTTCTTAGATACGTGTAGTTTACCTAATAGATATTCCATTGTGGTTCCAAGATTATTACCTAATTTAGTAGAACTATGTTGTCATAGATTAGCTTCTTTGACTATATTAAAAATTCTAAACTATAGAGGTGATCTTCCTGCTAGAAACAAGACATTGGAAGCTATCTTTGGTGATTTCTCTTCTGATAAGGTACCAGCTGCTTTAAAGCAAATTTTAACTGATACAAACAATGGTCCGACGTTTATTTATAAAGTTTTATCTATGTCCTTGCTAGAAGAGGATATTAAAGGTCATATCATTAAACAAGTTAGAAAGTTGGTGATTGATATTCCAAATGCCCAACAACATCGTAGATTAATGGAAGAAATTGGTTTCCAAACTGCACAAACTGCAGCTCCAAATGGGCAATTGAAACACAAGAAAAGTTCGTCTCACATCTATAACACAGAATCTGGAAACCATATGAGAGGTGTTTCTATGTCAAGTGTACGTAGTAGTGGGTCTAGACACAATACTTTGATGTCGAATGTCAGCAGTAACCCATTGCCTGTTCAACAATTACAAACAATGAATTCTAACAATGGAGCTGCATCCAGCAGTACCAATTATTACAACTATCCTGGTGGATTCCCTCCTAACAATTATAATAGCAGCGTGTATGGGAACAATGCAGCCGGTGACGACATAACATCTCAGTTAGATTCCCTTTATATAGGTAATGGTACACAAGTCTCATTACCACAATTGAGTGTCACAAACCAAGGTACCAACCCTAACGTAATTCATCGTAAAAGTAGTTCTAATCAATATTCGGATAATATGGGATATAATAGTTAGAAATCATGAACAGTCGATACTTATATATCAATTACCCCTCAATAATTATTAATCCACTAATCTAACTCCATACTACATGACACATATTTAATGAATCTTTTTTTTATATAAAATTATATATGATTTAATTACTAATGAAATGCATTTTAATAAAAGACTATTCTAAAGATCGGATATGCTTATTTTAATATTTGAGCTTGCGTTTTATATTCGTTTCAACAACTACTTTCTGACAATATTTAAATGTGAGACTACTCTCTTTGTTTAACAGTTTGGCGTACTCCGTGAAACATGACGATTCTTTCATATTTTAAGTTCGCGCTCAAAAACGTTTAGAACTTGACAAATGATTCCATTGTAAAGTGGCACTCTTTAGTGAGAATAAGGCGCTAATATTTAAGATAATCAATAGAACAGTCCATTCATATTAGGAAAATAAGAACTTAACATATAAATACTATTCTGAATATTGTTTTATTGAATTATTTTACATTTTTCTCATTTGCATTGATCAGGTTAAATTTACAGTTACAATACCTGATTTGAAAACTAATCTGACAGATCTTTTAAAAGTTGCATATTTAGTATTCCTCATCATTTCTCATACCTGAATACTAATATTTTTGAGGTATTACATAGGAAATAGGAAAAGTTTGTTACCAAAACTGTTGCATAAACGTGGAAAAGTTTAACCTACTATTAAGGAACCATTTTACAAATGAATCCAGATAACAATAATAATAATAATAACACTACTAGAAATAACTTCTTGGATAGCAATGGTTTGTTTCAAAATTATCAAGATCAAATACATGCTGAACAAATGTTAAATTCAAATCAAAATGTAAATGGTCAGTTATCCCTCCCAGTATTTGGAAACTCCATAGTACCTGATCTTCCAAATAATCCAGAACTTCCTATTGGAGAAGACAGAGACGTCGACATGGTAGATGTTAGTGGTCAAAATCTTCAAATTAATAATAATAGCAATAACAACATAATAAGTAGTAATACAAGTTTTAATAGGATGGAAGAAGCTAGAGGTTTGTTGCTTCAATCAAATTTACCACTTCTTGATATAACACCTTATGTTCAATATATTGATGAGATTGATGTTGAAAACATAAAAATGTTTCAACAGGCTTTAGATGAGAAGATAAAGTTATGCTT
Organism: Monosporozyma yasuniensis; assembly: GCA_030558655.1. Taxonomy (NCBI): domain Eukaryota; kingdom Fungi; phylum Ascomycota; class Saccharomycetes; order Saccharomycetales; family Saccharomycetaceae; genus Monosporozyma; species Monosporozyma yasuniensis. The sequence goes on from JAKTQC010000007.1 coordinate 289,977, forward strand.
CGAAGTTATAGATAATAGAAGAAGAGAGAGGACTGAACAAATTGAATATCATAGAGGGAGACTGATAGCTCTTGGTTATGCTAATAATCCAGATATTATCCATAGGATCAACATTTTACAAAGGATCAGTTTAAGAGCTATTGAAACAGAAACTATTGAATTACAAAAATTAAGAATGAGAATAATAGAGATTGTCAATGATTTTCAGAGACAATTAGATGCATATACCAAGGCAAAAAGAGAAGGTGGGGCAACAAGAAGTTTTGCACTTCAATTTCAAATATGGCTTGACCGTCTAGATATGAATGAAATTTCTGCTCCCCCTGAAAGAATGGAGGATCTTCTGAAATATACTGGTGGGTTCCAAAGTGATACTAGATTTAATCAAGGACAAGCTTTACAAACATTATTTTCAAAGAATTCGGGCAAATCTAAATTTCCCTTACATAAATTACCATCTGAAATTCTTCATCTGGTACTTGACAAATTAACATCAAGATCGGAAATTGTCAACTTATTAACTGTCTGTAAACTATGGGCACTTATTATCGTAAAGATTCTTTATTATAGACCCCACATCAGCAAGAAACCTCAACTGGATTTGTTTTTGAGAACAATGCAACACAAGTCAAGCGAAACCGTCTTTGATTATCGTTTAATGATTAAAAGGTTAAATTTCTCATTTGTTGGAGATTATTTGTATGATGATTTCCTCTATTATTTTGTCGGTTGTTTCAACTTAGAACGTCTGACTTTGGTGTTTTGTAAACACATAACAAGTAAGCCGGTTGCTGCAGTTCTTACAGGATGTAAATATTTACAAAGTGTAGATATAACTGGCATCAAACAAGTTTATGATGATGTTTTCCTTACTTTGGCTGAGAGTTGTAAAAGAGTTCAAGGTTTCTATGTCCCATCTGCTAGTGATGTTAGTTTTTCTGCTTTGCAAACATTCTCTTTAAATGCACCAATGTTAAAAAGAGTCAAGATCACTTCAAACTTATTAATGGATGATAATTTATTGGATATCATGGCCGAGAGATGCCCTATGTTGGTGGAAGTCGATATTACCAACAGTCCAACTGTTACTGATAGTGGTTTAATCAAGTTATTCCTTAAATTAAGTCAATTAAGAGAGTTTAGAATTACACATAATTCAAATATCACTGATAAAGTCTTTTTGGAACTTGTTAAAAATCTCAGCCAACTTCCTGCTTTAAGATTAGTGGATTTCTCTAGTTGTGAAAATATTACTGATAGAACAATCGAAAAGCTGGTCGATTTATCTCCAAAATTGAGAAATATTTTCCTAGGAAAATGTAGCAGAATAACAGACCAATCTTTGTTTAACCTTTCCAGATTAGGAAAGAACTTACAAACAGTTCATTTTGGTCATTGTTTTAATATCACAGATCAAGGTGTTAGAGTTTTGGTTCAATCCTGTCCAAGAATTCAATATGTTGATTTTGCCTGTTGCACAAATTTAACTAACCGTACTTTATACGAACTTGCCGATTTGGTAAAACTAAAAAGAATAGGTCTGGTCAAATGTTCCCAGATGACAGATGAAGGATTATTGAACATGATATCTTTGAGAGGTAGAAATGATGGTCTTGAAAGAGTTCATCTTTCTTATTGTTCTAATCTTACAATATACCCGATTTATGAATTATTAATGGCCTGCCCTAGACTATCTCATTTGTCACTAACAGCAGTACCATCATTTCTAAGACCTGATATTACTGCATTCTGTAGGCCTGCTCCTCATGATTTTAGTGAAAACCAAAAACAAATTTTCTGTGTGTTTTCAGGAAAAGGTGTTCACAAACTTCGTCACTATTTAATGAGTTTAACTACTCCAACCAATGGGCCTCAAACCGATATTGACGAGATATTGGCTAAATATATTGTTTCTAATAAAATTATTCAACAAAATGAAACTTTAGAAACTGCTATAAATAGAGTTATCCATAACTTAAACCAAGATTCGGCGGCTATTTTAGCAGCTACTGGAATCAATCAGCCAACAGATATGGCTAATGATTTCACTTTCCAGAACATTGATTTTGAAAGATTGGACGATATTTTCAATTCTTTCAATAACCAGTTCTTTAATTCATGCGCTATCTCACAAGAAGATGTGGAGCGTTTACAAGCTAAGGTCGATAAAAATTTTATTGATGATCCATTGAATGATGTATATGAAGAAAGAGATCCAACAATGGTGCCTGATGGGACTAGAGAGGTAAATAGCGAGATTTGTCATATTGTAAGAAAATTTCATGAACTGGATGAAAGAGTAGACGATTTTGAGGTGAACGTAGCAAGTTTAGCTAGAGTTCAGTTCCAGTTTACGGGTTTCTTGTTGCATGAAATGACCCAACTTTATCTACAAATGGTTGAGCTTAATAGGCAACTTGGTGAAACTCAAGATAGAGTCCAAGAATCTAACAACGATAAAGACATTAAAGGTTTATTTATTTGGAGAATTATTTTTATAAATAAATTCTCTAAATTGCTACAGAAATATAAGATTTCCACCGTTGTGCTAAGAATTTATTTGAAGGACAGTATTACTTTTTTGACAAGACAAAGGGAATGGGCAATTGAGATGGAAAATATAAGTGCTACAAATTCACCAACGATTGGAGACAGTGGTGACAATAATGCCGCTAATGGGAATATTAGGGAATCTCCACTTCTTAGACAGTTGGGTGGTAGAGCTCCGTTGACACCAGAACAAATACGATTATTGCAACATTCCGTTCTAAACCCTTCTAATATTGGAAGCGTTACAACAAATAACCAAATCCCAGGAACACAAGAAAATTTAAATGAATCTCAAACCGATGAAAGATCAGAAACGCCTGATGATCGAGCTTCTGCAAACCTTTAATAAGTAAACTACACTAATGATATATATATAAATATTCTAAACTGATCAATTTAAATAATGTTCTCAAATAAAATATAAGAGCTTTTTTGATTTGTACTATTTTTTCGGGAAGAAGAAGTGATGTTTCCTTTAGTTGGAGTTGGGACGGAGAGAAATTCCAAAAGACACTGTCAATCGATTCGTGTTAGTGTTTGTTTGTTTTTTGCAAACTTATGGTGGTATATATTCGAATAAAAAACTTATATGTATCATATATGCCTAATGTTGTTAGTTGCTCTAAAAAGAATATTAAGCGCGAAAGTTATGTTACTATGGGTGAGATTATAAGAATAATTTCATCTTATAATTCCAGAGACTGTATAATCATTTTAAGTGTGTTTAAATCGGTTTCACTATTAATGTCCAGGCTATCTATAGTGCTCCTTAAATTGGAAAATCTAACACTTAACTGCTCTAGTTTTTTATTCGTAGCATTGACATATTCCGAATTGAAAGAGTTGAAACTTGAGTCAAGCCACTCTTCGAAAGTTATTTCGAGCTTTTGGGTTTTAAATTTGTTCATGAAAAAAGCTAAGACACCTTCCTTATCATTGGAAAGCGTGGTATTTTTGGTGTCAATATACTTCAATAGGTATTCATATTTATAATAATCCAGTTCCTTTTGAGAATCAAGCTGTTGTACAAGCTTGGGTAAGTCAGGAGCATTAGCATTTAGTTTATTTTGAATAGTTGTTAACTTGGAGTTCAGATTTTGTTCAGGTATCTCTTCATTGGGGTTAACGTCTTTTTCATTTGTAGGTGAGTGAGGTTGATTTTCGGTAACATTACCCCTTGTAAGCTGTGTATCATTTAGGACATTTGAAATCCTCTCTATACGGTTATCATTTGTCTCAAACCTGCCTAAGCCGCCGATAATAAGACTCCCTCCTAGATGCTAGAAGAGGAGAAGATAGGGTCTGGTTTACTTTGGGGGTTGGAATAACACTACTTAATGCATCGTCAGAGGAATCGGAAGTCAAGAAATCATTTTCAACAGTGATCTGATCCAATTTTTCTTTTAATTCTTGCTCTGGAGCTTTATTTTTACTAGAAGCCATATTGGCACCGGATAAGGTTCTGCCTGAGATTTTGATATTACCTGGTTTCAAATCATTTGGAAGAACATCGGGATTACTAAAAATCTTCAGAGTTTTAGTAGGAGTAGATAGTTCTTCAGGTGGATCACTCTTGTCTCTTTTAACAGGTGTTTCGATGGGGGAGGACATGCTATCCAGTATATTTCGATCTATAGGAAGAGGTTTTGTAGTTGGTGGAGGTTTTGTAGTTGGTGGAGGTCTAATTTCGTCTGAATTAGATGGTACTCTTTGTGGGGCAGTTACACTAACGACAGATTTGCTATTTTCTTCAGCAACTTTTAATGTGTTTGATTGTAAGTTGTCATTTATGATTGGCTTTGAAATATTTTCATTATCAATACTTATGTCGCTGGCATTAATTAATGGGTCTTTGTCTTTTGATAATGATTCATTATTACTTTGGGGACTCGCGGTAGGTGATTTAGATGGTGATTGAGATCCAAGAATGTTATCTTGAACTGGTGTTTCATTGTTTGATATGTTTTCAGTTTTATTTGCCTCTAAGTTATCCTCGGTTATTGACAAGCCATTAGTAGTAGAAGTTAACTCCTTTGGTCCAAGTGGATGAGTGACATCCTCGATAGTGTCCTTGGGAGCTGGCTTTTTATGTGGAGATAAACTTTCAAATTTTTCCAATGCAGAGATATTAAATGCGCTTGTACCATTAGCACTAAAACTAAATTCGTCAGTACTATCATCTAGAATCTTATTACTTCTGGTAATATCCTTTCTTCTATTAACATGTTCTTTAAAGTTTAATATTAAATCTTTATTATTTGAAACATTCGAAGGTTCTTCCGATGTAGCATCTCCAAATGTGGTTTCTGCCTTGGAAGCAATTCTCTGTGGTGATTTTCCCATCAATTTTCTTCTTTTTCGAATTGGGGGATTTTCAATAGAATTGGTATCCTTTTGTGCTTTATCAAGATGATCATGTTTAGTTTTTTTTGGACGAGTTTTAGTCTTCTTCTCAGTAGATAATATATCCTCTTGTTCGTCTTCATTTTCCTCGGTATTAAGATCATCTTCTCCTAGGTCTTCTTGATATGATGGATCGTTATTCCCGGTAGGATCATCCTCGAAACTGGATGAATCATCCTCAGGAGTTTGCTCTTCTTGATCAGTTTTTAGATTATCATTTGTTTCTGTTTTTGACATATCTGACTTACTCATTTCATTATTTGTATCAGCAGAAGTTGTCTCTTCATGTATAGTATCGATTTGTCCACTTTCTGTTTCCTCAACTTCATTTTTCTTCCGTATAGCATCAGTTAGAATTTGGGTCATCGATTTAGGATTACTTTTGTCATTACTATCAATATTCACATCATTTTGAGAGATATTTTCTTTTGTAGTAAGATTTTCATATAACAAAGAGTTGTGGATAATTGAATCCATTGAATCATTCTTGACAGTTTCATCGATGATATTAAATTCGTGGAGTCTTTTCATATCCTTAAAATTAGGAAAACTTTCAGTAAGTCTTTTAAAGAAATAACAATGACCATTGTGACAACTTAAATAATGTTTTTCAATGGGTTTTAAATTATCATTACCATTTAAATCAATCACATTTTTACAATAAATACAAAAGAACGTTCTAAATCCAGATAACACATTTAATTCTGTTTTCTCAAATGCAACAAATGATTCATCAAATTTAATCAAACCTGCATTCACAGCATCATTAAGTGTTTTGGGGTTCCATTTCATAGATTCTAATTCGATATAACTTGTTCTTAAAATATTTCTAGTTACCAAATCAAACGGATCTTTAAAGATAGGATCATCTTTCCAATTTGAAGTTCCTAAATTATATCTATAATCTTTAATCATTTTTAATCTAAGATAACTTATGGGACAATTTAAATTATTACCATTTAAATGTTGCATTAAAATATTTGAAACAGTTTCTAATGGATCTTTATTTTTAGAACGACAACGTTTTAAATCATATGTATGTCTTTGACAATAAATACAATTAATAGCATCTTTACGTACAGTACCATTTTGTTCTATTGGATCGAAATAAAACCCCATTCTAGCTAAATCATCTGATGGGATCACAGTATATCTCCATTTATATGTTTTACTATTAATCTTTTTTGATTTTTTGAATAAACCTAACCTTGCGTGGTTATCTAAGAAGGTCATTTGTGCTTCTGTGGTTTGTTTATTAGCTTTAATTGTAAATTTGGATATTTATTTATTATCTTTAATCCTAATGAGGTTATATCTAGCTTTTGTTTTATTAATCTTTAAATTATTTCAAAAATAAAAATAATAAGAAAAATCACGAAAATCAAATATAAAGATGTGGTAAGACACTTGACACACCACCTGGTTATAAGATAACGAATAAAGAACCGGCCAACAAGCGACGATGATATTAAGAAATAAGAGAAGACTATTAAGTTTAGTGTTGACAGTGGTGCTATTCTCTGCTGTGTATATTATAGCGAAAGATGTCAAATTAAATATTATATCTAAATCAATTATAAGAGAACCAACTGAAGAGTCTTCAACTGTACAACAATTAAGTGAAATGTTAAATTTAAATCATAAAGATATTGAAGCTAAAGACAAAGAAAAGGAAAAGGTTAAACCTAAGAAGGTTGAAGAAGTTAAAGATTCGAAAAAAGATGACAAGAAAGACGGTAAAATTTGGGAAAGTATAATGCCAAGTATGCCAGATTTAGATGCAAAACAAGAATTAGGTAGAGCTTCATGGAAATATTTTCATACTTTATTGGCTAGATTTCCAGATGAACCAACTACAGAAGAACGTGAGAAATTAGAAACATTTGTCACATTATATGCAGAATTATATCCATGTGGTGAATGTTCATATCATTTCCAAAAGATGTTAAAGAAATATCCTGTTCAAACATCTAGTAGAACAGCTGCCGCTATGTGGGGGTGTCATGTTCATAATATTGTTAATGAATTTTTAAAGAAAGATGTATATGATTGTTCTACAATCTTAGAAGATTATGATTGTGGATGTGGTGATTTAGAAAAAAATACATAGAATATATAATGTTTGTGTCCTTTGTTTACAAAAAAAAAAAAATTGGAAAAGGATGTTGTACATTTACATAATTGTACAACAACCATTTGAAGCATCTTTATTTTGTCTTTGTTGTAAAGATGACATATTTCTATTTATTATAAAATGATTTGAATTCTGTTGTGGATACCCCCAAAATTCAGGTAATGTATAATCCTTTGTTGTTTGAATATAATTAATTAAATTTAAACATGCATTTGATGCTGTAATTCTATCTCTTTCCAATTCTTTTCTTAAATTATTATTTAATTCATTAATTCTTTTCAATTTTAAATATTTAATCTTCAATTGTAATTGTTGCTGTTGTGTAGAAGACATAATTGGTTTATGGGTGATCTAACGTTTGAATAAATATAGAAAAGCATTCTAATTGACAACACATTTTTTGTTGTGTGTGTTTTTTGTTTGTATTAAATTTTACATCAAATAATATATACATAAATTTTTTATGAGGTTCAAAAAGATTTAGAAAGTGACAATTTTTCCCAAAGAGGAAATATCTTCAAAACAAGAGTTGTATAGTTAGTTTATCAAAAAAAACATGTGAAACGAGGTAAACCCAAAGTAGTGAAATGGATTAGGGGAGTCTTTAATAATCTCTATAAAAGAAAGGGAGAAAAGATTAAGATAAAAATTTTATTTTATTAAGGTGAATATATATATATATGAAAAAAATTATTTATAAATGAATATTTAAATGCAAGGGTATATTTGGATCAGAATATTATAATATAATAAAGTTGTGTTTCGAAGATATATTATAATTATAATAAAGACAAAGAGTTATGTCTTTGACGTGGTTGATCTTTAGCCGCACTTGCACTAGTAACATCTTCTAAAGAGTTTTTTCTTGAAGCAGATGGAGTAATTGGGGATAAACCTTTAATGACGAAAGGTTGAGAAACTTCGGTAGCTAATTGTAAAAAGGCCATTATGAAATATAGATTGTTTGTGTGTGTGTGTGTATGTGAAAGTTGTTGTTGTATTAAGTATTTTAGTACTTGATGATGATTTATTCTAATGTGAATAAGATATAAGAGATAAAGGATGCATGAACAGTGTTACAAGAAGAAATACCACCCACCTTATATACTTTATTGAAACACTTAAAACTCCTCACTTTCGCACACATAAATTCAGAAAGTCAATCTACATCAGTCACTAACAGTGTGACAAAGCAAAATATTTAAAAGTATGACTAACAAAGTGGGAAAAAGATGATGGGAAGACCCGGTGTAGTGGGAAGAACCGGATGGAATCTTTACAAGCTGCCAGTTATTCTTTTCCTTCGAGCAGTCATCCTTTCTCAGTATGGGCTGTGGAACAATGGATCTCACAGGAACTTAATGACCGGCAAGTTCAAAACACAATAGACCGGTGACGACACCGGTCTATTGTCTGCTTGCCGCTCGAGCAGAAAACAATGGAGAAAAAGGGAAAAAGGCGTGACTGGGAAGGAACGGTGGTTGACCAGCGCAGAAATTTCCCGATTGGGCAACTGAGGAGATGTAAATTTTTTATATACAATTTTTTTATATGGGTGACTCTACAGATTAATTAAATTTAAAATATTATGGGAAAGGTTCTTTCTTAGACAGAACAAGACATTCATGTGAATGCGACAAGTATCCCTTTAACAAGTTTAATGAGATTAAATTGGATAATTGACATTCAGTGACATCGGAGATTTCTTTGAAAGGTACGACACTCTTTTGTGGTAATTTATTCCATTTTAATTTAATGTAACTGATTTGAACTCTATGAATTAATAATTGCCATATTACAAAAGTTTCATCTTTTAAAATATTAGCTTGTAATGTAATGTTATTGTTAAGTGATTCACTATATTCGGAGATTTGACCTTGTGTAATTAATTTGATTAATTTATGATAATAATTTGGCATACTATTAATTTTAAATCTCGTCACATAATCTGGATTTATTATTTCCCCATTAACTAATAATTTTAATGGAATTAACAATTTCAATATATGTTTAATTTGATTTGGATATTTAATTGAACATTGTTCTAATGCTAATTTTAAATTATTTATACCTCTTAAATGATCATTTTCATAACATCCATAATATAATCCCATATAATAATGGAACGTAACCAATTGTGCCTTCCCCACGGGATATTTCTTATTCTTTGTTGTTGTTTGAATATCCCCACGACTTTCATAAACTTTAATAAGATTCTTAATCATATCTCTATTCCCTAATTGTTTATAAATCTTAAATTCTAAATTAATAAAATATAATATACCACATCTTTTATTCTCTCTTTCATTTGGATTTCTATCATTGAGACACATGGTTAAACATTTATGAATATTTCTAATACATCTTTCCATATAGATGGTTTCATGATTACATTCAATATTAATGAATCCATATAATTGTCTTGCCAAACTATATAAAGGGAAAATTAACCATGTCATTGAATCATCTCTTTCCATTAATCTAATCATTAATCTTATTTGATTTTCAATACATTCAATAATCTTTTCTTGTGGAAGTGATGCATTTGCATTAACTTTTTTTTTACCACGTTTCTTTAAATTCTTACTCTTATCATATCCAGGTAAATAAACATTTTTCAATTCCATAGTAACATTATATAATTCAAGGATTCTATTATCTTTAATTTTATTTAAGATAAAGATTAAATTATTATCATTATTTTTCTTACCTAATGGGAATGTTAAAAACTTGATAAATTCTGAATCCCAGGTCTTACTATCAAAATATTTATCTATATTCACTTGTTCCATTGTCAATATTGATTATCTGTCCTCTGTTCTTCTCAATTGCTGTTCATTCAACTCTATAAGTAATAGGTGATCTGGTTTTAAAGTTTAAATTGAAAAATTTCTGTATTTCAAAAATATTGTTCACTTTAATGATCAGATAAGAACAACAATACTAAAACAAACCAACAGTAATTCACACAATGCAAAGAAATGTCAGTACACCATTACAATTACATGAATTGAATCTTGTAAACAAATCAAATACAGATTTATTACAAGATAAAAAAGCTCCAGCTCCACCTATCACACCTAGAAAGACGCAACCACCTGTCAATGGACCAAGATTGAATATTAAGACCACAGTCGTATCTTCAAAGAGACATGTCTCTACTGATCATGAAGATAAATTATATAAGTTAGCCCAAAAGAAGAGGGAAATTGGTGAATTAGAAGAAAGATTAGCTCAATTGAAGAAAGAATTGAAAATAATGGAACAAGAATTTTCGTTACCTTCTTCTCAATCTCCGGCAATGAACAATAATTCAAGGCCACAAATGCAACAATCACAACAATTGCAGTCACAGCAACAACAAAACAAACAACAACAGCCACAAGGACCAAACAAATTCAAAGAAAACAGATTTGTTCAATCTTTCTTGACTAAGTTTAATGAATTTAATATTGGTGAAGATGAATTTGATGATCATATCAAATCACAAAATGAATCAGATTTTTATTTGAAAGAAGGTTATGATTTAGGTGAAGATGAATTAGAACGTGAAGCTCAAGAAGAAATGGGGTTCTTACAAAGGTTTAATAAATGGCAGGCCCAAAAATAATCGAACATTTTCCAAGTGTTCTTCTTTATGTATGTATGTTCTTTAAATATATTGTATAATATTGGGAATTTTTATTATGAAAAAATAAAAATTACAGTGTAAACAAAAAAGTCTGAAATATAAAACTAACTAACCTGTCTACACATTAACACTTATACAGAAGACATTGAAACGTCCCTAGTACCATAATGGAAGATAAATTAGAAGAGTATAAGAAATTGAAGGAACAACTAAAGAAAGAACTTCAAAAAAAGAGAACACTTGAGGATGATTTCGATAAGATTCAACAAGAAATTTATGACAAAGAAACAGAATATTTCACTTCTTCCACATATATGACCTCATCCACTACAACCACTGCCAGTGGTACAGTCTCTACAAAACCATTGCAAATTCCAGGTAATGTTATCAAGGGGTTTGATGGGTTTACTAAGCCTTTACATCATGCAAATCATGATTATAATCAAGTTATGGACAATAATGATAGAATCTTCTCATTAAGTTCTGCAGGTTATATCAAACAAACTTCTAATTTAGATAAATATTTACAAGAATTACATGAGAATGATGATAAGACTAACTCGGATCAAGATAATTGATATCTCTTTTAAAATATTATTCTTTGTACGTTTTTGTATTAGCCAATAACATTTTTTTGTTAGAGATGGCAATTTACAGTTGGTTTTTTGTTTTCTTTAAAGATCAAATTAAGAAATTAAACTAAAAGAAGAAGAAGAAAGGGAAGAGACAACAACAATATATAGAAGGGCTGGATAAGATTGAACTGTTAGAGTTTGGAAATATATTGTGGAAAATTAAAAGAGCATTATGATTAGACTGAATCCGGTAGGAAAAAGATGTTTTTCTCAAACAAGATTTGCATGGAATAATAATAAGGAAGTTATTGACAAGGCCTTAATGGATGATGGGGATTGCACTTTTAAACTATTAAACAAGTCTTCTACATTAGCACAAATATCACTGGTGAATAATGATATTCCTATAATGATTAGAAAGAATTGTCTTATGGCAATTCATGCAGATAGCGAAGATACAACCAATTTAATTATATCTCGTGAATATATCCATCCATGGGCTAATCTATTAAATTTCCAATCTATGAGATCTTCATCGTTTAACAAAATATCACTACCCAAGAATAAAATTATTCCAAAGGATGAATTTGATACTGCTAAAAGACCAGTTCAATTAATTGTCTCTCCAAATAAACCTTCTAATTCACTTTACCATTTAAACCTAAATGGATCATATGATTGGAATATATGGGGGTCTAAATCGATAATAGCATATGAAGATAATACCAGTTTAGAATTGATCCCATCAAATAAAATCCTTTTTGATAAATTATCTAAATTATCCAAATTTAATATATTAAAAGGTAGAGGTAATGTATTATTGAATGGTGTGGGTTCGATTGTCAAAATTGATTTGAACCATCCATATGAAAGAATTATGGTTAATTATAACAATTTATTAGCCATTAGTGGTGAATCGCAAATTGATATTAATAATGCTATAAATAATAGATTATTGAACACTAGCGACAAATTTAAAGCATATAATTGGCTTCAATTACCAATTTTCAAATGGGGGAACCTTATCAAATATGTTACTACAAGCTATAAAAATTTCTACAATGGTATAATATATTATTATAATAATTGGAAATTTGGTTATCCTAACAATTTCATGGAAATTAAAGGACCAAGATCTATTCTTTTACAAACCTTTGATACATTAGGGGATAATTCAATTATAAATTATCAGATGGATAACATGTTAGCTTCGAATATCTTTCAAAAGAGTTATAGCAATAGTGGCAATAACAGAGCAGAAAGTGAAAAGAATGGTAAAGGATCAGTCAAATATTGGAATGTAAGAATATACCAAAATGATCAAAGGGTACAATTCACACCAACAAATGATCATTTTAAAATTGACAAATAAAACTTATATATATTGTAATGTGTAACTAAAAAAAATATAAATATTCCGCGTATATACATTCTCAATAATTGATTAATATATTGATCTTCCTAAAAGCTAATCACCAAAAGTTTTGATTGAGAAAGAATATTTAATTTTTTGAAAGTGTGTTATATAAGCGATTCTGCATAAATATGAGTATACTATATATGATCTAAAGTCTTAAAAATAAATAGGTCATTAGTGAGTTTTTGATTACAAGAGGGATACGCTCTATCTTCTTCTTGATCTTGACATCAACCCAATAACAGTAGCCACCCCTGCAATAATACCTGCACCAATGGCAACACCTTTGACAGTTTCCCTTTGAATCTTATCTTCCACCATACGTTTCAACATTTGAACTTGTTTATTATTTGGTTCATGTTCATACAAAGTATCCACATATCTCTTAGCCATGGTAAATTCATTAACTTTAAAACAACCAATGGTTAAATAATATAAACATTCTCTACGTCTGTTTGGAGATTCTTTGTAAATATCCGTCAATATCTTAATCCCCAACCTTTCATCATTAATTTCTGGAGATTTGATCAACCCCCAAGCATAATTAAATCTGGATTGAATCGTGGCATCGTCTCCACCTTCATTGATCACTTGTTGACGTAACACTTCTAACTGTTGGGGTAATAATGCATCACTAGCATCATCTAGAGTGGGCAAATAATCAACTTTGGACATTTATCTATTTAGTTTAATTATATGATATGTTCAATACGATATGGTGTTCTTTAAGGTCCTATCACTGTGTTATTCCTTTAAAATTAATTTGTTTCTTAAACCGATTTTGTTTGAAAAATTTATTTTAAAGTTTGTGATGAGATGAGATGACTACAAAATCGGTTAAACACAACTGAAAGAGTATATAAAGCAACGATGGAAGATACTACAGAATTAAATACCTCTAAGTTAGGCACCAAACAATACTGGGATGATCTTTACTCCTTAGAAAGAAGAAATTTTAAAGATAATTCAGAAGATATAGGTGAATGTTGGTTTGATGACAATGATGCAGAATTAAGAATGGTTGATTTCTTAACAGAAAATCTAGGTCAATATTCTATTGCTGAAGATGCCTCTATGATTGATTTGGGTACTGGTAATGGTCATTTACTGTTCGAATTGAATGATAACGATTTCAATGGTCCAATGTTGGGTGTCGATTATGCAGAACAAAGTGTTATATTTGCTAAAGAAATTGCTAAGGAGGCTAATCGTGCTGATACAATTAAATTTGCACAAGCTGATATTTTTAGTGAAGAATGGCACCCAGGTCAATTTGATATTGTTCTTGACAAAGGTACTTTAGATGCCATTGCATTAAGTGGATTAAAGACAAAAGATGGTAGTCAATCTATTGTCCATGTTTATAACAAAGTCATTGAAAAGATTTTAAAACCACAAGGTGTGTTCTTAATAACGTCATGTAATTTCACTGAAGAAGAATTGACTAAGATCATTGAAACTAATAATTTAAAAGTTTGGGAAACTATTACTTACCCATCTTTTGAATTTGGCGGTGTTAAAGGTGCCACTATCTGTAGTATAGCATTTATCAAAGAGAATTAATATTAATGAGGGATGTGGTTATGTAATATTCATATTTTATATTAAATATACGTATTAAAAAAGCATATATGTACAATAGTCAACTGAGAGGAATTCGCAGATCTTATATGTTGTTGTTATTTTTTTATCTTAAATTAATTCTGTAATTTTATCATACAATTCGTTAATTAAATCTGGATTACCAGATTTTAATGCATATGTAACTGGTTTTGGTGTTTCTCCATCATCAAGAGCAATAATTCTTAAAAACTTTTCACTTTGTAAAGAACCTGGGAAACCTTTCTTAACTGAAAACCCTTTTATAAGTGGTAAATTTAAGATCACTGTTAAGACCCCACGAGATCTCATAATAATACGAGATTTGTTAGTTTGTTCATTTTTATTTAATTTTAAAGCACCAACACCTCTTTCTTTCCAACCTTCTTTAATGTTATGTAATTGATATAATTTCATATTAGCTTGGAAAAGACAAGTTTCAGCTTCTTCACCGGATTTAACATCTTGCTTATGCAATTTAATTTCTTGATGTTTCGGTTCTTCTATGGTATCTTTAATAGCAGAAGAAGAGTCAGTGCTGTCTTTTTTAACGTCTGATTCAGTATTTTTTGTTTCATCAGTTGTAGTTTCCTTCTCATCTTTCTTTTCCTTCAGTATACCAAACCCACTACCAAATGAAAATTTAGATCCAAATGCAAAAGGTTTAGATGCAGACATTTCTTTAACATCCTTTTCCACAACTTTATCATTATTAATTGGTTCAGAGACTTTAAATCCAGAACCAAAACTGGTTGCAGCACCAAATACAAATTTTGGTTTGGTTTCTTTAACAGGTTCTTCCTCCTCTTCTGAAGTTTCAGTCTTCATTTTTTTTGTTTTCCTTTCCTTATCTTCTTCAGGAGTAGTTGCATTTAATTCCTTTTTAGTGTCTTTAACATCTTCAGTTTCTTCTCTTTCTCTCTTTTTAGAGACTTCTTCTTCTTCTTTTTTTTCTTCTACAACAGGTTTGGTTTCAATTGGTTTTTCTTCCACTTGCTCCTTTTTGGTATCAATTTGTTCTTCTTTATTATCGCTCATTGTTGTATACAGGATTGCTAGAGTGTTAGCCTATTTAGATATTTTAGAATACAATTTGTTATCATTCCATATTTTAATGTACATACAAATATTATTTATTTATTGAAATTTTTCTTTATAAAGTAAAAAAAAATGAATTGTTTTTTGACACACACAATTATAATATAATAATACTAAATTTAATACAGAAGTATAAAGAGATATATTATATATGTTGATCGTGGATGAGTAGGTTTTTTGTGTTGACATTAATTTAGAATATTCATTAGTTGTTTCATTATTATTTTCATTTAAAAAGGTAGATTAGCAAGAGGGAAAGCAATAACTATAATGCTGCATCATTACCATCTGTCATAGTGACAGAATCATTTAATGGAACAGTCTTATAATCAACATCTACTAAAGCACCATTATTATTACAAGAGATTTCTAAATTAATACCAAACTTTTTATTATTAATTTCACCTTGATCTTTATAAAACCAAGTAACTTTATCAAATTGAGTATCCTTTGATTTATCCTTAAATTTTAATTCAGGTTGTTCTAAACATTTACCAGAGATATCCTTTAATAAATGTTTTTCAACATGTTGATGTAAATGTCTAACGAATTTTTTAGAATGACAATTAACAGTGTCTTTAATCTTCTCTGGATCTTTATCAGGAGTTTCATTCAATACAAATGGTGGATAATATTTTAATTGACAATGTAAATTATCAAATTCATTATCTTCAGTTTCATTCTTTAGATAAGTTTCGAAATCGTTTAAGTCTTCAAAAACTTTGATTTCTTCACCAGCTTTGTTAGTAATTGATTTAACTTTTGGACCTTTATTTTTCTTGTTGTTCTTTGGCATTGTAAAGAGTATTTGTATTTATATTGAATTGTTTTATGTTGTTATATTTTAAGTTGCAATAAATAAGAAATAAAGAAGAAAGAACAAGACAAAATTGGGGATTACAAATATTTACACTCTTTATATATGTCCTCCTGGGGGAGGAAGGGTCTGTTTACATTCTTCCTTGTGTAAATTTAAACACCCTCTCGACCTCTAATAAAGCAAAGAAATTGGAGAGGAGTAATAATAATACAACAACCATAATAAAATGATATAGAAAGCAACCGGAAAACCGGGGGGAGGAAGAGAAGATATATTGTATATTGTTGTTGATTATATTATATGTTATTTATAGCGTTATCATTATCTCTACTGTTAAGAATGGGTTCTGTTAAGAATCAAAAGTGCTATCGCCACACTTCCCCCACTTTGCATAGCTGTCATAACATTGAAACAGGGAGCTCTTATTAGCCAAGATAGATATATCGGGGATAGTCATTACAATCAGAATGAAGTATCGGAATAAATTCGGCTAATTGGCATTGGTTATTACTAAGAAGCATGGGGTCAATTAACAATAGTACTCCCACTACTGTAAACAATCTAATTGTTGCAACCAAAATCACATTCAACAAGGTGTGCTTTCTCTCTCTCTCTCTCTCTTAATGTGGTAACAAAGAGGAAAAAACACAGGAACGGTATTATTTTATTATGTGTATTCATTGTAATTTGTGATATAATATTGTAACATCAGGTGAGGGTTATCTTAGTGAGATAAGAAACGTCATCCTGTTATTAAAATTGGAGATACAACAAGAATTAGGAATATCGGTGTTTCAAAAGATTAGATGAATATATATAATATTTGTGAGGGTGTATTTATACTAGCAATAGTCAAAATGAGAACGCTTGTTAAAGATACTCTTTATGGATGGTTATAAGCCTGTCTTTATATTATAATATCAGTGTCGCAAGTTCTTAAAGGATCTCTCGAGCAATGAATTGTTGCAAAAAAATATAAAAAAAAGTTGAAGAGAAGCGGCCATTTGAAAAGTTTTGATCTCATATAAAGTGATGTATTTTGACACATTTCAGGAATACATAGTTCAGATATAAACTTTTTAGTTGTATCTGTGTGTAACGAACGATCCGATGGTTATATAGTTGAATAATATGGCAGGAATGACGGAAAATGGGTTTATGATCACAAAATATCATTTACCAAATTCTAAATCAACATCATCTGGTACTACTGCATTAATTAGAAATAAATTAAGATTTGATGATGGAATTAAATGGAATAATCTTTGTAAGATGAGAACTGAATTAATTAAAACACATTTCCATGAAATCGATATGATTCATATTAATTTAAATCTTATAGAAAATAAAGATAGAGTCGACAAAGTTGCTGATTGTCTTAGAATTGAATTTAATTATCCAAAAGATACACAATCTGAATTCCAAAAATTGGTTATTATGGCTATTCAGTCAATTAGAAGAAATTTAATTAGATCACAAAATAATAAATTAAGTAAGAGGAAACAACAACAAGAAATTGAAAATGATCCAGATCAACCAAAAATAAAATTACAGAAGATCGAACTTTTAACCCAAAAAAATAGCAGCAATAAAACCAACAATACAAGTTTGATTTCACTAATAATTAAAGATATTATTGATGATGTTATATCATTAAAAGATCAATCTAAAAGAGAGCAAAATTTAACAACTGGGTTCCCAGATTTAAACATATTTATGTCGGATGATCCATTGTTACCAAGGGCTTCACCAGAACTTTCTGCCATTCAAAAATCAAAACAATCTTTAACTATCCCATTCTTCTTAAAAGAGAAAATTTTAAATAATGTACAAAAATCAAGAACATGTTATCAATTATCTAGATTTAATCAATCTAATATCACAATAGAATATCAAAATTTAATTAAATTAGGTGAAGCTGCAATAAATTTAACAAATAGATATATATTTGAAAGATTTTATTCAAATTCAAATTTAAATGTTGTTGATTTTGTATTAAAACAAATTACCAAGCCTTCATTCCTAACACAATTATCATCAAGTTTATTTCAATCTTCAACAACAATTAAATTATCAACAAATGATACTGATATGATGTTATCATTATTACACATCACGTTAGGTGGGTTAATTAAAGATTTTGGGTTCGATCCAATATTGTATGAGATTAGTGAAATTTTATATCACCTTATAATGATGAAATATCCAAATTTATCCAAGAATGATACCGGCACTAATAATCATCATAGTATGTCTTCTAGAGAAAGGTCTGTTGCAAATACACCAGCACCTATCAAATCTGATATTGATATTGCCTTAGACAAAAATATCTTAATATCTTCATTATCAATTAATCCACAAATTGCAAATAAAGAAGTTTATAAACAAGTTCAAATAAGTTATCAATCTAAGAAACAAGATTTTAATTTCCCGTTATTAAGTAATGCTACACCAACAATAAAAGAGATTGTAAATAATTGTAAACAATTATTTCAAATTAAAATGGATTTAGATTTAAATATATATTATAATGATGAAATTATCAAAACTGATATTAAATTGTCTAATTTGTTTAATGATTTGAATATTAAAGTGTTACATCTTGAACTGAGGTGAATCTAGCTATACTAACACGAAAAAATAAAAAATTAATAACTACATAAACACTCATATAAGTAATTTTTAATATAACGGTTCCAAACTGTTCATATGTGTCAAAACATAATATATTACGAGACTTATGACCGTAAAAAAAGCAAAAAATCTTAACTAAACCTAAATGTTTATTCATTCTTGCACTAATACCATGTATTCATTTTTTAAAAATTTGTTGATTTAAGGAATTTATCTTTCATTATTGAGTTTTCTGAGCAAAACTTAAAATTTATGACATCGAAAAATATCAAAAAATACCGAAAAATAGTCTAAACTAATATTTTACTTTTATTTCTTAAAACGAGTTATGACAGTAAACGGAACCAAGTAATCGCAATTCGTTATTATCTGGGTTTTAGAACTATATTGTTTGCAAATTTATTATAGTTAAGAAAGACAAAACCAAATACTACCGAGATTTGAACTCTTCACAGTATTAAAATTAAGTGTAAAATAATTTTCTTTGAAATAATCAATATTAGTATTAGCCTCGTAGTCAGAAATTGGTAAGTTCATATTAGTTGGAGTCATCTCAATTGTAATTGTAATAATTAATTAAATAGTTATTGATAGTTTTAAATATATATTGTATAACACTACGATGGGTGATATAAATATATAAGTCCTCGAGTATCTAACAGAAGATAATAAAAGAAAATAATATAAAATAAAAAGAACTACAAGAATAATTTTAATATTTATATTCTCACTGTGAAATGGAGTTGTTCTCAAATCCATCTCCTTTTGTATGTTTAATTTTTGCATTGGATGCAAGAATTTGGAAGGGATTGATTGATACATTAGGGTAGATGATAATTACTTGCTGTTTCTTAGATTATAACATAATAGTAATTACTTTAAGGGTAATTTAGGTTTAGTTAACCTTTCATACCTTTTATAAGGTCATAAGTCTGGTAGTATATTATGTTTTAACAAATTTGTTGTTTAATTATACCATTAAAAATAATATAGATGTCATAACTTATATAAAGGTCATTAAATATGATCCTTCCTAGTAAAGAAAAAACATAGTACTATGAAAAAGACAATTACATTAATGAGGTCACAAGTAGTTAAAAAAGTATCTTCATTAATGGGAAGTAACCTGTTCAACTAAGTCAACAACTCTGGTGGAGTAACCGTATTCTTTATCATATCAAGACACTAATTTAACAAATTTTGGAGATAATTGGATAGGCTGTTCAAAAAACCATAAACCTGGAAAAGAGTAAGTTAGAGGAGGTATGTATACATGGTTCCAAGTTTGGTTTAAACGTTGTAGTTTGCTCTCTCTCAGGTAATTGAGAGTAATACAATCTACCCTTGAAATAATTTCCAGATCCTATCTCACTTATTAAGAACCTTACAAATGACACAGTGTTACAAAAATATAACTGCAAAAAGGAAAAGAACAATTAACTAAAGCAAAGGAGAAACATTTTATTCTTTATTTATCTTATATAGTATTGCTTTAAAGCTTTTTTTAAATATATATATTACTCGTCATTAGGAATAATTCATTACATGAAACATAAAAGGTAAAATAAATTTAGATATCGATGATATTCAAATTTATTAGTTTTAGTTAGCAGCAACGTGTTCGACTAAATCGACAACTCTAGTGGAGTAACCATATTCGTTATCGTACCAAGAAACTAACTTAACAAATTGTGAAGATAACTGGATACCGGCAGCAGCATCAAAGATGGAAGAGTGAGAATCACCTAAGAAATCAGAGGAGACAACAGCATCTTCGGTGTAACCTAAGACACCCTTTAACTTACCTTCAGCAGCAGTCTTGATAACCTTTTTGATTTCATCATAAGTAGTTGGCTTAACTAATTTAGCAGTTAAATCAACAACAGAGACATCAACAGTTGGGACTCTGAAAGACATACCAGTTAACTTACCTTGTAATTCTGGTAAGACCTTACCGACAGCCTTAGCAGCACCAGTAGAGGATGGAATAATGTTACCAGAAGCGGTTCTACCACCTCTCCAATCCTTGTGGGATGGACCATCGACAGTCTTTTGAGTAGCAGTCATGGAGTGAACAGTGGTCATTAAACCTTCTTCAATACCGAAAGCATCGTTAATAACCTTAGCTAATGGAGCTAAACAGTTAGTGGTACAAGAAGCGTTGGAAACAATGGTTTGACCCGCGTATTTATCTTCGTTAACACCAATGACGAACATTGGGGCGGTAGAAGATGGAGCAGTGATAACAACCTTCTTGGCACCAGCATCTAAATGCTTTTGACAAGTGTCTAATTCCTTGAAAACACCAGTGGAATCAATGGCGATATCGATCTTATCAGCCTTCCATGGTAAGTTAGCTGGGTCTCTTTCTTGGTAAACAGCAATCTTGTGACCATCAACAATGATATGTTTGTCATCGTGAGTGACTTCACCAGCATATCTACCGTGAGTGGAATCATACTTAAACATATAAGCAGCATAATCGGTGGCAATGAACGGATCATTGACAGCAACAACAGTAATGTTCTTTCTGGATAAGGCGATTCTTAAGACTAATCTACCGATTCTACCGAAACCGTTAATAGCAACTCTGACAGACATTTTTTTTTGTTTAAAATTTGGATTTGATTTGGATTTGATTTATGAAACTATGTTTCTTGGTCTATTGTAATTGAACATAATTGAAAATAAATTGAATTGAATTAAGAGAAGAGAATTACAACTTGAATGAAATAATGGTTCCCTTATATATTAATTTTTTTTGTCTTTCAATTCATATTGAGGATCACATTTAATTTATAAAACGATAGTTGCTTGAAATTGAACTTACAATTATTGATAGGAGTAAAACTTGCATGTTTAGTCAGAAATAACGTTACGTGATGTTGTTCTATTTGCAGTGTCTAATAAGAAAAAAGAGTTTTCCATATGGGTGAAAAGAGAAAAAGTGTCAACTTATTCCAGTTACCATACAAATATAATGATGTGGAACTGGATTTTTCAAAGGGTGCTATAGGAAACAAAACGTGATACAAAAGAACCAGAAAGACATTTACATTAATCATCATCACCTTATACACGACCTATCGAAATAATTCATGGTATGACTACACAAGGAATCATACTGTAGTATAAAACCATAGTATAAAATAATAGATATAAGCCGCAATTAACAAATTATCTAGACTATCCATAAAATAGTTCTGCAATTATCACACCCAAACTAATGAAACTGCTGTTAACCATACACAAAATACATGAACCAGAATAAATAGAAACTATCGCTGAGTAAGCTTTAAACAATATGATAGTCTGAAAAATACCTCTAAGAAATAATTTACCAATGACCAGGAAAAAAAGTAAGGTTCTTAGGAAATCACGTATAATTATTGAATGAGAAGCAAATCATACATAGCACAACATGTATTAAACATATTATAAACCCCAGAGACTCATTCAACAATAATTGGTAATTGCACTTTTTGTTACTAGCCGTTACTAATGAAATATAAATTATTGCAATTATCATTTTTTAAAATTATCTAAATTTCTCAAAATTCCACTTTTGGTATCTCGTTTTAAATTCTATAAAAAATCCGCATTTCTGTAAAGAGAAAACAGGGTCTTCAAAAGTTTATTACGAGATGACTAAAGAAATTTGATATTTAGGAAATGAAGTTATTGGGAAATAGCTAAAATAGTTGTATATGACTCGTCGATACAACCTTATTTTCTTGATTTTAGTTTTATTGGAATTTTGTATGATAGAATATATAAAAAAAATAAATATGATTTATTATAGAATGAATATTGTTACTAGTTGGTGTGGTTAGATATACTTAAATTAGTGATGCCTTGAGCTATATCTTCATGTTCTTCTTCTCCATCAGTCACTTGATCTTCATCTTTATTATACTTCCGATCTTTCTCTTCCACATAATCACCTTCATAAGGTGGCAATATTGTGACATGCAATTTATAACCTAGAGAATATTCTTGATTTTGTAAATTTTCAAGACATAAATCAGATAACTCTTTATTATGGAACCCAATTATTGCATTATACAAAATTGCTTCCATTTCTACAATTTTATTTGATCCAAATACATCTTGTTCCTCTTCTTCATCTGTTTCTGTGTCATTGTTCTCTTTAGAACCAGGATTAATATCGACAATTACTTTTGTCTCTTCAGCTTCATAAACACCAACATAAAATTCTCTAGTATTATTCCCAATAGATTCATTAAATTGACCTCTTAAATTCAATAATTTAGGACATTTCAATTTAATAAAATCTTTTAAAATCGTCCATCTTAATTTACCAAATTTTTCAATTGTATCAGTATGAATATCAATTATTTCATCCTTTAAATTTGTCATTAATGTTTCTGTCTCTGGTAAAAGATATGGTGGGAAATTATCAATTTTCAATTGAAACATACCTCTTTCTGTCATTTGTTTTCTAAAATTCACTTCATTAAATATATTTTTCAATTTATTTGGTTGTTTAAATGGATTTGCATTTCTTTTATTAAGTAGATTATATCTTGTTTGTGTGGGGTAATAATATGGTATTGTACCATTGAATTGTGATGCTGAAGCACCCAATGGATCTGTTGGAAATATATTTTCTTGATATGATTCTTGTAAATTTTCTTTAATTTCATTACTCATATCTAATGGGTTTATAAATTGATTATGTGAATATCTTCTCTTATAACCCGTGATAACATTTGGTGGAGATCCTGGGTTAGAAGAAGTGGCGGTTGATCCACCATATCTTGTCTTGAAAGTTGCAGTTGGCATAAATGTCCCATAATGTGATGGTTGTTGTGATTGTGATTGTTGTTGTTTTGGAAAATAAGGTTGTGTAAATTGTATTGTTGGAGGTGGAATCATACCAGGTAATGGTTGGATAGGTGGTGGTGGTGGTGGTGGTGGTGGTAAAGCCACACCATTTGGTGGAGAAAGAATTATTCCTGCCGGTTGTTGTGGTGAAGTCATGGGGATAAAAGTGGGTGGAGGATACATTATCTTCTTATCATTTTTATTCTCAATATCAATATTTTGTGATGGTGATTGAGACATTGAATCTAGTGTTAAAGGTGTATCATTTTTATTTTGTATTGGACTATTAGTTGATGGATCAAATTGTTGTTGTTGTGGCATATAAATTGCAGCAGGTGGCAACATCGGGAATGGGAAAGGTAGATTTGACCCACCACTACCAGTATTTTTGGGTGTATTGCCCACATTATTATTATTATTTGGATTACTATTATTTCGTTGTGGTAAAATATTTTGTTGATAATTAATATAATTATATGGATAAGTATTAGTAGTAGTTGGTACAACATAAGCATAAAGATCAAAATTATCCCAACTATATAAGTTTAAAGTAGAGATTAAGTCATTAATCATTTCATTACTTAATGTATTTTGTAATGCAATTATACAACTTTGAATAGTAATAAAAGGTGGTAAATATGAAGTCATTGGAGGTAAAATTTTAACTTGCATAACATTTGAATGATGTATAATACCACCAATTAAATATTTAATTTGTTTCCAAGTTTTATTTGGTGGTAAATTATCAATTTCAATCATAATAACATTATTTAAATTATTATTATTATTTTGAATAGATGTATTGTTTGAATAAGGAATATTTGTGTTATGTTGTGGGGGTTGATTTTGTTGAAAAAAATGTGGTTTTGTCATTGTAAAAGGTTTTGAAGATGAATTATAATTAAATTTTGAAGTGAATGAAGAATTAATATTATCATTTGATGTATGCGAATATTTCTTATCATTATTATTAAGATTAGGTTTTGTTATTATATCAGTTTCATTTTCCTTTTCATTTAATGAATTTGATATAATTTCATTCTTCTTATTATTAGTATCCAAAACTGAATCTATATCTTTAATTGTAGAGGAATGTTTAGATGTCATGAGTTATGGAGTGACAGTTGGAGATATGTATATATAAATGCTTGTTTAGTATATGTTATCTTTTGCTATGAGAATAAAGAATACAGATAATGCTTTTAAAGAAATGTTATATTATAAAATAATAATAATGACAACAGATGACTAGTTTATAGAATGTTTGTATAGATATTAAAATATCTATAATTACCTTAAAAAACTGTGATATTATATCTTTAACGATATAATAGAGAGGACCTTTTTAGTGATTTTGTAAAAGATAAATAAAATAAATTGGAGTATACAATAATAACTAAAACGTATTGATCTGTCCCTTAATCCTTTGTAAAAAAAAAATTATTCTTATGGATAATTGTAATGATAATAAGAATAAATGTGACAAATATAAATGTTCAATGACACTAAAACATTCGCTTATTCTTAAAAAATTGACACCTTTTTCAACAAAACATTTACTAATCCTTTCTTTCCCTTTTCTTTAATTCAAATATTGACTTAGTCAAAAAACAACAACAAACACACAAAAAAATAAAATAAAATAAAGTAAACCTAAACTACAAGACCTAAATTTAGATTTTTAATAACAATAAGACAACCCCCATTTTGTTAAAGACTCCGAAAACACATATTTTAATTATTTTAATTGAAGAAAATAAAAAGTCCAGCCCCACCACCCAGACATTTTCTATTTTATTTAAATTAAACATGTTTATTTACCCGCACTGTGCACGTGACCTAGCTCATTTTCCAAAAAAATAGAAAAAGAAAAAGAAAGTAAAAATTTAGAGGAAGCCGGAAGAACAACCCACACACCGCGCCATACGCAAAGATTTAGTGGAATCTCACCAAGAAACAAAAAGAAACAAAACAAAATTTTGACCCAAATTTGTCCCATCATCTATTGTCTCATTCAATAAAATAACGAACACGTTGGACCCTTCCCAAATTAAGCAACAACTTGACATTGGGTCAAATTTGACCATTTTTATCGGAACTGAACTTTATTGTTTTTGTTAGTTTTAAATCCAGTTAAACAATATATACATACAACTGGGATTTCCTCATTGGGACAGGTGTTGGTTACTTTTTTTGGACCCACTCATAATAAAATTTTTTATTTAGCGCCATTGATCTTCTGGCAATAACAAAAGTAGTCATGTTTTACTATGGGTTGTTTCCTTTAGTATGTCATATGGATTATTACTGGATTATTATTTTTTTCCAGTTATGCAAAATGGGCATCGCCTATTTTCAAAAATTTTTTCAAAGCTTCCAAATTTTAATATATAAACATCAATTATATTAAAAGACTATTAACAATTCAATCTTGTAAGATATGTAAGTGATAAATTTTAAATTTTAACTTGTAACTTATAATTTAAAAAAAACCATACACACACACACAAATTATATTTTAAAAATGGCTCTAACCCAAAAACCTTTATCCGTTAAAGTTAACGCTTGTTTATTCGATGTTGATGGTACTATCATCATTTCTCAACCAGCTATTGCTGCTATGTGGAGAGACTTCGGTAAAGATAAGAAAGATTTTGACGCTGAACATGTTATTCACATTTCTCACGGTTGGAGAACCTATGATGCTATTGCTAAATTCGCTCCAGAATTCGCTAATGAAGATTTTGTTGAAAGATTAGAAGGTGAAATTCCAGATAAATATGGTGAACATTCTATTCAAGTTCCAGGTGCTGTTAAATTATGTCAAGAATTTAATAAATTACCAAAGGAAAAATGGGCTGTTGCTACTTCTGGTACTAGAACCATGGCTACTAAATGGTTTGATTTCTTAAATATTAAAAGACCAGAATACTTTATTACTGCTTCTGATGTTAAAAACGGTAAACCACATCCAGAACCTTATTTAAAAGGTAGAAATGGTTTAGGTTTCCCAATTAATGAACAAGATCCATCTAAATCCAAGGTTTTCGTCTTTGAAGATGCTCCAGCTGGTATTGAAGCCGGTAAAGCTGCTGGTTGTAAAATTGTTGGTATTGCTACCACTTTCGATTTAGATTTCTTAAAGGAAAAGGGTTGTGATATCATTGTTAAGAACCATGAAGGTATTAGAATTGGTGGTTACGATGCTGAAACTGATGAAGTTGAATTAATCTTTGATGACTACTTATATGCTAAGGATGATTTATTAAAATGGTAAATTGTTATTTAAGAAATAGATACCATTTTTATATTCAAACATTACTCTTAAAACTTACGAAAAAAAATTTATAAACAAATTCCCATATATATAAAAACCATACACTTATTATTATTATATAGTTTTTTGATAGAAAAATAAAACATAGAATATTATATTAAAACTTTGATTATTGTTATTATTATTGATTGAGAAAGAAAAATATATAAATTATATATGGATAAATATTTAATCCTTTTCAGCAGCAATGACTTCAACTTCTAAATCAACATTTAATGGTAAACTCTTAACAGCAACACATGATCTAGCTGGTTTATGAATATTAAAATATTTAGCATAAAGACCATTAAATTCTTTAAAATAATTAATATCAGCTAAGAAAACGTTAACTTTAACAATTTTATCCATGGAAGAATTTGAAGCTTCAAGAATATTTTTAATATTTTGGAAAACTTGATCAGCCTTTTGTGTAATTGTACCTTCCACAGGTTTATTTTCTGGTGTATATGGAATTTGACCAGAGACAAAGACTAAATTATTAATTTTCATTGCTTGAGAATAAGAAGCTGCAGCTGGTGGAGCATTCTTAGTTGCAACTGGAGTTAAAGTGTTTAAAGCTCTGAAAAGAGATGGTCTAAATAAAGTGTTTCTGAACATTGCGTATTGTGATAGTGGTGATTGGTTATCAATCAATTGGTAAAGTAAAAGGGCAATCAAACTTATATCACATCATCATAGCACCTTTATATAAAATGATTAAACACATTTCGCAAAGAAAATTTCACAATGATTAACAAAAAAACACAAATAATTACCTATCATATTTGCGGATCTACAACTCCGCATGCATAAGTATATATATATATTTATATTCCAATAGTTTAAAATAACTGGATTGTTAGAACAAGCAAGCAATTAATTGATTAAAGCAATGTTGGATCAAATGACAAACCTCGGTATATGCTTAATTCTTACTTGTTTGTTGGAGTTCAATTCTTAGATAGATGTGCCTAGATGGTGCGCCAATTACAATTGGTAATTACCCCTCTTCTTCTTCTTCTTCTTCTTCTTCTAATTCCCATTACGTAGTTCATTCAAATATACATAGAGAACCCCTCTCTTTCTCCTTTGTTTTATAATCGTAATCACTATATTCATTATCTATCTATCTATCTATCTATATAAGAATTATGGGGTGAGAGAAAGTGGGACATTCAAAACAGAAAAAACACAATAGATTTTTGGAAAAGACAAATAAATTTGAATTTAAAGATAAAATAAATAAATAAATAAACATCAAATAAAGAAGCAATAAAAAGGTATATATAAATAGATAAGGTAACTTATAGAACTTAGTTTTATATATACCACAGATACATACAGGAAGTAGTTGTGTTCCTATTTTCAAAACACGCATAAACATACATTAAAACTTACATTTAGATACATCAACCCCAATATATACTTAAAAACATTAATATGTTCCCTATATCAAATCAAAATGATGGTCGAACAATTTATTCTATTGAAAATAATTCAATAATTGGATCTGCTCCAATTCAAATTCCAAATAATAATTTTCCAAATAGTTCAAGTCCTATCCCAATCGATCACAATAACAATACTAATAATACCAAATCAATAAATCAGTCACAATCTAATAGTATTTCAAATTCACAAAATCATGTGGCTGTAGGGAATGAACATTCTTTTCAATATAATTCATTCAAATCAAATAATAATAAATTAGAAGCAAGTATCCCAATTGGTTCATATCCTGTCACATCATCATCAACATCTTCATCATATATTTTGAGAAATGAAAATAAACCAATGATATCAAAATCGATTACTATAAACTCAGAAAGAACATTTGAAAATTCTGTTTCGTCATCATTTAAGAGCCCCCTACATAACACATTCATACCAAATTCTTTTGATTCTGCTACAATTGATAACAACTTTGTGAATCACTTAAATAATACAAATCAATTGTTTTCTGGGTCATTACCTGTTGGTAGTTTCAACAGTAGTAATAATACAAACCTTGAAGAAAATCTACCACAAAGTAATACTAAATATATTGAAGAAGTTAATACAAATACAACTACAACACCAACACAATATTATAAAGATCACCAAGACTTTCATCGTGATAATAATACGAACTCTGATACACAAATTAATTTAGATTATGTGGTTAATCCAACAACGAGTGAGAATCCATATATGCAAACAAAAATAAATAATGATTTAACGAAGATTGAAGGCATTTCAGAAGAAACTAAACCTTTATTAAATATCGCAGATTTTCCAACAGAAGATTTATTGAAAATGTTAACTGCATTATTAGAAAAAATCGTGAATTCAAATGATGAAATAAACACAACATCATCATTAACTCAATCTCCTCCAAATTCAATGGAAAATGATGATGAAGATACAGAATTTTCTGTTTCATGTTTTTATGGTAAACATGTCCCACAAATATCAATTGAACAATATCTTTTACGTATACAAAAATATTGTCCAACAACAAATGATATATTCTTATCATTATTAGTTTATTTTGATAGAATCTCTAAAAAATGTAATAATAATAATAACCCACAAAGTAATACAACTACTGATAATGGTAAACAAAATTTTGTCATGGATTCATATAATATTCATAGATTATTAATATCTGCCGTGGCGGTAAGTACAAAATTCTTCAGTGATTTTTTTTATAGTAATGCTCGATATGCAAGAGTTGGGGGGATACCATTACAAGAAATGAATAAATTAGAAATTCAATTTATGATACTTTGTGATTTTAAATTATTAATTCCAGTTGATGAATTACAAAGATATGCAGATTTATTATATACATTTTGGACTACACATAATGAACAACACGATCAATCACAAACTGTTCAATTTAATAATGATCCTAATGATACTCATCCATCTTTCACATCTGAAAGAATGACCACATAGATATTTTGTTCCACATTCATCATCATCATTTTATTTATATATATCTATGTTTTCTTTCTACTCCCTCTCATATATGTAATAATATTCAATAGACTAAGCGTCAAACTTAAACATCAAAAAAAAAAACTTCCCCTTCGTCTGTATCTACCCTCCCTCTCCCCATTACAATCAGAATAGCTGCTCTTCTCATTAGCAAGCTTAAATCCCCAACTTAATTAAATTCCCTGATTTTCCGATCAATGCTCACTAAGCTTAACACAAAAAACAAGAGACAGCGTGTGTCAAAAAAAAAAAAAGTCGCTCAGTGCAAAAACTTGAACATCCCGAGAAATCTTCAATTTTGGAAGGAAATTTATAATAATATACATCTCAAATGCTCAAAAATTTTTTTTTCAAAGGAAACTCATCTCATCTCATCACTTAACTCGTCATACACTGACTTTCTTTCTTACAAATACTACGTGCTCCTAATTTCCTTTCAGGTAGCAGAGTCTAATAATCATTGCATAAATAAATAAATTAATAAATCATATATTTATAATATGACATTAACGCATAGATTATCTGCCGTGGCGGGCAATAGTGAGTTTCCGAATGAACAAGTGGAAGGTCTTTCATATGAATTAGATGATTTAGAAAAGAAACCTACGGAAGATGTTAAGACTATCCCATATGAATATAATTCTGAAGAAGAACATACACATGATGCATTTATAGAAGAATCACAATTAGGTTTTTTCAGTAAATTAATTTCAAGTTTAAATGCTGAACAAAATGGTATTGAACCTATTGAAGATGAAGAAAAGACTGATGATTCTGTTATCAATGCTGCTACTATGTGGTTTTCTGCTAATATGGTTATTGCTTCATATTCTATGGGTGGATTAGGTCCATTAGTATTCAATTTAAATTTTGGTACTTGTGTACTAGTTATTATATTTTTCAATATATTAGGTATATTACCTGTGGCATTCTTTTCATTATTTGGTATTGAATTCGGATTAAGACAAATGATTTTATCAAGATTTATGATTGGTAATGTTACAGCAAGAATTTTTGCTTTAATTAATGTCATCGCTTGTGTTGGTTGGGTTATTGTTAATACAGTTGCTTCTGCACAATTATTAAATATGGTTAATTATCCACATAATTGTCCACTTTGGGCTGCATGTTTAGTTATCATTGGTGGTACTGTCGCGGTAACATTTTTCGGCTATAAAGCTATTCATAAATATGAGAAATGGTCATGGGTTTCAAATTTTGCTGTTTTCTTAGTTATTATTGCACGTTTAAAAAAATCTGGTAATTTCTCAAATGGTCCATGGACTTCTGGTCCAACTACAGCAGGTAATGTTCTTTCATTTGGTTCTGCTGTTTTCGGTTATTCAACTGGGTGGACAACATATGCAGCAGATTATACCGTTTATATGCCAAGAAATATTAATAAATTTAAAGTCTTCTTTTGTCTATTAGCTGGGTTAGCATTCCCATTATTTTTCACCATGATTATTGGTGCCGCCGTTGCCAATGGTGCTGTTAATAATAAAGAATGGAATGATTATTATCAAAAGAACAGTATGGGTGGTGTCACTTATGCAGTCTTAGTACCAAATTCTTTGCATGGATTTGGTCAATTCTGTTGTGTTCTTTTAGCCATGTCTACTATTGCTAACAATGTTCCAAATATGTACAGTATTGCATTATCTGCTCAAGCATTATGGGCTCCATTTGCTAAAGTTCCAAGAGCTGTTTGGACAGTGGCTGGGAATGCTGCTGCTTTAGGTATCGGTATTCCAGCATGTTATTATTTTGAAGGATTTATGAATTATTTTATGAATTCTATTGCATATTATTTAGCCATTTATTCTGCTCTTGCCATCCCAGAACATTATATTTTCAGAAAGGGATTTAAAGGTTATCAAACAGAATATTGGAATGATTGGAATAATTTGCCAATCGGTTATGCTGGTACAACAGCATTCATTGTAGGTTGTTTTGGTGTTGCTCTTGGTATGTGTCAAACATATTGGATTGGTGAAATTGGTCGTTTAATCGGTGATGATGGTGGTGATATTGGGTTTGAATTAGGTGCTTCATGGGCAATGCTAGTTTATATTCTTTTAAGACCACTTGAAATCAAATACACTGGTCGTTAAGTTACCGCATATTATTATTATTCAACTTAAAATTTTAATGACATTCACATTTTCCTATTTACAAATCATATCTTTTATTTTAGTTTAAGCATCTATTTTATGTATTAACATTGTATCATACACACATTTTTTTAAGAAAAGATATTCATGCATACGTTCATTTAAAGCTTTATATAGATTTTGTTTCCATTTTTAACATTCCTTTTAAGTTTTATTGATTTATTTTTTGATGTATTTGATTTTTAATTCATAAAGTGAAAAAAAAATGTTATAAAACAGCTTCATAAACAAACTATTCAGTACAAGAAGGAAAGATAAGGCTAAACTTATATTCTTTTGATGTTGAATGAGTACATTTTCTATATTATATTTTTTTATAGACTTTCGTTTATAGCTGGTCTTGGATCACTATTCATTGCTAAGAAATATCTTCCGGACTTTCTCGAATATGGGAAAACCTTAAAAGATCATTCAAAGGCTGGAGAGAATGCCATCTGGCATAAGATTATACATTACACTGTTCCTAAATCATATTTTAGTCATTTTTATATTCTTTCCACTATACTTTCAACTATAACTGTATCCAAATATTATCAATATCCTATAACATGGATGCTTTTATTTCATTCTCTAAGAAGATTATATGAAACTCTTTACATCTCTAAATATTCAAACAAGTCAAGAATGAATTGGTCTCATTATGCTGTTGGAATATGGTTTTACTCTGTTATACATATCATATTGAACGTAAAACTTTATTCAGGTGAAATTGATGCCAGGTTTATTAGAATTGCATTTTACCTTTTTATTGTCGCATCTGCGGAACAATTTAGAAGTCATTTGATTTTATCCAGATTAGTCAAATACTCATTACCAACAGATGGACTATTCAAATACGTTTGTTGTCCTCATTACCTTTGTGAAATTGGTATCTATGCCTCTTTGGTGATACTAAGTCTTGAATTTATATTTCCCTTGATTTGGGTTATTACAAGTTTAGGTGTTTCTGCAATTGAAACAAGACAATATTACAACAAGAAATTCAAAGACCAAATGGTTCCACATTATGCAATCATTCCTTACATACTGTAGAACCTTTGGGATTATCTAAATAATTAAATCCAACAATATATACAGACTTTATACACAAATCTTAATAATAAACACTAAACATTTACAATTAATTTTTACCAAACAATTGAACCTAG
Source organism: Monosporozyma yasuniensis (assembly GCA_030558655.1). NCBI lineage: Eukaryota > Fungi > Ascomycota > Saccharomycetes > Saccharomycetales > Saccharomycetaceae > Monosporozyma > Monosporozyma yasuniensis. The sequence continues at coordinate 323,306 of JAKTQC010000007.1, forward strand.
ATCAACCCAATTACCCACATATAATGGCACTTTTATATCTTTCCAACTCACCTTGTATCTTTGCTCTTTTTTCTAATTTAACCGTGTAAAATGTCTTTTTTGAAATTTGTTTAAAGTTTAGTATTAAGAAGGCTTGTTGAAAGCTGTTAATAAAGACGTATTGACACTTTACGCTATTTTCAAATCGTTAGATTAGATAACTAACTGAACAATTCAATCTACAAACAGTAATATAAAACAGAAATTACGTTTGATTTATTTTTCCAGTTGAAATTTGTTAGGAATCGCGTCAACGGTATTTATTATTTGATTATAGATTTTTTAACCTAATACCAATTGAATCAAGTTTATACCATTATTCCTAACTAGGACAGATGTCATCACACACCCCATTATCTTTTGGAGCAAGTAGATTCAATAACGGCTCTAATAACAGTCGGAGTAATAGTGTTTTACCAAATAACGACGATAGACAAAGTGTTGATTCATTCGATCTCCAATTCGATAATTCATTTGACGAAGCATTGGACAATTTAGAAATCAACACACATAGAAACTCTCAAAGTAGAAGAAGTTTAGTGGACGAGACAGAACCACGGGAAAGTTTTGAAATGAGAAGTATAAATGATAGAACTGATGGGAATAACAAAAACAATATAACTGACAGGAATCCATTAATGTCTGATATCAGTGATGATGAAGGACACGGTAATTATGGATACAACTCTACATCAAGACAGAATTCTTCAAGTAACCTTGTTCAGAAATTTATGAAGTATGTTAAGCAAAGTACCTCATCAACTGGTTGGAGACTGCATTCAAATAACTCTTCGGTTACCTTAAATGAAGACCACATAGAAAGACAAATACATCCAGGAACCACACCTGTTTACGATAAGAATAAGTACCCATCAAATGAAGTTTCTAATGCCAAATACAACCCCGTTACTTTTGTGCCGACTTTGTTATACGAACAATTTAAGTTCTTCTTCAATTTATATTTTTTAATCGTTGCACTATCTCAAGCTATCCCTGTATTAAGAATTGGTTATCTTTCCTCATATATTGTCCCATTAGCTTTTGTTTTAACAGTTACCATGAGTAAAGAAGCTTTAGATGATATCCAAAGAAGAAAGAGAGATAAAGAATCCAATAACGAATTATATGAAGTTTTAAATCAATCACGATTGGTTCCAAGTAAAAATCTAAAGGTTGGTGATCTTGTCAAATTACAAAAAGGTGCTCGTGTTCCAGCTGATATGGTTTTATTACAATCCAGTGAAAATTCAGGTGAATCCTTTATCAAGACAGATCAATTAGATGGTGAAACCGATTGGAAATTAAGAATTGCATGCCCATTAACTCAAAACTTGAAGGTCGACGATTTATTAAATAAGATCAACATTACTGCATCTGCTCCAGAAAAATCTATTCATAATTTCTTAGGTAAAATTTCATACAAAGATTCATCTTCCAACCCGTTATCAATTGATAATACGTTATGGGCCAACACAGTTATTGCTTCTACTGGTTTCTGTATTGGTTGTGTTATTTACACCGGTACTGATACTAGACAAGCAATGAACACCACTACTGCTACAGTTAAGACCGGTCTTTTAGAACTGGAAATCAACAGTATATCAAAGATTTTATGTGCTTCTGTTTTTGTTTTATCTGTGGTATTAGTCGTTTTTGCGGGTTTCCATAACACTGATTGGTACGTTGATATTATGAGATATTTAATTTTATTCTCCACTATAATTCCTGTTTCACTAAGAGTGAATTTAGATTTAGCTAAATCAGTTTATGCACATCAAATTCAACACGATGATACAATTCCTGAAACCATTGTCAGGACAAGTACTATTCCAGAAGATTTAGGTCGTATTGAATATTTATTGAGTGATAAGACAGGTACTCTAACTCAAAATGATATGCAATTGAAGAAAATTCATTTAGGTACAGTGTCATACACTCATGAAACTGATGATATAGTTACTGGCTATGTCAACACTTTATCTGGTAAAGCATCAAATACTAGTAATATCAGTACCTCAAGAAGAGATATTGGTACCAGAGTTCGTGATATGATTGTTACTTTGGCTATTTGCCATAATGTTACTCCTACTTTTGAAGATGATGAATTAACATATCAAGCAGCCTCTCCAGATGAAATTGCTATTGTTAGATATACCGAATCTGTCGGTCTTTCTTTATTTAAAAGAGATCGCCATTCTATTTCCTTGCTTCATGAAAACAGTGGTATGAATCTACATTACGACATTCTACAAGTTTTCCCATTTAACTCTGACACTAAACGTATGGGTATCATTGTATATGATAAACAACGTGATGAATACTGGTTCTTACAAAAAGGTGCCGACACTGTTATGGCCAAGATTGTCGAAAATAACGACTGGTTGGAAGAAGAAACTGCTAACATGGCTCGTGAAGGTTTAAGAACCTTGGTTATTGGTCGTAAGAAATTGTCTAAGAAAGTTTTAGAACAGTTCCAAAAAGAATATAACGACGCATCATTAGCAATGTTGAATCGTGATCAACAAATGAGCAACGTTATTGGTAAATATTTAGAACATGATTTAGAATTGCAAGGTCTAACCGGTGTTGAAGATAAATTACAAAAGGATGTGAAATCTTCAATTGAATTATTACGTAATGCTGGTATTAAAATTTGGATGCTTACTGGTGATAAAGTGGAAACTGCTCGTTGTGTGTCTATCAGTGCCAAGTTAATTTCCAGAGGTCAATATGTCCACACTATTACAAAATTACATAAACCCGAAGGTGCTTTAAACCAATTAGAATATTTAAAGGTTAACACAAATGCGTGTCTTTTAATCGATGGTGAATCCTTGGGTACTTATCTAACCTACCATAAAGATGCTTTCTTCGATGTTGCTTTGAAATTACCAACTGTCATTGCTTGTCGTTGTACTCCACAGCAAAAAGCTGATATTGCTTTGAATATTCGTGAAACCACTGGTAGAAGAGTCTGTTGTATTGGTGATGGTGGTAACGATGTCAGTATGATCCAAAGTGCTGATGTCGGTGTTGGTATTGTTGGTAAAGAAGGCAAACAAGCGTCCCTTGCTGCTGATTTCTCTATTACTCAATTCTGTTATTTGACTGAATTACTTTTGTGGCATGGTAGAAATTCATACAAGAGATCTGCGAAATTAGCACAATTTGTTATGCACAGAGGTCTTGTGATTGCGATCTGCCAAGCTGTATTTTCCATCTGTTCTAAATTTGAACCTATTGCATTATATCAAGGTTGGTTAATGGTTGGTTATGCTACCTGTTATACTATGGCCCCCGTTTTCTCACTTACGTTAGACCGTGATATTGATGAATCTTTGACTAAGACATATCCTGAACTATACAAAGATCTTACTGAGGGTAAGAGTTTATCTTACAAAACATTCTTTGTTTGGTGTGCCTTATCACTTTACCAAGGTTGTATCATTCAAGGTTTATCTCAAGCATTCACCAGTATATTACCAGATGATTTCACAAGAATGGTTGCTATTAGTTTCACAGCTTTAATTATTAATGAATTAATTATGGTGGCTCTTGAAATTTACACATGGAACAAAATTATGTTTATTACTGAAATTGTCACATTTTTATTCTACGTCGTTTCTGTACCATTCTTAGGTGAATATTTTGAATTAAAATACATGATGAGCCCTAAGTTTTATGGTGGTCTATTCCTTATTGTTTTATTATCCGTCTTTCCTGTCTGGGCTGCTAAGACAATTTATAGAGCTTTACATCCACCAAGTTATGCGAAAGTTCAGGAATTTTCCATGGCCTAAACACAAATATAGAAATAATACTATCAATTATGTAAATTTAAAATGTATATATTTCTTTTAAATGCATTAAAATATTTAATTTTATTGTTACAATGGAGCAAAGAGGCATTTATGCATTTATTCAAAATTTTCTGACGAAGTAATCTTTAGAAAAGATAATTTCACGTGTAAAAACAATACCGATGCCCATATTGTGTTAAGACAGAACTCACACAATAAAAAAGTTCCGTGTCGACAACATTCAATTGAATATATTTATAGTTCAATTGAGATGCCTATAAAAAGATTATGGAAATCATAAGCACAGGAAGATTTCTGGGTATGTTCTAAATTATTTTTTTGTTCTATAAATTTTATATATTTTAAATATCCAGGCCATAATTAATGATACATTATTTCAACATTTTATTGAAGTGTTACAGTTTTTAATCAGAATCACTTTCTCTTCTTTCATCTATTACACTGATTGCTGGTCGTTGGAAATCAGTAGCATGTGCCCACGGAATGACTCTAGATAAACCATCAAACACACTAGCTCTTCTCCTAACCATTGAATGATAAGTTGAAGATGGCTCAGCTACATTTTGATCGCCAGTAGATGATAACGAGCTTTTAAAAGATTGATCATCGGAAGTAAAAGTATTATTCAATTCGATATCAATATCTGGGTTAAACACAACAGGATATGGTAATGGTGCATCTGAACTAACTTTGAATAAATGGACATTTGCAACATGTTCATTCTCTACACGGAAAATGATCCAAACAAAACGTCTTAACACTTCCACAAATGCAACGAAAAATGATGTTACTGCATTTTGTTGAATAGTGGATGGAGCTACGGCCCAAACGACCCATTGGAATCTGATCAATACATCCCAAATCATGGCTGCATAATAAACAATTTTTCTCTTCCCTTCATAGGTTCCATCCTTCCAATTCTTCTTACCAGCTAAATATAAATCATCTCTTAAGAATAAATTGTTTCTAGATGGTTGGAATAAAGACCAATCAATAATAATATCCCAAGCAGCAGTTATAACAGCATTGATCAATGCAAGAATAATAAAAGGTGTTCTGGCAGATGGAGCATGATTAGCAATTCTATAAGCACATAATGAACCATTGTAGAAGATACCAAATGAATATTTAGCAGCATTGAAAAGATGTGGAAATTTATCACCGGAATCAGCATATCTTCTAAGACATTGAACCATTCTCCAATAACTTGGTAAACAGGCCAAAACACCCATAGCTTTGGAATGTGATGACCCACATAAACCTTTTTCGTCTGTGGCCACTAAACATGAAAACATAGCAAGATCAGACATGGAATAAGTTAGTGAACAAATAATATCACCAACGAAGAAATCACCGAATTCCACTGGAAATAATGGAGCACATACTAATCTGATAGTTCTAATAGTTAACCATCTTCTTGTAGAAACAATTTTGTCCCAGTAAGGAATTGAATTTGTTGGCAAAAGAAATAATAAAACAGTCCCACCAAAACAGGCATAAGACCATGGAATCAATTTTTGATACTTGTAACTGAAACCAGCACATATTGAGCCCCAAAATACAAAATACATACATGTGTATAATTGTAATGGGATTCCACTGGTAGCAAAATCATTGTTAAAAAGTTTTGTACCATTCTTAGTTTGTGTTTCACCTAACATGATAAATCTATAATTAATACCAGTTCTATGCCAGATAAAACAATTAACTTGAAATAATAACATCATTAGTAAAACCATGAACCAACCACCCCATAATGGAAATAAAATCTTGTGTGTATAAGAGGCAGGGTTCGAACTAAAGGACAATGATAAAGTGTAAATAAATAATGCAATGGAACCACCTAGGAATAAAGATGCAGTAGACATTTGAATAATAGATCTATTGTTTCTATGAATAATTTGTTCAGTTAAAGTATATTCCACAATAAATTTCTTTAACGTCTTTGTATGTTTCTTAACATCACTTGGAGAATTGGTTAATTCGTTGGTATACCAATCTTTGACTTTTGTTTCCCACCATAAGATTGGATCATCCTTTGGATTAGTTGCAATTAGGTCTGTAGTTGGTTGATTTGAAGTATTTTCTTGCATTTGCTGTGCTAATAATTGAATATTAACAGAGACATGTTTGAAAAGAGAATAATTATCCTTTGCATATTTCATAAATTTTTCTAATTCTTTAGTTTGTAAAGTCTTATCAAATTTCTTAACCATTTTACGGAAACCTGTAACGTTAATATCACGGAAAGTCTTAATCATTTGTAAGAAAAGATAATATTCTAATAAAGCATCACCGAGTAGTTTCTGTGCTTGTCTTATTGTGATTTCTGAATTTTGTGCAATATTATCATAAGCAAAGGTTTCTTTCACTGTATCGATCCCTGTCTTACTACTAGCACCATCTGTATATGGTAATTCGGCATTTCTACGAACGATCATATCTCTCCATTGAGTAGTTTTATCAGGCCATGATGGCCATAACATATTTGATTTCAAAAAATCTTTAATCTTAAATCTTAATGATTCATCATCGTCATCTATATTAACTCTTCTACTATCAGTGGCACTATTAGCGTTTGAAATGGATCCATAAAGGCCATCTGGTTCACAACCTGTCAAGATAGAAGACATTTGATCATTATAAATAGATGGTTCAGTGTTTATAGTAGATATTGGACGATATGAATCAGTAGATGGGATACCATATTCATTTGTAGAAATGATATCTTCATTATTAAACATGGATTCATTAACACCAACATATTCATTTAAATATGTTTGTCTTTGTAAATCATAAATTTGTAATTGTCCTTGTAAGATTGAGAATTTCTTTTTAGCCTCTTCTAATAACCATTGATAAAAATCGTTACATTTGGTCAACTCTTCACTAATTAACCAACGTTCAATAAATTCTCTAATGGCTTGTTTTTGGAATGAAGTATAAATATCATTATTATTTAAATTTTCATTAGACATATCACGATGATATGGTCTTCCTGCAGAGTTCAATCTACCAGCAGCCATATCTCTAGCAATCGATAAACTGCTTGGATTTCTTGACATAGTAGACAATTTTGAACTTGAAATAGTTCTTAATGGATCCTTTGGAAACTTACCATATTGATATTTTAATTTTTTTTTACCTAATTTATAATCTATATATTTATCTTTCCATTCAGGAATAGCTGATTCAGTTAAATGATCAGCGAACTTCATGGTAAAGATATTAGTTGTAAGTGTATATAATTATAGCCTAGCTTAGGGGGGGCTTTTTTAAAGGAGTATCTTAAATGATGTATTTTTGGATGTTTTTTATGAATATATAAATGTAATCTCAACCAATATAGAAAGAAGAAACATCAACAGGTTAAAGAAAAGTTGCTTTTAGCTTATTCAAAATTGAATGATTACAAAACAAAGAAACCGTTCTGCTATATATAAAAGATTCTAAAAATCGAATCAATCATAACTCAAAAAAAAAAAAAAAAAAAACTGACGAAAAAAAAAAATAACAATAAACCGTGGTAAACAAGCATGTGTCACAAAAGAATATGAGCGGTTAATGGCTACTTATAATGTGGATTTGTAGGTAAAAGTAATTAAAATAAGATATGTTCAATATTATAATTACTTTGAATGTATTTTTAAGAGTTTACTACAAGTTTTTACCTGATAGAATGGACTTTTAAGTAAAGAACACGATTATGTAGAGAATGTGATATAAATAACGCATAAAATTAGTCTTAATTACATTATATAGTTAGTAAAAAATTTGAATAACTAAGTGATAATTATATATTATGTGTAACTTTTTTTAAGGTATCATTTGGTGTGTGTTATAGATTCATTTGAATATAATTGACCTTTGTATATTGGAATTAATACAATTTTTGATTCATTCGGGTAAGACTTGTTATCAATTGAATCTCTTATCGAAGACATTTTAAATTGTGTAAAAATGTGATTAGGGTTTACTAAAAGTGGCAGGATTCAGTGAGATAGTGGATATATACAAATAAATATCACTACAATTCAAGAATGTGTGGGAATCATGATATGTATAATTATATAATTTTAACACTAGAAAGAGAATAAACATAATCGAATCAGTAAGCATTGGGATTTCAAAAACAAGTAGTCATATTTGAAAAGAAAACGGAGACCCAACAGATATTTAAAATTAGGTTGTAATCGCATTATCTCTGTTTAATAACTAATATCTTTTAATTGTGGTATTATCTTATTTTTTTTAAGAATCCAGCATTACACACTACAACATCCAATTAAGCATTGGATCCAAACCTTTTAAGTAAGTTTTGTAAATAATGGACACTTCTGTTGCAATGACAGCCCCCATGAATGTACATTTGAAATTGACACATTAAATGTTAACTTTTAATAATCAATGATATATCATTGATGTCATCACTTGTTATATTATTTTCATCACAGTTCTTTTCTTTATTTGAAAATTTTTTCACTTTTTTTGCCTTTGGTTTTGTTTTTGTGCGTGGTGATGCGATGATGATATCACCAGTGATATCATGGTGCCCGCAAAAACACAAAGGAATGAGTCGGTTGGCAGATTATGATCCGCATATGAAGGTAGAATGAAGACTGGAAATAGGTGTTATTGGCAAAGTGAGCTTTCATCTTCTTATATTGGAGAATTTACAAAATTTTGTATATTTGAAAAAAATAAAAAAAGCCTTTAAATCTTCAGTGGCTCGAACTGTGGCTTTTTCTAGGTGAGAAGTTCACGATAGTTTTCGCCACTAGACTACTGCCCTGGTAAAAAAAGGGATTTTCATCAACTGAAAAATTCGATGATATGGGTCACGTGATATGCCTGATATCTAACCATTATACCCTTTTCAGTTAACTGAGAAGGTTACAGTTTCGATACCTCTACTCTCTTTACATTAGGGATACCAAGCATAATTAAATATCGAAGAAACATTCCCTCTACTATATATTACAGTATACAAGAAGCAAGTCAATAATCAAAATGTCCAGTAAACAACCCCGAGACCGAGAACTTAGTCATCCTTGTGAAGTTAATCATTAAAGACATATTTATCATTATTTGTTACAAAATATATCCTCAAGGAGTGGTGGGCAAGTGCCGTTTGTGATATTAAATTGAAATCTCACCACCACACACACCCACACCGTTTGCGATGACCTGGACTTTTCTTTGTAAATAATCTTCCAATATCAATAAATCATTTTTCTTTTAACTCACTATGTAATGATATCTTATCGTGTGTGGTGGTGGTGGGTGTTTCTAATAGCTTGATAATCTATCAGTACTGTAAGGGTGGCAATTCCTTGGTGGTAAAAAAAAAAAAGACATTGGTATTTGTCTATTGTTAATTCATAAGGCTAAACCACAGTTTAAATATTTGAATATTTTCAAATTTTCTAAAAAATTCATCAAAATTTCTTGATGCGAAGAAAAATTAAAACAATTTTAATTATTACAAATTGTAAGAAGCATTAGATATCGGATCATTAAGAGATAACAGAGTGTAATTAATCACTACGGCAATAACTTTTATTTTGTATAAATCCACAAAATCAAGGAAAATTTAAAGACATTTATCAAGGTGGATTTTGTTATACAGTTTATTTGTTTTCCTTTTGCTCATTAAGTTTTTGGAATTAAAAGAATTATTCGAAATTTAGATTACGTAGTTAAGAAAGGTTATTCTTCCATACTGTTTCCAATTTAGCAAACGTCTAGATAAGAAGGAATTGCTGATACGATACAATCAATTTTATTTAGGCTAATCATTATATTAATACAAATTGATTTTATTAAAATAGATAAAAGAACAAATTTAAAATACCCCAAACCATTACTTTTTTTATATTCAATCCAAGCACACATATATATTTACACACCACAATGAATAACACACCAGAACAGGAACAAAAAGATGATAAATCTCCAACAAAGAGAATAATAACGGATAATACAATAATACATGATGAACCACTCCGAAAGAAAAGATCTAAAAAAGAAGTAAGTCCACCAATACCAGAATATAATTTTAATAAATTTTGCTATCGACATGATCCAGATATTCAATCAACTTTTACACATACAGCATGTTATAAACAAGATTTAAAACGTGTACAAGATATTAATGATCGTATATCAAAATTAAATAACACAGAGCAATCTGAGATACATCATATAATATCAAAATTTACAAATTCAAATGATAAAATACGAACTTTAATAATTGATGGGATATTAAATTCATGTTGTTTCCCACAATTATCCTATGCTTCGACACAATTAAAACAAATGATTAAAATTGATTTTTTAAGTATATTACCACAAGAACTTTCATTAAAAATTTTAAGTTATTTAGATTGTGAATCATTATGTCAAGCTACAATGGTATGTAAACGTTGGAAACGTCTCGCAGATGATGATAGAGTATGGTATCATATGTGTCAACAACATATTGATAGAAAATGTCCAAATTGTGGCTGGGGTTTACCATTATTACATATGAAGAATCGTGCTAAGATGATTCGTGGTAAGAATAAACAAAATAATAATAATAATAATAAAGAAGAGAATTCAACACAATCAAAGATGAATCCATGGAAAATCATTTATAGAGATAGATTTAAAGTTGAATTAAATTGGAGACGTGGGAAATGTATTATTAAAGAATTTAAAGGTCACATGGATGGAATCTTATCAATGAGATTTAATTATAGATTTTTATTTACTGGGTCATATGATAGTACCATTGGTATATGGGATTTATTTACAGGTAAATTAATTAGAAGATTATCGGGACATAATGATGGTGTTAAGACATTATTTTTTGATGGATCAAAATTAATTACAGGTTCATTAGATAAAACAATTAGAGTTTGGAATTATATTACTGGTGAATGTGTATCTACATATAGAGGACATACAGATTCGGTAATGTCAGTAGATTCATTTAAAAAGATTATTGTATCTGGTAGTGCAGATAAGACAGTTAGAATATGGCATATTGAATCACGTACATGTTATACATTAAGAGGTCATACAGAATGGGTTAATTGTGTTAAATTACATCCTAAGTCATTTTCATGTTATAGTTGTAGTGATGATACTACAATTAGAATGTGGGATATTAGAACAAATACATGTTTAAAAGTATTTCGTGGTCATGTGGGTCAAGTACAAAAAGTGATACCATTAAGAATACTTGATATTGAAAATTTAGTCATTGATAATAATACGTTAGGTGAAGAGGAAGAAACTGAGCAAGAAGAAACTGTGTTAGAAGATAATGAAAACAATGGTATATTAGATGAAAATTTACCATATCCAACACATTTATTATCATGTTCATTAGATAATACAATTAAATTATGGGATGTTAAGACAGGTAAATGTATAAGAACACAATTTGGACATGTTGAAGGTGTTTGGGATATTGCCGCAGATACATTTAGAATTATTAGTGGTTCACATGATGGATCAATTAAAATTTGGGATTTACAAAGTGGTAAATGTATGCATACATTTCATGGTAAAAATTTACAAAAAGTTAATATTGATGGTACAACAACTACAACTGTGAATAATAATAATAATAATACTACTACTGATAATAGTAGAATTGCTCCAATATCATGTGTTGATATTGGAGATTCAGAATTTTTCAGTGGAGATGAACGTGGATGTGTTAAGATGTATAAATTTGATCTTGATGATAATAATATGGAATATTAAAATAATATAATTTGATATATAGATATGATAATATAATATCCGGAGATTTAATTAATTACTTATTTATTCTGTCAAACAGATAAGGGTCAATCTATATTGAAAGTAATAATAATAATATAAATCTCCAAGAGGAGGGGTGGGGGGGCAATGATATAAACGAAATCCAGTTTATAATTGTTAACCCCCCACTTTGATACTTTATATTATATAATCAAATATCCCGGTTTGATATTGTACCTAATAAATACCATCTTATTTCCCGCACGCTCTCTTGTAAACCTTCCCGTCCCCACTCTTTTGCACTCCAAAGGAAAATAGCAGTAAACACAAGATAAATGACGGGCGTTTCGGGCCTCGAACCTCGGCGTGCGAGATCCACCACAAACAAACAAACAAACAAACAATCGGACTGCACAAAACCCACCGCATGCTGGAAAAGTAACCCACATCCGTACATAACACATTGTGTTGGCGACCAAACAATAGACACACCCCCTGGAGAGAGATACGCTTTTCCCATTGTTCTCCGGAAATAACAACACAATGAGTGGATTCCTAACAATACCGCCTCAACGAATTGTTCCGCGGAATCTTCGCCCATTTCATTTCCAGTGAAATCTAGTGGAAAGATCCTCAAAGAGTGATAAATTACCATACCACAATAACACAATAAATCTATCCCTTGTCTAATTTACTCTCCGCGTTACGTGGTGTTTCTATTATCATTACTATAACATTATATTATTATTATATTATGGTTATTCCGCCACTTCTTTATTTAATAAAAAGATTTGTTGCAACCATCTCTAAATTATATTGTATTATTATTACAGCATCCCCCCCCCCATCCCCCCTCCCTCCTTATAATACTATAACTCTTATATATCACTTTTTTCATTTAAATATAGATCACATTTTTTCATACAGTTCTTATTTCTCTCTTTTTATCCATTCAACCTCTCGAACTAACATCCCTGATTGTTATAGCTATTAAACATACAAATCTTAACAGAAGTTTGTGTTGCTTTACAATATTCCATATTTAATAAAAATTTAATTGTTATCTTTTTTTTTTTTCAGAGAGATAAAAAAAAAATAGAAATAAAGTAAAGCTCCTTTTGAAATATTATTATTATTATTATTAACATTAATAATGTACATTAATACACAAAGAAAAAATAGTTCAACTCATATATCAGATTTATCACCACAATCGGATAATAACATGAGTAATAACAACAACAATGTCTCCCCAACAAGAATATTTCCTGATAATGATTTTATATTTGATCATTCAAATTCATTGAGTTCGGTATCACCAGATGAGGCATCAGATTATTTTCAAATTTCTCCATCAAAGAATATACCATTCAATCATCAATTATCACATAAATCATCATTTGATTTTATTAAGGGACCAAAGAGAGTAAATGAATATTCTAAGAGATCTAAAGATGATGATTTAATTAAAAGTAATACAGAAATGAATAGATATATTTTACAACGTTCAAAATCATTACCATTTAATTCATTGAAATTGAAAAGTAACTTAAAACAATCAAAACCACAAAAACATCATAAAAGATCCAAGAGTGTACATTTTGATGAAGTATTACCAATTAAATTTTTTTCAAAATATGAATGCCCCACTGTCGTATCAAGACAAAATAGTAATTGTGATATTATTGAAAAGATTAATTTTGATCAAGTTAAACCATTACGTAGATTTCAATATGATAATTCTGATGATGAATATTCAGATGATGATGAGATTGAAGAGGTGAAAGAAGATGGTCTTTATGATGTTAATTTTAGTATATTAAATAATCCAAGTAATAATAAAGATATTAAATTAAATGTCTTTGTTAATAGTAAAAATGACTCAACAATAATATTACAAAATATTAAATTAGAAAAGAGGAAAACTTATAACAATTTAAATGATTATTTTATTTGGGGTAAGATTAATGTTAAAAATATTTTTTTCGAAAAATGTATTTATATTAGATATACTCTTAACGATTGGAAAACATATAATGAAGTGAAAGCAAGATATATTAAAGATCCAACTGCATTAACAAATTATGATACTTTTGAATTTTCACTTTATAGTGTTAAAAATTTAATTTTAAATGAAAATGAACATGTTATTAATAAAGATAATATTATTGAAGGTGATTTACAATTTTGTATACATTATGAAACATGTAACCCAACAACAAATGAAAAATTAGAATATTGGAATAGTAATGATAATAAAAATTATTATATGCATGTTGTATTACATGAACGTGATACTGTGACAAATAATAATGGTAAAGATGATTCACAATTATTTAAAACTGATAAATATTATAATATTGCTAATGAACTTGGTGGGTTTAATAAGAAAAATAATAAATTTGGTAAATATAAGAATTCATTTGCATTAACTGATGAACAAAAACAATTACATTCATCAACATTTTTAGATGATTTATTGAATGAATCAAATAATACCATAAAATCAAGGGATGATACAGATTTAGATACACTAGGTGATGGTGATGATGAAGATGGACCATTTTGGTTTAATAATAATAACTTATTATTAACAACAAATAAAAATGATAATGAAGAAATTTTTTTCAAAGATTTCAGAAATCCGTTTGCCAATTAATCTTTATTCTTTATCAATAACATAAATTCTGCATATTCATTAATCATTTTACAGTAGTGATATATATATATATATATTTGTTAAGAATGGGGGAAGATATAATTGAGATTTGACCATCACATATGGAGCAATACAAAACAAATCTTTGGTTCCCTCTCTATATATATATTCAATTATATATAAACCTTAATTTATTTTAATTCGATTTATACATTTATACATTAGTTATTTATTTATCTGATAGCAATGGTGGTTAGGTGTGGGAGCTGTCCCAAACCCTGTCCCTCTTCAATAAATATAGGTCAAGTGTGAATATATACTCTTCTTCATTTATTCCGATACCACCGAATAACCAACATTTCGGACCATCGGACATTTCAATCCTAGAACGGTTCATAACATAATCATAGTGAAGTTACTTAAAAGGGAACTGCGAGAGGCCATTGACAATAACAATTCAACAATAACGATAACAATAATCACAGCTTAACAAATCACAAAGAGGGGAATTCCCCTTTTCAAAAAACGTCATATTGTTTATTGTAATGGCAAGCCTGATAGGGAAATTGTTTACCCAATTGGGCCACATAACACTGAGATTAAGACATGGCAGCAATTACCTCTTTGGGTGTGTTGACTATTGTCAAACAATGTGTGAAGTCCTGGCAAATATTGCTGTATTTAGCGGGTGTTACTTATCAATACACAAAAGGAGTCTTCTTCTTGGAAAGTTACCTTAGAAACTAAATATATAAATATATATATTTAAATATATATAATCATTTGAAGAAGATCTTATTCAATCGAACAATTCAATAATTTTGTTTGACGGTTTTACTGTTGTTCTTTCTAAAGACACAAATATACAACAGACACTTAATTGATAATATATATATATATATATATATATATAACAATCAAACAACATAATATGGGCTCAGATTTAGACCTTTTATTCACTATCTTTCTTTGTTCTTCATGTCTTTATTATTCAGCTCATAGCATTGCTATGATGCATTATAAGACATCAATACCATTTGATTTAGTTAAATAAATTTCATAACTTACACACATTCTTTTTTAATATATTCATGACATTCAAACGATAATTTAATTAATTAATAATATACTTTGTATAGCATGTCCTATTTTTAATAATATACAGTATCATTCTTTTATTATATTATATTATATTATATTATATTATATTATATTATATTATATTATATTATATTATATTATATTATATTATATTATATTATATTATATTATATTATATTGTGATCGGAAGAGCACAC
>JAKTQC010000080.1:0-29047 GCA_030558655.1 Monosporozyma yasuniensis
CTAATTGGGTGTACAAATATGATGGGGTCTATCAAAGTGTCAAATTTGGTTCAATATTATTCCCCTCTTTATAGGTATATAGCTATCTTTATACGTACTATGTATTCTTCTTTTTCTGGTACCTATTAAATAAAATGTCTACAACAGAAAAACAATCTATATATTCAGACTTTGCAAACGCGCAATCTGAACAGTTTTATATATTATTCGGATGTTTTGAGTCAAGCTTTACTTCAAAAGAAGGCAAACTAACCAGAGTCAAGATGTTGAGTAGAACTATACCTTTACAGACCACTAGATTTCCAGTCCTACTAGCCCAAAGACAAATCCACTATTCTTCAATTCTTAATGCAAAGAACAAAAACAAACATGGTAATGAGAAGGGGAAAAAGAATAATAAAAACGATAAAGATGAGACCGTTGACATTGTAGATGTTCAACAATATTTAACCCAAGCAAAGACTAAATTTGACAAGAGTTTAACTTTACATGAAAGCAAATTGAATGAATGCAAACAGGGGATCTCAAATATTCATCTCTTTGATACGTTAGAATTACCAAATGGGAGCAAGTTTACCGATGTAGCCACCACTACACAAAAGGGTAAGAACATGTTATTAGTCAGTGTCTTTGATCCTAATGATGTTAAAAAAGTTACTAGTTGTATCTTAGCCTCTGGGTTAAATTTAACTCCGGAGAAAATGTCAAGTGATCCTCATGAACAAATGTTGAAAGTTACATTACCACCAAGAACTAAAGAATCCCGTTTACAACAAGTTAAGGATTTGAAACAAATTTTTGAAGGATTTAAGAGTTCTAATTCAAATTATTCGTTAGGTGTCATTAGAAGAGATTATATGAATAAATTAAAGAAAATTCAACAAAACGATGATGTTAAGAGATGCGTGAAAGATTTGGAAGTTTTGCATAAGGATTATGTTCATAAATTACAAGAACAATTTAAACATGTCGAAAAGAATATTATGAATTCTTGAGCAGATTAAATATTTTAGGTATACAATATTATTCAATCATGTAAATAAAAAACAATCTTTAACAAATAAATAGCGAAAATATCTAGAAAGTTATTAATACTTAGAGACATAGGATTATCAATTTATAAATTTACTTATTTTCTTTCGAAAGGGTCCAAATTGATTTAATTCTTTCTATCCATGATTTAGTATATGAGGCAGTAATAAAGCTCGTCACAAATCTCCAAGCTTTCTCATTATTTAATGGATAATCCAAAGGTCTAGGAATTTGTGTAGAAACAAAGGGTAGTTTATCATAACAAACACTCTTAGCATTACAAAGACCTAACAAACCTTCTTCACCACCAAATTTACCATACCCAGAACCATTAAACCCACCAAATGGTAATTGACAGACATAAAATGTAGCAAAATCATTAATTGCGACATTACCAGTCTTTAATTTATTTGCAACATAATTACATTCTTTTAAATCTTTCCCAAATACAGATCCACCAAGACCAAAAGGTGCAGAGTTGGCTAAATTAATACAATCTTCAGTGGATTCGGCCCTCATCATAACAAGAATTGGTCCAAATACTTCATTTTGTGCAATAACCATATCTGGTGTGACATCAACTAAGAGTGTTGGTTGAAAATAATTACCAGTAGGGTATTTTTGATGGTGATAACGAAAACCACCAACCAAAAGTCTTGCCCCTTTACTTATTGCATCTTCAACCATGGATTCTAATTGATCAAATCTATTATTTGAAATCATTGCACCCATGTCAACATTGACTGTTTCTTCTTCTTCATCATCAATATCTGACCCTAATTTTAATGGATGAGTTGATAACCTTTCATGAATTAATTTAACTAAGGATTCATAATTTTTTGAAGAAACAATAACTCTTTCAATACCAATACAATTTTGTCCAGTAGATTGGAATGTACCTCTTAAGATAATTGATGCAATGGTAGCATGATCTTTATAACTATCCAAAACAATAAACGCATCTTTCCCGCCTAATTCTACAACGACGGGGGTCAAAGATTTTGATGCACATTTCAAGATTTGATGTGCAATGGATTGACTACCAATGAAAGTGATATGTTTAATCCCCGGGTGTGAAGTAAAATAGTTTGCTGGTTCAAGCATTAATGGGTCATCATAGTTATGAGAAGTTGGTGGTAAACAATAAAACAATTGAACTAAATTTGGATCCACTTGACATGCAATTAAACAATTTCTTACTAATGTGATAAAATAATTTGATGACCAAACGACTTGTTCAGAACATTTAACTACAATAGAATTCCCTGTAATTATTGAGGCTATAATTGGACCCATTAAATTATGGAATGGATAATTCCAAGAAACAATTGATGAGATAACACCTAATGGCTCATATCGAATCTCTGCCCCCTTATACCATTTCATAAAAAGATTTGTTGGACCAGATCTCTTTGATGGTGATAATACATTTGGACCATGTTCAATACACCAATTTAATTTTTCTAAAGTGACTAATATTTCACCCATTGAGGCATCAATCATTGTCTTCCCTGAATCACGACATGCAATTCTGGTAATTAAATCTTGATGTCTTAATATAAAATCTCTTACAGAGGTTAATATGGTCAATTTCTTCTCCCAAAGTGTTGTTTCATCTAATTCATTAAATTTAACTTGTGCAAATTCAGCCTTTTCAATTAAATTATCAATATCTTTATTATTCATTGATTTGAAATTATCTAAATAACGCCCTGTGGCAGGACATCTTGCCTCGATAAAATCATGGTCTTGTTGTTGTTTAATTGGTGATTCACCAGTCCATTTACTATCAATTTGTTTTGGTATAGGAGGTGTAATAAATTTAATTGAACGACCTTTATGTCTTTTACAGAATCCATATTTATATACAAAATACCCCAATAAAATTGTAATTGGATATATAATTGTACCAGAGAACCAACCATTATTATTTAATAAATTTTGATTATTCAAACGAACCATCATTGTATGTGTATCTGTAAACATTACTAGATAGTTTTTATTATATCTACTTATTTTAATGCTTATATAAAAGAAATAAAGAAATTAAAAGAAAGAAAGTGAGTAAGGTAATAATGTATATATCAAAAGGTTTATATATGTTTTTGTATTTGATTGATTATTTAAAATTAAAAAGTTACCGATAAAGTTTAAATTTGTTAATCGTTTAATTTTTTCTTATAAATTATAATCAATTAATTAAGCAGCATTAACATGCATCCCACCGACTGGATTAATAACAGCTTTAATCAATAAATCTGCAACTTGTTGCTTCTTATTCTTAGTAACTTGATCAATTTCATTTAATTGTTGTTGAATTGAAGCTTCAGCTTCAGTTTCTAAAGCGTCAAGACCACCTTCATTTTGTTTAGAATTATTTTTCAATTCAGCATCCTTTTGAGCTTTATATTCGGCAATTTCGTTTGAAGCATCTTTCTTAGCTTGTTTTAATTTATCTTGTCTATATTTTCTAGCTTCACTGACAATTTCTTGGGCTTCCTTTTCAGCCTTAAGTAAAGTAGCAATACCGTTGCTTTGAGAAGAGGACTGTGTAAATAAATGAATGTTTTTTTTTTATGAGAAAGACAAACTTGTTAGTATAGAGAAAGAACCAGA
This sequence comes from Monosporozyma yasuniensis, assembly GCA_030558655.1. Classification (NCBI taxonomy): domain Eukaryota; kingdom Fungi; phylum Ascomycota; class Saccharomycetes; order Saccharomycetales; family Saccharomycetaceae; genus Monosporozyma; species Monosporozyma yasuniensis. The sequence goes on from JAKTQC010000080.1 coordinate 3,649, forward strand.
TATTAATAGAAACGTTCACGTCGTACATACCATTATTGATTGGTGATATATTTGTTGTTATGAGTGTGTCTATATATAAATGTAAATGGAGTTTCTTGTAATTGTAATTAAATCACAATGGAATGTGTCTTCTTGACAATAAATAAAATAATTTTTCATTATAATTTTTCACTTTCTCTTTTTTTTTTTTTTTTTTTTTTTAAATTTCATTGTGAGTCCCTGTGTAATTTTTACTGTGTGCCAAATAGATTATTTATAATTTATTTATATTGCTGTCTTTATTTAAACATATATATTAGTGATACAGTGGAATCCTTTAATGGGGTGTTGTGGTAATGTGTTCAATATCAATTAGTCTAGGACAGTAACATATTGGTATGCCAGGTCACATAATTCAGTATTCTCGTTGGGAGTTTGTGTGGTGGTGGCGGTCTCGTCTCTTTGCAAAACATCACTGGATATCTTGTAATTGGTTATCCCCATGGTTTGTAATATATCAATAATACTCTTCACACAGACATTGAAATTATTTTCACCCCCCTGTGATTGTTCTTGTTGTGGTTGTTGCTCTCTCAATTCAATGATTAAACCTTTAAATCCAAAGGATGAAAATAAATTACAACATTTAATTAATAAACCATCTCTAGAAATAAATGATTCACCTGCATCACCTTTCACTAATTGTCTTTGTACCCACATATTAGATAATTTATTACTAATTATTGTATCCATTGAATCAGGATACCATACACTACTACTTGAATCAATTAATTTCTTACTATTTTCATCAATTTTTGTAGTGGTAACAATACCAATTCCATTTTTTAATAATACACTACGTTGTTGTTGTGGGAATGATATACTATATAACACTTTATGTCTATTTTCTTCATCATTTTCATTACCATTTGTTATCCTTTTCTTAATTTGACTTCTATATGTACGGAATTCTAATGACCATGAAGATTCAATTGATAAGATTGAACTTGATACTGTATCTTTAAATTCTACTAATGTAGCTGGTGTGGCTTTATCTATAAATATTATTCTATCATTAAATACATTGTTGTTTTTCCCCATTTCCATTCGACAAAACTTAAATTGAACTAAACGATGGAATGTACCTATTTAAATCCAATTATATTTTATCATAGAAAATGTTTAGTGTTTGTGTGTGTTGTTAGTAAAAATTGTATTGGTAATTATAATAATGCTGTTATGTATATACCATCCTTAAACATACGCTGTCTTAACCATCTTATATGTATATAATCTTATTTGTTTGTTTGTGTTATCCAATTAAATCTAGTTTCCTAACCCCTCTGATAAACCTCACTCTTCTCTTCTTTAACAACTTTCTAATTCATTTATATGTGATTTGATATTATTGTAATTAAATTTATTGTATTGGAAAATTTAAGTAAAAAATTTGGCAATGCTTGAACAAAAAAAAACATATTTAAAAAACACTCGAAACAACTTATACACCCTAATATATAACCTACTCTGTTTAAACAAATTTTATACAAACACATACCATTGTAAAATAAGCAAGAAGAATGGTCGATAAAATTGATATTATTGTGGTAACAGTGTTTACAATTATTGTTGCTATCTATTTTAATAGAGACCTTTTAAAGGATTTAATTCTAGGCGCCACCGATGAGGCATTTAAATTACAAAATTCATCTGGTTCAAGAGATATAGTGACAGTTTTGAAAGAAAATAATAAAAATTATCTTGTTGTGTATGGTTCACAAACTGGTACTTCTGAAGATTATGCTAAAAGATTTGCTAAAGAATTAATTTCAAAATTTAAATTAAATGTCATGTGTGCTGATTTAGAAGATTATGATTTTGATAATTTACATAATTTACCGTCAAATGTGGTAATTTCATTATTTTTATCTACTTATGGTGAAGGTGAATATCCTGATAATGCTTTACAATTTGAAACTTGGTTGAAAAATTTGGATCCATTTGAAAATAATTTAAGTAATGTTAATTTTACTATCTTTGGCTTAGGGAATTCAACTTATGAACATTTTAATGGTGCTGCAAGAAATGCTTGGAAATTATTAAAAGCTAATGGTGCACATTTAGTCGGGAAATTTGGTCTTGCCGATGATGGGGCAGGTACCACCGATGAAGATTATCTTTCTTGGAATGAAAAAGTTATTGAACAAATCAAGACATTTTTAAAATTAGATGAACAAGATTTAAAATTTGAATCATCCTTTGAAATCACTAAATTAGAAACTCTTGAAGATAATGTCTTTGTTGGTGAACCTTCTTCTCAATATCTACCTGCTTCTGGAGAAATTGTACACAACGATAAAGGTTTACAAACTGGTCCATTCAATACTACATATCCATATGTGGCCCCAATTGTGAAAAGTTATGAATTATTTGATCCAAAGAGTGAAAGAAATTGTATTCATACTGAATTTGATGTCTCTGGTTCTAATTTGAAATATTCTACTGGTGATCATTTAGCTATTTGGCCATCAAACGCTAATGAAAAAGTAGAACAATTTATTAAAGCTTTGAGTTTAGATGGTGAAAGGATTTTTGATTTAAAATCAAAGGATCCAACTATGAAATTACCATTCCCAACTCCAACTACTGTGGAGGCTGCTGTTCGTCATTATTTAGAAATTACTGGTCCTGTATCAAGACAATTACTTCGTAGTTTAATCCAATTTGCTCCTTCTGAAACCATTAAAGAAAGATTGATTGAACTTTCAAAGGATAAAGATCAATTTGCTAAAGAAATTAGTGCCAAATATTTTAATATTGCTGACGCTTTATATTATGTCTCTGAAGATAAACCGTGGACCACAATTCCATGGGAGTTTGTTCTTGAATTTACTCCAAAATTACAACCACGTTATTATTCAATCTCATCATCTGCTTTAACTGAAAAACAAACTATACATGTCACTTCAATCGTTGAAAATACACCAAACGATGAAGAAGGTTTCCCACCTGTTGTTGGTGTTACTACAAATCTTTTAAGAAATATTCAATTAGATAAAGCAGGTATTTTAAAGAAAGAAATTGAAGAAAAAGCTGCTGAAGATAAATTTGAATCTGAAGTTAAAGAAGCAAAGAAGGAAGATGCTGAATCTGTTAATGAACAAACTGTGGAAAAGAATGACACCCCAATTCCAAAGAAACCAATTGTTAAGAAAGATCAGGAATTACCTGTTCATTATGATTTATGTGGTCCACGTAATTTATTTGAAGATTATAAACTACCTATCCATGTTAGAAAATCTACATTCAGATTACCAACAAATCCACAAACACCAGTGATTATGATTGGTCCAGGTACAGGTGTGGCACCATTCCGTGGGTTTATTAGAGAACGTGTTAGATTTCAAGAATTAAATCCAGATATTAAATTAGGGAAACATTTATTATTTTATGGTTCTAGAGATAGCAATGATTTCTTATATCGTGAAGAATGGGAAGAATATAAGAGTAAATTGAATGGTTCATTTGAAATGGTTGTTGCTCATTCTAGATTACCAAATAAATCAAAAGTATATGTTCAAGATAAATTAAAGGAAAAGGAGGAAGAAATTATGAAATTATTGAAAGAAGGCGCTTTCATTTATGTCTGTGGTGACGCAAAGAACATGGCTAAAGATGTGAATTCAGCATTTATTGGAACTTATGCTCGTGGATTAAAAATTGAAGATACAGAAGCTCGTGAAATGGTTAAAATGTTGAAATCTCAAGGTAAATATCAAGAAGATATTTGGTAAGTATAAATCTGAGAATCACTTAATAAAAAAAAAATATAGGTATATAGGTTTTGTTTTATATAAAAAGAAGAAGAAAAAAACATATTCAAATTACTATTCATTTATCATATATTGATACACAATCATACATGTCGATATAAAGTCTATACAAAATTATATTATGTATTGTGTTTGGGTCATTAAAAACAACAACATTTGAATGGGGAGAGGAGGGTAGGGGGGAGGATAAAGAAAACAGAAGTCTGTCTAAGCAGACCTAGATTAAAGTAGTAGTAATTATTCATTTAGTTAATGGATCGGTAACTCTTAAAGTGATCTTACCAGTTTCAGAGTTTTTAGCCACGGTAACATGAGTTAAATCGTCAACGACATAGTCAGCACCTGCAGCAAATAAAAGTTCTTTTGGATAAGAAGTGGTAATACCAATGGTAATTGCACCAATAGCTTTACCAGCTTGAATACCGATTGGTGCATCTTCAAAGACAACACTTTGAACCCCGGTAGTACCATTTAAATCTAAATTCCATAAATCAGCTAATTTATCCTTAGCCATTTGATAACCCATTGGATCAGGTTTACCTCTTGTGACATCAAGACCAGTAACAAATACATCAGGTTTACCAACATCTTTTAAAATGTTATTAAACCATGAAAAGGCTAAATATGGTGTACCAGATGTCACAATAGCCCATTTTCTTTCATGTAATTTGGTATTATTATTTGTAGTATCTTTATCTAAAGATAATAATAAATCTTTAGCACCTGGAATTAAACTGACTGTAGAAATATAATTATCAGCCATTTGTTTTTCTAAAGCTACAGTCATTTGATTTTGTGAATTATCTAATTGTGGGAAGAATCTTGCTAACATTTCTGCAGAACGAGCACCATGAGAATGTTTAAATAATTCTTGTGGATCAACACCATGTTTTTTACATAAATCAGTCCAAGTTAATTCGGATGCTTCAATGGTAGAGACTAAAGTACCATCTAAATCGAATAAACAAATATCAGTATCAAAATCGTAGGAAGGCATTATTTAACAGTGAATATGCGTGTGTGTGGGTTAAACTTAAACTTAAATTATAACTTAAAAAAAAATAATAATAATAATAAGAAAAGATTGTAAAGGTCCTTTCGTTGTTGTTATTTCTTGTATATATTAGGGTACTTTGAATGTTAAAGATAAATCTATAATTTAACAGTTGAAAGTAAGGAGAAGGATGGTCGTTATATCAAGACTAGAATGTTAAACCACCGGCTGAAAACGTAATTTTAAAATAATCTCACTATATATTCCACGTTGACATCGAGAAGTAAGAACCAACACCACACACACCTTTCTTCCTTCCTTTCCAAACAAACAAACCTACGTATTACCTTTCCAATTTCACCAGCAAAAAAAGTCAGGCAAAATTGTTCAGATCTGGAGAATTAAACAATAGAAAATTACCGAAAAGGCACCGATTTTTTTTCTACTGCGTTCAAACACGGGGAGATTATCTCCGGTCGGGTTAGGAGATAACCCCACAGTGAATTCTGTATTATAGCATAAGTATTTATTAATAGACATTAAATAGTTCATTAAATAAGTAGTGTGAGAGAAAAAAAAACGTACGAGATGGTGCTTACCTAATTTTATAAAGTCAAATTATCAGTAATGGTTAATGTAATCTTACCAGAATCGCTATTCTTAGTCACAGTGACATGAGTTAAATCAGCAACAACATAATCAGCACCTGCAGCAAATAATTTTTCAGTAGAATATGATGTGGTGATACCAATGGTATAACAACCCATACTCTTACCAGCTTGAATACCTAATGGAGAATCTTCAAAGATAACAGTTTTCCCATCTTTAGTTGGAACCCCCCATTCTTGACATAATCTATCATAAGCAGCTTGAAACCCTTGTGGATCTGGTTTACCTTTAGTAACATCATCAGCGGTAATGAAAACTTTTGGTTTACCAACATCTTTTAAAATAGTACCAAACCATTTAAATGCAATATATGGTGTACCAGATGTCACAATAGCCCATTTTCTACCACGTTTTAATCTTTCACCAGTGATAGTATCTTTATCTAAAGAGACTAAAAGATTATGAGCACCTGGAATTAATGTTACAGTATCAGTGTAATCATCTGCCATACGTCTTTCTAACATGACTGCAGCTTTATTATCTGTATTATCTAATTTAGGAAACCATTGAGCAATGACTTCACCTGTACGGCAACCATGAGAATATTTGAATAATTCTTTTGGATCCACACCATATTCATGACATAAATCTGTCCAAACAGATTCTGCAGCCACAATAGTGGAAACAATAGTACCATCTAAATCAAATAAACAATTATCAACTTCTAAGGAAGGCATGGTGGTTAGTAATTATGGTTGTGTTTGTTAAATTTACTAACTATATTAGTGGTAATATGTAGTCAATGGACCTTTATATATATGTATTTATTTATTTAGTTGTGAAAAAAAATAAATAAGGAAAAACGTATTGACAATAAATTAAAGATTTAAAGGAAATTTAATCCAAGAGTATAAGTAAGATCTGTTATATATAATATCTTTAAAAGCCTACTAAACAGCAATTTTATCCTTCTAACATTAATCAGTGTAGTCATCACCTTGACGTTTTGCAAAGAATAACAAGAGAAAGGGACAACTAAACGTTATTATTAGAAATCTCACTATATGTTGTGCCTCTCAAATGGGGTAGCTTATTGTGTTGGTGTATTGTCTGGAGAGGAATGGTCCGATGGCTCGAGCGTGGTGTAAGGATTTCCCTTTGATTATTAAATAAGAAGTAGAAGAACAGGTTGTTCTTGTGACATGTTTACTAGAAAGGAATAAATATAGTACATTAATGAATTGAGAAGGTCGATGACCTGTCTTTTATTTTTATATAGTTGTTGTATACATGCAAATATGTTGTTTTGAAAAACATCGGATAATTAAAAGTGAGAATAAAGATTATGATATTTGTTTATCTGGCATTTTCTGAACTTAAAATAGCAGCATACTTGTCTCTAGTCTTGTAATCTTCTTTAATCGCCTCCATGATCAAATCCGTTATCCTTTCAGTAATACCATACGCTTTATGACAACAATCCATTAATGTTAAAGCATCCATTGGTAAACCACCAGCTTTAGAAACTTGAACCACTTCTCTGTTCTTGTTTAAAGTTACAGTTAAGACACCATCTCTCATTAATTCTTCCTTCAAAGTAGCATCAATGATGACGATTTCAGCATTATTTTCACCTTTAATATTTTCTTCAGTATCTTGTGGATTGAAAAATGAAAAAGTTACACAGATTGGAACGTGTAAGATACCTAATGGAACTGGTTCTCTTTCTTCAATTGGGTGAACAATAACGTTGTTACCTTCCACTGTAATATCTGGTTTCTTGAAATGCATTAAACCTGCCATAACTGCAATACATGATGCATCAATAAACCCACCATCACCATCTAAGAAATGAACACTAGCTCTAATGGCCCAACATTTTGTACCGGCAACAATACAAAGACCTTCGATATCTAAAGCACCAGATCTTCTGACAGATTTTTCAATAATACGTGAAATTAGTACTTCATCTTCACCAATATTATTACCATTTTCAAATTGTGCACCAGCCATTGGAGTAGATTCAGTTGAAATCAAGAAAAGACCTTCAAATGGTCTATCTTCATATGGTTGGGCCACTTCACAACTGATACGACAATGGACTTTGGTTTCACCGAGGGTGACCATTACATCACCATATTCTTTACCAAACGTAATTGTAACATCTCTAAAATCAGTAAATTGACGACCATCTAATCTTTGATTCGCTCTTAATGTGTCTAAGATAAACTTAGCTTCTGAGTTTGATACCACGATCTCTTTGGCCATTGCTTTACTGTTATTATTTTTGTTATTTTTATTATTATTATAGAATTGATGTAGCTTGACCCGTCTTCAAACAAAGATTTAAATGGTAATCTCACTCTTCTATGTAGTTTCCCATCAACTCTTCTATATTTTAAAATTTTCAATAATCTTTAAATTTCAGAAAACTGAGAAAAATACAGCATTAAAAGAGAAGGAACCAGTATAAGAGGGTTTATTGTAATATATAAATTAAAGGTAACTAAAACCCATTAGAATTGTGTAACTGCTGTTAAAGTTGGATGACTATTTACTGCATTGACTATTTGATACCAAATCAAATCAAAAAAAATGTTCTGATTTTTAACCATTCTCTCTCTTAACGAGAGTAAATAATGTTTAGTTACTACATCACCTGAAAAAGGATGAAACTTCAGTGCCCTCCTGGCATAACATGTTTATTCTGTAGGTTATACGGATAGTTTATTAAAGAATTACATGAGCTCTTCTGATTATTAACAACACATTCGCTCGTGTCCATGCCGTTATACGCGGTAATGAAAATATTTCAAAATTCGGACCTTTATTTCAAACTAAACGATGTTGAGAATATTTAAGCTAAAGTAAACGTTAAAAGATGACTAACTTTTCTGCTACAACTTTTAAAGGGCAAATTCAAAATAATTGCAAAATCCTAAAGTGGAATTGGTTCACCATTTTCGATATGATTCTTATATGGACATTAATACTTCTAATAATTTTCACCATTTTTTGGTTTAGAGAGCCGATCATTGATTCTCAAAGAGATATCAGTAAAGTGGCACTTTCTCAACAAGCAAACACTACCGTGGTAAGGAAATCAAATGAAACTGTATTATATAGAAATTTTATGATTCCGTTACAGTTCCCATTGAATACCGGTTTATCTCTATCCTTGGGTTATAAGATTAGAAATGGTAATTTTGGTGATATTTGGAATGCCATCATGGATATAAACAAAAATGATAAGATGACTATAACATTCGATAATAGAGAGTTCTCTTTAAACGAAATACATGGTATGAGTATGCAACTTGTTAAACAGTTGGGTAAATTGTGTGATGATATTAATAACACAAGGGAAATCAATAATAAGCCTATAATATTAGGAATTAATATCCCAATTACTACATTGTATGGATTTGTGCTTTCTATTGCATGTCTGATTAAAAATATTAAGAGTGGAAAGAAAGATAATAATAAAATGGTTATCCCCCAATTAGTACAATCATTACCAAGAGTTATCACAAATAATAATATTGACATTTTGGTCATTCATTCACAAAATGATTTAAAAATGTTGAATGGTTCAAGGGACTGGTATTCCAAAATAATCATTTGTGAAAACGAGAAATTTGTAACTAATGAAAATTCCAATTTAGTTTATTGGAACGATATAATACAGAATTATACTCCACTGGATACATTTGAGTATGTCCCACCATTAGATAATTCAGATGAATTAAAACCTTTTATGAATGTGACGACTAAAGATGGAAATAATACTACTTGTTTCAACCAATTGAATCTAGTAAGTAGTATATCCACTTTTATTAAATCATTTCCTATTAATCATGAATTAAATTTAAAAGATGTTTTGACTATTTTGACAAAGTATAATGATTTAGAGTTTCAGTTCCAGATATGGCCTAAGGTTCTTAGTGTTTTGATCCATGGTGGTTCTATTGTAATGAATAATGTCACAACAGAAGATTGTAAAACTTTAATCAGAAATCCTACAATAAAGAACACTAAGAGAAAAACGTCTTTACTTTTTACGACACCCGAACTCTTCTCCTCCTTCACTCGAAATGACAGATCTGTCAACAATTTAAATTTAATAGATTCAATTAAAGTTAGCTTATGCAAATTACTATTAGATTCAGGAATAATGGCAAACCGCTTCAAATTTTCTACTAGTAATATAAGATGTATTTTTCTACACTATTCGTTATTAAGATACGAAGAAGTCTCAAAGTTTGACCCCAACAGCAAGCCTCCTGGTTATAAAAAAGGTCAATTTGATGATATTTTGACAGTAGGGTTCATTAATAAGTCTCGTTTACTGTATAATTCCCGTATAATTATTGAATTGTATTCAAGTAATTTAATCCTTGGTCCTCTATCTCAAACTAATTTTTACGACTATAGAATTTTACCACAATCGACTGAACAACAAGTAACTTGTTTCGGGCCTGTATCCATGAGTCTAGAGGGTAAATTGATTGAAACTAAATCAAACTCCCAATTTGATATTAAAAAAAGACAAGGTATGTTATGCCTGCGTGGATTTACTATTGGTAAACCGTTGGAACCTGAAAGAATCAAAACAACTACAGAATTGAGTGAAAAAATGGCACACGGTGAAGGATGGATGCCCTTGCTAGGTGTGTATGGGTTATGGGGTCAAGATGGTTGTTTATATTTATTTAAATAAAAGCATAAACTGCATTTTAAAAATTCTATCAAATTCTATAAGTTATATTCTATATAACGATTGTTAAAAAAAAAAAAGGCACATATATCTATTTAGTATGGTAACTACTCTTAATTCATTTCATTTATTCATCACATTTTTAATGTTAGTGGGGTGCATTTAATCATATTTCAAAGTACCTTCGACGCAGTTCCAAAAAGCTTCAATATACTTGGTTTGTTGTTCAAGGTCTGTGCAACCTCTGACGGCCAAATAAGATCTATTGTCGACACCTATGTTCCACTCACCAGGGTTAGCACCGACAATTCTACCACCAGTTTCATTTAAAATACACCAACCAGCACAGACATCCCAGGAATAACAACCACCATCCCAATAACAGTCTAAATACCCAATAGCGTTATAAGCAAGAGTCATGGCAGAAGATCCTAAATTTCTGAACCCATGAACAAACCCACCATCAACAGATAATAAATTTTCGTATGTTCTCATCTTGGTCTTAAAATTCTTACCTTCTCTAGCAGAACCTGGTTGTAAGGCAATAACAGATTTATTTAAAATTAATGGACCCATACCTTCAATCTTAGAAGTGTGGTCAAATTGCACTCTGTTGATTCTGACACCATTATCCTTGGAGGCAGACACAAGTAGATCTAAATGTGGATTGTAGATTACTCCTACCACTGGGACTTTGTTAATAGTTAAACCCATAGATGTGCAACTAAATGGAAAATCATGAACGAAATTAGTGGTCCCATCGATTGGATCCACAATAAAAGTTGGTTCATCGGTGATCTTAGTAACACCTTTAACATAGCTTTCTTCACCAACAAATTTGAAAGTTGGATACTCAGTCTTTAAAGTATCCCAAATTAATTTTTCCACTTGTTTATCGATCTCTGTGACGATATCAACTTTTCTTGAGCCGGTCTTCATATCGTAAATCTTTTGAGTCCCAGATTTACTCTTAATAATGGGACCAACTTTTTGGGTGGCTAAATCACATAGGAAGTTTTCAATGGATAATAAATCTACAGTCATTTTGGATGGATTGGTTAGCTTTAGTTGATATGTTGGTTTATTTGTAAATGACTAAATCGTGTAGTTTCTTTAGGAGTTATTTTTTTTTTTGAGTAACTTAAAATTTCTCATCGCTTTCCAATGTTTTTTTTCTTACTATAGTATCAAAATTCCGAAGTTTAAAAAATTTCATTAAGCGACATTTTTGAAAGGCGGAGAAATTAAAAAGGCAATAGGAAGAAGGAAAGTGTAACTAAGGTAAAGTTCAAATATGTTGTTAAGGAGCAATAAATAATATATACAAACATAAATAAAAAAATACATTTTGTTTGATTCTATTGATACAACAAAACAGAAATAAGATTAAGTAATAAAAATAAAAGGGGCAACTCAATAGTTTTAAAATACTTACTTCAATTTAATAGCATCTAGCATTGAATCTGTCACCACATCCGGCACACCTGGACCTTTAGAAAATCCCATGCCACCAAGAGAAATTTTGCCATTGTAATCTTTGACCATTTCTTTTTCAATGCTGTTGGCTACATCCTGGTATCCCACACTAAATCTTGGTAAACAATCTTTAGCAACAGTGTAAACCCACAACCCATCATCCAAATCCTCCTTTGGAATGTTTAAATGTTTTCTTAAGGCCTTCTTAACTTCAGAAATGGTAGTCCTTTCATCTGGAATTGTAGGATTCCCTGAGTCATCATTCAACAAATGACCACCTACCATCGCGGTAAGCTTAGTATATGTTGGTGTCACCACAGAGGAAACATCTGCAGAAGTGGCAAATAATGGTTTAGCACTTTGTTCTATAACAGAATCAAAAATGACACCAAGCAACTTTTCTGGATTAGAATTTGAGTTAGGAACGAGGTACCCAAAACTGTGGTACTTATTAGTGATTACATCTTTTCCAGGAAGATAGAAGTTTACCAATAACACAGTATTATAACGAATCTGTTGAAGCTTACTGTTTAAACTTGGGTTAACTTGTTTGGTGATAATGTTTTGAATATAATTTGGTGTTAAGGAAAATCTAACATGATCAAAGTCTTTTCTCGTAACAATTTTTTCAGAGGAAAGTTCAAGTTGTAATTTCTTATCTTTATATGCTAATTTGGTTACCTTTTCATCCATAATTGACACATTTGACATTTTCTTTAGTGCAGTTACTATAGTATTTGGTACTACACTTAATCCCCCATTGAAACTTAACATTGGGTATTCTTTCAATTTTTTTGATAATTGTAACAGTTCATCACCATTTCTACCAAAGTTTTTTTGATATTGTTGAAGAACAGGGCTCAATTTTGGAGAATTAAAATCCCTAGGACCAAGTTGTTTCCACCATTTGGCCAAAGAAGCTTTTAGACTAGAACCGTACTTTTGTTCATCATAGAATAAATTAGAAGAAACCTTTTTCGCACTCAATGTTGCTATATCATCCGCATATATACCATGGTAAATGGCACTCATAATATTATCTCCTAAATTAGGCTTTCCAAATCTTCTTTTGATCAGTTGTGCCACAGATTCGTCATCATCCCCCTTCTTTGGTGCTCTAGCCCATTCAAATAATATTGAATTAGTGAGACCTTTGCTTATTGGGTTAGAATAGAATTTGCAGAAACTATTCCATGAATCTGGAACTTGAACCAAGTGATTATCTGGTGATAGCAAAAATTTCTTGTTAGCTTCAGCAGTCTTTTCGATACATTTAATTTTATCACCTTGACCATTCTGTTCAAGGGCATCAATCATTAATACAGTACCATCTGAAACACCTCTTAGAGTACGTGGTCCTCGTTCAAGCATAATAGCTTTACCACCTTTGTCGTTGGTGTTCCATGAATTGATCCAACCCCCTAGTCTCCCATGATTTGGATCAATCAAGGTGATATGTACATCAGGTCTTAACTTACCTAGGAAATAGGTAAAGAATAACCCAGACACACCTCCACCTACCACACCAATTTTGGCATTTGTCGGTAATTTAGTTAGCTGTTGTAATTGCATTGTCAATATAGTATTCGGTTTGTCGTTGGTTAACTATTATGCTTAAAGCAAATGTTATTTTGTTTTGTATTCACTATAGTTAAAGTTTAATGAACCATATAAATATTTATCGGATAGTATTAAATATACTTGTTGAGTGGTATTTACCTCATCTCGTTGCACTTCGCAACAGTAATTTGTATCCTTTTTTTTCTTAAAATGTTGAAAGCTTAATTTTCGTTTTACGAATAAAAGATGGCATTAAAAGAAGAAACTCCATTCAAATAATATAAGTTCTCTGACAGTGGTGGTTGATTTATAATGGGGTGGATACTAGAAGGATTAAATAAAATTACAATCATTTATAGTAAATAAGTATATAATGCGAAGTGTATATATTACCTTTTGATACCTAATGCCTTTTCTCTAGATTGTCTTAAAGAACTTAATCTCCAGGAATTCTGGTCCTTAGAAAATCTATTATGAAGTGGCACAATCTTGGCCTTCTTTCTTGATCTACTATTGTCATCGACCGGTTTATAGAAATGTGGAGCACATTCAATCAACCACTCAGCATTAATACAAGTAACTTGGGACATGTATTCACGACTTGTTAAAATAAGACTGTGATATATGACATAATCATAATCTTTTCCGCATAAAGCACTAGAAGGGTGAATTCCTACCATTGTGTCACCCAGAATGGTCTTATAACCAACCTCTGAATCTCTTTTGGCAGCATTCATAAAGAAACCTATCACCAATGTTTTCCTTATTAAATCAGGATCACCATAACATTTGGTAATAGGGATGCGATTCTGTCTGAAGATTCTGCTAATCTGAGTCCTAACATCATTTGCCCTCTTTAAGTGTCTTGCGTGAAGAAAATTGATTTCACAAAACTGATCAGACCTACCTGCTAAATCCCATTGAGTGAAAACATTAAGTAGCGTTAAATGGTCACCATATGGATGGTGAAATTTGGCTTTCTTAATGTCTGCTAATTGATGCTTATCTCTAGGTCTGTAAAAAACATTTTGAACCGACAGCATGGAGATAATAGTAATCATTTCATCTGAACATTCATTGGTAACAGATGCTAATAGGGAACGTGACAATGTTGGATCCATGGGAAATTGAGCCATTCTTTGTCCAAGCTTAGTGATAAAACCTTCTGTATCTAGAGCTTCTAAATTAAATAACTCATTAAGGGCGTAGATCATTAAATTTCTAGGTGGTGGGTCCATGAAGTCAAAATTCAACAGATCATTGATACCCATAGCCTTTAGCATCAGAATTGTGTTTGAAAGATTTTGTCTTTGGATATCCGGAACACTATTAGGTAACATTTCGTTGTAAAAGGCAGATTCAGTATAAAGTCTATAACATTTCCCGGGACCAGTTCTCCCAGCTCGACCTTTTCTTTGATTTGCTTGTGCTTGGGAAATTGGACATACGACCAATTGTTCCATACCTGTTCTTGGGTTATATGTGTTAACTTTTGCAAAACCAGGATCGATAACATAATAAATACCATCAATGGTAATTGAAGTTTCAGCAATGTTAGTAGCAAAAACAACTTTCCTACTTCCTTTTGGGGTGGGTTCAAAAATTTTGGATTGAACCTCACTGGGTAAAGCAGAATATACCGGTAATATTAACAGTTCGTTGATGGCATCACCTAATGTCTTAACTCTTTCATATAAAATTTCACAACAAGAATCAATTTCTTCTTGACCTGTTAAAAAAACCAAGATGTCACCAGGACCGTTATTTATGTGAATGTCCATGACACAATCTAATGAGGCTTCGATATAATCCATTTGAGGAGCTTGCGAATAAAGAACTTCCACTGGGAAAGTTTTCCCTGGGATATTCATGATAGGGCAGCCATTAAAATACTCAGAGAATTTTGCTGAATTCAACGTTGCTGATGTTACTATAATTTTCAACTCAGGTCTCTTTTCTGCAGCTTGTTTTAAAAGTGCAAATAGAATATCAGTAGCAACAGTTCTTTCATGTGCTTCATCTAACATAATAACAGAGTATTTTGATATTAAGGGATCTAATAAAGCCTCTCTTTGTAGCATACCATCAGTCATATATTTTATTCTAGTACGTGGGGAAGTCTTTTCTTCAAAACGAATTGTGTAACCAACTTCATCTCCTAGCTTACAATCCATTTCTTCGGCAACTCTCTTAGCAACAGAGACGGCGGCCACCCTACGTGGTTGCGTACAACCAATAATACCGTTATTACTAAATCCTTCTTCATTAAGATACTGGGTTATCTGTGTTGTTTTACCGGAACCTGTTTCACCCACAATAATCAGAAACTGGTGTTCTTTAACAGCTTGAACTAATTCACTTCTCATTTTGAAGACGGGTAAGCCCATTCTCTGTTTGCTTATGGGCAACGAGGTATGCTTACCAAAGCTTATATGTTCATGCTGGCGTCTTTGTTCCCAAGCAGTTACTGTTAGCTGTTTTTTTAAGTCTTCAATTTCTCTCTTGACCTCTTGTTTGTTCGTGGTAGGGTCATCTAAACCACGTTTTTCTCTTATTTGTTGTTCGATGCCTCTCCTCTTCTGAATTTTTTCTTCTCTGTGCTGCTTCATGGTTTCTGAACCATTCATGGCAACTCTATTCATCGAACTTCTTGGAACCTTAACAATTTTTGGCATTTCAAATTTCTTCATGCTCAAAGATTTCTCGTTCTTTAAGAAAGCTGGTTTATCATCCACATTTAATTCAACATCTAAATCCTTATTTTCCTCCTCCACACTAGTGAAATTAGAGTTGTTATCTGTACTTTCTAAGCTTTCCTTTAATTCTGGGTAATCCTCAATAGATGCAGCACCACTAGCAATTAGCTGTCGAATTTCCCACCTTTCAGGAGACGTTAATCGTCTTTTTTTAATATCGAACTTTTTAGATGACAGTTTAGGTTCTTCTCTAGTGTCAGTTCTGCCTCGTGATTCTTCTTCAAATTCTATTGGTGCTAACAGCATGCCATTTATTTGGTTGATATTTTTCATAGTTAACGAAATTTTTCCATTGGGGTGGATTTTGATAACTTGTACATAAACTTGCTGATTTTCGTGTATCATATCAATAGGTCTTCGAGATTTATCCCCATAGGGAAGTTCTGAGATATGTACCAATCCTTCGCATTTGTGTTTTTTGACATTTAAAATCCTTACAAAACAACCAAACGGCATGATTCTTTTAACAGTTGCAGTATATATGTGATCCAAAACTGGCTCGTCATCTATTGGAAAATGGGTTGTGTGTGTCTTTTCTGTCTTAATCAAGTCACTTATATCAGAAAGACTCTTCCATTGAGGGCATTTATTGGGGATGTGTAAACTAATGTCTTGCTCTACAGGAGATTCAGTTTTAACTATAGGGAGTAAAGTATTATCTGCATCTGTTTTTAAAATTGGTGCTGAGACATTCTTTTTACAAAAAAGAATGTATAATTTAGACAAGATTGTGCTACTTAAACCACTTTCTAATGCAGTCATCCGGGACACGAAGTCCCTCTCATCTAGAGATTTGTGCAAAATATCTAAAATAAAATTTTTAACATTGCTGATATCATCTGGATTTTGTAATTTCAATTCAGCCTTAACAACCGCTTCGATCTTACCATCCAGAGTAGGTGGTTTCGAGGTATTTAAAACATCCTTCATCAGAAGTGACACTAAAATGAATAGTTTGTTGACATGCTGTCTTGTAACAGGTATTTTAGAAGCAATGAGACCTTTTTCAAATTCTTTGAAAGATGAGCACTGCATTCTAAGATCCTTGATTTGGTCTAAAAGCAAACCACTTTCTTCAGTTCCTAAAAGATCTATAATCTGGTCTTTAACGTCATTCATGTAATAATGTGGTTGGTGTGCAACTTTGTGTCTTTACAAAGGTGTGTTTTTTTAGTCAAGACTATATATATCGTAGGATACAATTTTAATAGATTGGTTAGAAAAAAAAATTAGAGAGTTTTAAAAAATTTAAAAAACAAACTCCGATACGGGGAGTCGAACCCCGGTCTCCACGGTGAAAGCGTGATGTGATAGCCGTTACACTATATCGGATTTGTGTTATTTCGTCAGATATGTGATTCCTTTAACTCATCTAAAAGATCATATTTTCTACTATTAAATCATCCCTAAGGAGTTCAGAGAATGAGTTGAGGGTTCCTAACCTTAATCAATGTATAAGAGCTAAACTTATTAGGTTTTGAATTATTCCCTTTTGTTCCAGATTGCAAATATGTATTTTAAGATTTTAATTCCTTTTAAATCGTTTCTTTCTTTCATTCTTTCTCTTTCTCGTACTTCCTTTTGTTTCCATTGTGTCAGTCAAGTAACATACTTGGAACTTTTCCTATGAAGGGAAGTCATCTTTATTGCTAATTTATTATTAACTATGATTTCTACTCATAACAAGTTGAACATTTCAGCTATCACTAATTAGCATTTTATCTCCTAGTTTTAACAACACTTTATCTATCATTCATTATGATTTCATCTCATAATCTTAGCAACACTTTATCTATTATTCAATAGGATTTTAACTCCTAATTCTAAACACATTATCTATCATCATTCATTATGATTTTATCTCATAATTCTCTCAACATTTCAATTATCAGTCATTATGATTTTATCTCATAAGTCCCTTTCAACCATCTTAGAAAATAAAAAGTTCTGTAATTTTAATTGATATATAAAGAACAAGAATATTACAGATTAAAATCAATTTTTATACTCCGTATAAATTATATATTATATATAAGAGGACAGAGCTCTTATATGAGATATATTATCTCCATAACAAAAGGTAATAACGAAAGAAATAACTTTACAACATCAGGGTTTTAATATAGTTCCTTAACCGTATTAAATTATTCACTTTATCTAATCTATTAAGTCCTCATATTTAACATTTTGTTAGACATATTATCCAAGGTAACTATCTTATTTGATCTTATGCTTAATTACATTCAAATACTATAGCTAAGGCTGAGGTTCAATACAGATTTATTAATTGGTTCAATCATATTAGTTTAGACATGAGAATAAATGTTAAAGTTTGATTTACTTACAGTTTTTAGTTCCGGAGTTAGCAACAATTTTATCTCTGGTAAATCATGGTCAATTTCATTAAAACAATATCAATATTGTTTAAACACCGTCATGGTTACAACACTGCTACTACAAACATCATCATATACAATTAACACAATTTAATCAATAAAAGTTTCCACGCTAATCGGCTTGTTGCCGTTCAAGTTATTGTCATTTATTTTGTTTTCTTTTTGGAGTAAAAGTTCCAGTGATTCCTTACTCCATAATTGGTAAAGAAACACCAACTTGTTCCAGTTCCATTTTACACTTATTATTCTAGGTGATAGCGTTGTCCCAAATTACCACACCCTGATTGTAACAGCATTATTTGATCTCCTTATTACCATATGGTCACACTTTTTAATTAACTCGTCAACTAGTTAATTAAACAAAAATTTTCACCTATTTTATTACGAAACTTAATTAGTAGTCAAAAATAATGTCTCCTTTGAAATATACATTCTAGATTATTATACAAGGAGAGGATAAGCATCAGGTTGAGGAATTAATTTTCTTCATTTCATTTGTATTTTAATTTGTATATTAATTGTATATTATATTTTATATATTTTAGTACTAAATAAACAACCAACTTTAATATTAAGTGTCAAAACATAATATATTACCACACCGATGACCTTATAAAAGGTATAAAAGATTAACTAAACCTAAATTACCCTTAAGGTAACTACTATTATGTTATAATCTAAGAAACAGCAAGTAATTATCATCTACCCTAATGTATCAATCAATCCCTTCCAAATTCTTGCATCCATTGCAAAAATCAAACATATAAAAGGAGATGAATTTATTCTCAAATCCATCTCACAGTGAGAATACAAATATTAACATTATTCTCGTAGTTCTTATTTATTTTATATTACTTACTCTTATTATCTTCTGTTAGATAATCGAGGACTTATATATCTATATCACCCATCGTAGTGTTATACAATATATATTTAAAACTATCAATTACTATTTAATTAACTATTACAATTACAATTGAGATGACTCCAACTAATATGAACTTTCCAAGTTCTAAATACGAGACTAATACTAATATTGATTCTTCCGAAGAGTCTTATATAATTAAAAAATCAAAATGCTTTCCAAATGAGTATATTAATTGATTATTTAAAATACCCAAACTAATTTCCCTTTTGAGTAATATATTTTTATGCATGTTATATCAAAAATGTAAATCTGTTTTTTTGTTTTTTTTTTTTAAATCTGTTAGCGTTTTTCCCAATTGTGAAGGGAATGAACTGTAAATAAAAAGTCACTGTTCTTTGTTTATCTGTACAAGACATATTTGAGAAGACATATTTTTAATAGATGGAGTAAGGCTTCTAAATCATTCTTAACACGTTCCACAAATACGTTGATTGGGGGATTTTTTAAGGTGGTGAAACACGTCCATCTTGGTAAAGTGAGAACTTTAAGATTAGATACACTCTTGTATTTTTTGAATATAAAGTTATAAAAAATAGATACCACGAATAAATATTAGCATTGATATTTCCTACACTAGTAGAGAATTAATCCAACCTCTGCCAAATTAGCAAAGAAAAATGAAAACATCCATGTTTAAATTAATGGAAGGCATGAAAGATGAAAATGCATCAGAATGTTAATTTTAAAAATACGGATTTGTTCTTGCCATAAGCAAAAGTATACCCCATATTACATCTGCAAACATTTGGTCTATTACTCTCTAGAAAAGATTGGTTTTCAAAAAGGAGCTTTACTCACGCATCTTGCTGAGAGAAGCTTATCAATCCCATTTTTGGTTTTTAGACATATCTATCATGGTGCTGTTGATACTGTCAGTAATATTGCGTTAGTTTATAATCGTAATTATTTGGCTGGAGATGAAGATCAAAATATTATTACCACTCTTATTGGTAATGATAGTGATGGTAAAGACCAGACTATTCTGATAGATCTTGTTGGTGATGATGATGAGATGGAAGATGACTTGGAAGATGAAATTATTACAACAGATTTAACAAGTCCATTAGATAACGAGTCTAACCAACAAATGGATAATAGTGTGGATGATCATCAATGGAATCCATTTTTGGGATTGTTGAAAAAAATGTCTGGATTGAAAATGATAGATTAGCTAATGATGGTAATTTTGGTAGACTGTGTCTTTCCGAAGATGTTATTAGATTAGTGTATTTGTTAAAGAAAAAACTGAAAGAACCACAAGAGGTTGCAGATTGGTACTCTAAAGTAAAATGGATGGTATTAATACTAACACCACCTAAGAATGGTCTAAATGTTCTTCTGACGATTGGATTCGAGTTCAAAAGTATGATCCAGAGGGTCTGGAACAAATACACACCTTTCTCAATGAAATGGAACGCTCATAGATCTAGAATTTGAGGTGTATTTTGTTGAGTTTGAATACCCGTAGTAGAAGAAGCGTAAGACATGTTGTCTTCGTGATTGGAATTGTTCATAGTTCAATCTTATGGTCTGTTTAGACTAAATTATATTGTTCAATTCTCATTCAATATATAAGATATATATTTAAAAATAGTGATATAGTATACAAATATTAATGTACAAGATTATTGTTTACCTTCTATAGTGATGCAGAGAAAACTTTCAGTTTGTGAAATTTTCTTCAACATCGAGAAAATGTTGAAGTACTGGGTAATCCCCAATATATTTGTTGCAATTGCAACTCTCACTGTTTATATATTAAATTGAAAATGAACGATTGACATTACAATTTTTTCTTGCTTTTGTTTTTTGTATATTATTTTCTGGCACTTCATATAATATCACCCATTTTAGCAGTTTAAATTCCCCATTTTGCAATTTAAAAAAATGGATTGCATTTTCAACATCCAAAGCTTAAGCTTAAAACCTGGATAACCCAATTACGTGGTAATTCCTGATAAGATGATTTTCCCATAGAGGAGGAAGCATTAGACGGATTGTCTTGAGGAGTGGAAGTATGCATGGTTCAACCTTATGGTGTCTTTGGAGTGAATTATTTTGTTCAGATTATTTAACATATAGGAAATATACTATACCGATAGTAGTGTACAAAGACAAGTAAGCGTCTTTTGTAATGGGGAGCATATAAACCTCATGTTGTGAAAGTTTCTTCATCAAAGAATTGAGTAAGAACTATTTAAGTACTAGGTAATCCTCAATAATTCCAGAAACAAATTTATTGGGGATTACCCAGTACTTCAACATTTTCTCATCTGATGTTGAAGAAAATTTCACAAACTGAAAGTTTTCTCTGCATCACTATAGAAGGTAAACACTTATCTTGTACATTAATATTTGTATACTATATCTCTATTTTATATATATCTATTATATATTGAAGGAGAATTGAACAATATAATTTAGTCTAAACAGACCATAAGATTGAACTATGAACAATTCCAATCACGAAGACAACATGTCTTACGCTTCTTCTACTACGGGTATTCAAATTCAACAAAATTTATATTTTTAAAAAAAGTTCCAAAAATTATCCCAAGATAACCTTTTTAAAATACAGTGGTAAATCAGGTGATAAATATTTTGATAATATTTTAATTTATTTTTATATTTTAAAAGAATATTATTTGTTTTTACCGGATACAGAAAATATATTATCTTATAATGTTTTAGTGATAAAATTTGAATAATTTAAATTTATTCAAATATCATGTTATACGTAAAGTTTTAAGCAGTTTGAGTTTAGTTGATAATGTATTTATACTAATTGAAAAGATATAATACCCAAAAACACACAGGCTCATAACTTTTATTTCATTTTAAATTTCTTTATACACCACTATCTGTATATTATATGTCTGTTTATATATTTTTCCTATATGTCAAATAATCTGAACAAAATAATTCACTCCAAAGACACCATAAGGTTGAACCATGCATACTTCCACTCCTCAAGACAATCCGTCTAATGCTTCCTCCTCTATGGGAATATTATCTTATCACAGAAAAGACAAAGTGTATATTGAAATTGGTTGCACAAATCAAGTTACTTCTTCCTTTGATGCATTTGAAAGATTACACACTGAATACAAGAATAAAATTTAAATTTCTTAATTACATCATCAATGTATCTTAATTTATAGTTTTTGGTTGTTAATAAATAGGCAAAGATTCCCTTTGCGCCAGTGTAACGAACTTGTCATTTATCTTTCAAATAATCTTGATTAGAATAACACAGCACATGCTATATCTGGTCTCCTCGTCTTTGGCGCAAAAAACATTGTACCAATTAAACTTTGATACAATATAATGTTTTTCCGCTTAGCTTACTTACTGTCATAATAATCCATTGTCTTCCTCAATGGTGTATATGTATTATATAAGTCTGTGAGAGTGTTCTTAGCTCTATCTGCAAAAAGTTCTTAAGGTGCATAAAGAGTATAAGTTACATTACTCTGATGACTGGATAGACAGGTATCAGATTTACTCTGATGCTTCTTTTGCTGACAAACCAGATTTTAAATCTACATAGGGTTATTAAGTGATATTTGCAGGTTCCCCAATTTCTTGGTGTTCAAAGAGAAGTCCAAGTGTGGCATTAAGCACCACTACGGCAGAATATGCGGCTACAAACAAGGCAGTAAGGGAGATTGTTTGTGTAGATGAGACCTTGGGTATCTAAAATGAAGCACATGAATTGCTTGTGGGTAATCAACTTTTCATATGACGTGTGGATTTGAACTACTGGAAACTTTCCTTAGAGGTGAAGAAAACAGTTCACCCTCTTTCGTTGGGGTGTAATATATAGCCAACTTCGTTTCCTTTTTAAGATTGAACACAGGTATAGATAGGTTGTAGTCATAGTTTAACAATTTAAGCTACGTTTTGGCTTTTCCTAATAACAACTTTTTTACAGCTGCCACTTTGTTCAAAGGGACCCTTTTACTATATACATATCCAATAATAGGGCTAATTTCTTATTTAATGTCTTCTTTTTGATCGGACGTGCTAAAGAAAGTTTCATTATTGGCTTTGAGATCATCTTTAGGTGATTCTGAGAAACTTCAAATAACTTTTTGAAATGCTACATTAAAATAAAATATCAACAGGAGAATTTCAAAAATAACACCAACCAATGTTTCTTTAAACTTAGTTATAACAGGATATAAATGTCAGTTTAAAAACTGGGAGAAAACACCAAAAAAATATTTACATTAAAAATAATTTATCATATTCAATAATGTTTTTTATTTGTCTACGAACCCAAATAGCTTTTGAATGTATTTACATATTGAATCCTTGGCTTAAACAAGGGAAATTAATAATATTGATTTAACAGCACTGCAAAAAGTGACTCCACCAATGTATCTATATCAAGTAAAAAGTAATTGTATTTCTTTCTTTTTAACTACATGATTAAGCCACATTAAGACATGATAACAAAAAATTGTTGTAATACGTTTATTTGGGGAATTCAACACATTAATACTTGAAATTTGGCTAATAAAATAAAAAGGAGACTTTTCAAAATAAGAATGATTTCATTATGATTAAAAAGTTGTTTTTATTTATACACAAAGCGATAACGTCTTTCAAGGTGGTACCAAAGTAATCATAAAATAAGCTAAACTAAAACAGTTTTATATACGTTCATGGCAAAGAATCGCTAACTCGTTATTCATTTTTGCCAAACAAAATAAGAATAATATATACAATTCTCAAACACGATATATAAAAGATAGAAGTAGTAAACGCATGAAACAGTGACTTCCTGAGAAGTTTTTCCGGCTAAACTGAATAAAATTATGAACATTGATGGGAACTGTCATTTGTATAACTGTTAGTCTCTATAGCTGACATTTTGTTGTAAAGAGAATGTTTAGATGAAAATAAAATATATTAAATACTAAAGTTTCAAAGAACCTCGCTCGATTGTTCTTTCTTCTTGTATATAAAATATAAAAGATATAGAAAGTAGAAAATAAAAAGTACAGATTCACAGAAATGTACTCTTCTTATATATGAGATATCACAGTCACAATACATTCAGTGTCCATAAAGAAAAAATATCTGGGGGTCAACCTGGTGACACTGGGGGTGACTGAAAATAATATAATAGAAAAATTACTAGATTAATACAAAAACATACGGCGTAATTATAGTGCATGGACTTTCATAGAGATACAGTGGATATTACCACAAATGGGTCTGTCCCTGTCCATATTCCATATTCCAGCAAGTCACTACTTAAAGAGACAAATCCAAATATAATGGATTAAAATATGATTTCCATGACCGCACAGGCCATAGATGTCCAGCAATAAGAAACCAAGAAACTAGGTAATAAAGCAAGTAAATAGTATTCAATAGTAATTATAGTTACTCTTCAAGTATGCGGTATATTAATACATGTCGTGCTACTGCATTAATTGAAATTTTCAATAGTGTGTCACTTGATCAACCTTACTACTTAATTAGTACTTAACCTACAAATGATTGTATTATTTCACCTTAGAACCAGAATTCGTATAGAAAGATGGTTTTATAATATGATCGAAATATGGAAAATTAACAATGTAAATTTGGCGATAAGATGAGATCTGTGTTTATTAACAATAATTATGTAGATTATGTAGATTACTTACTCTTTATATAACTCTTATAAAGAAAATATCGAAGTGTTTTATTAACATAATATTTGTTACATTACATTTATTGCCATCCTATCACGTATAATATTATATCATATAAAACACTTCGTAACAAGGAATCAATCTAAAGTTAAACTAAACCTCCTTTGATCCTCATTCATAAGATATAACGATTTATAGATTTCTATAAATCTGCTTTTTCCCGATCATAACAATGCAAGATTTTAAAAAGTTATGGGCGTGTGGCGTAGTTGGTAGCGCGCTCCCTTAGCATGGGAGAGGTCTTGGGTTCGATTCCCAACTCGTCCATTTTTTTAATTTTTTGTAATGAACCCGAGTTGTGACAGTAAGAAGATTCAATATTAAATGTTGTAACAGATTGCGGACATAATCGTCCTTTATTTTGTTACTATTTTGAATATTCATATTTAATCTAATAATCTGATAATAATACTATGAACTATTGTTCTATTAGATCTCTA
>JAKTQC010000081.1:0-26858 GCA_030558655.1 Monosporozyma yasuniensis
GTATCAAAATATGGAAAATTAACAATGTATATTGTTGATGAGATGAGATCTGTGTTTATTAACAATAAATATGTATACTATGTATATTACTTACTCCTTATATAACTCTTATAAAGAGGGTATCGAATTGTTTTATTAATATATTATTTGTGACATTACCTTTATTGTCCATATTATACAAGAATAGCCATCCTATCACGTATAATATTACATCATATAAAACTTTTCGTAACTAGGAATCAATCTAAAGTTAAACCAAACTTCCATTGATCCTCATTCATAAGATATAACGATTTATAGACTCCTATAAATCTGCCTTTTCCCGATCGTAACAACACAGAACTTCAGAAAAGTCCTGGTTGTATAGTGTAGTGGTTATCACTTTCGGTTTTGATCCGGACAACCCCGGTTCGAATCCGGGTACGACCTTTCTTAATTTTTTTTGTTCTTGATCCCAAGACCTTTTTTTTGGATTCTTGAAATTTGACATTAAAGATGTAGGATTAGAGATCTAAACATGTAAGAATAACAGAAGATTCAAGTTGGACACATTGAGTTGAGACCCTAGGAAATCATTATTGGGGAAAGATACTGGAATTAGAAACCCAGGAAAAAAAAACTACATAAAGAACTATGAATGCCTTGGAAACTTTAAACAAAATATTAGACATTGATGAACAAAAGTTCCAATCAGTGAAATATTCCCAAACACAGGATAAACCAACAGATGTGTTTGGTCAATTCTTATTTGAATATAACACATTTCTACAAGAACATTCAGATATTACAGATTCAAGTCAATTAGATTTGAAACTAAAGGAGTTAGAAGCTAAATATGATAGATATGAAGATACGATACAAAATGTTATACCACCTTTAATACAATTTATGAATCATTTTAATGAAAAATTATCTGAATATACCACTGAATTAAATCTTATCAGAAATAAATCAGATGAATTAAAGAATTTATCATTATATAATTCCAAAAAATTGGCTAATATTAGTCCTGTAGTTAATGATTTATTAATCCCCCCACGAGTGGCTCATGAAATCATATCGGGAAAAATCAACTCTAATTGGATTGATAATATCAATTTTATTAAAGATAAACAAGAAATGTATTCCAAATATATGAATATAGATCCAAATGATACTTCCTCAATTATTTTACCTTACGATTTTGACACATTGTGCCAAGTTCTTGAAATTTTGAAAACTGTTATATTAGAAAGATCTAAAAAGTTTTTGATATCTAGAATCAGAATATTAAGAAGTTATAATCCTGTACCATCACAAAAGGTTCAAAATCAATTATTAAGACTAAAAGAAATTTTTAAATTTATTATTGAAAATAACGTTTCTTTAGCTTTAGAGATTAGACAAGCTTATTCTTATACAATGAAATGGTATTACAAAGAATATTTTGGTCGGTATATTCGATCTTTAACAATTTTACAATTTACTTTTATTGATAATCAATACTCTTTGGGTAACTTAGTGAATAATAGTAATAATAGTAACACATCTGGTTCATTGTTTACAAGTTACTTATCCACATCCTATGGTTATTCTTCCACTGTAACACATCAAGCTATAAAGGAATATTTCCAAATTAATAAGAGACTTTCAATCTTAACTCAAGAAGATAATACTGTTATGGTTTCACAAATTGCAGAAAATAATAAAAACACTAAGAATAATTTTATTGAATTAGGATTTAAGAATTTAAATTTAGCCATATTAGATAATTGTACTGTAGAATTCAATTTCTTAAAAGAATTCTTTCAAATCACAGAAAATGTAGAAGAGATAAATGGTATCTTAGAACAAATTTTCCAACCTACATTCCAACAAGCGTTAACATACACAGAACAAATTTTAATTAATACTACAGTGTTCGATATTTTTGGTGTGTTAATTTCAATTCGTATTGGTCAACAATTACAATTAGAATCCACCAGAAGAAATACTCCAGTATTTGATAACTATTTAAATGATCAATCAATTTTGTTATGGCCAAAGTTTCAACAATTAATTGATTGGCAAGCTGAATCATTAAATAATCTTTCTGCCACTTCATTTAATATTAATAATACCACCATTTTATCACAACCACATGACTTAACCATTGCATTTACAGTTTTCTTACAAAGTTTATTGACTTTATCAATTAATGACTCTTATGATATGAAACTTTATTTAAAAGCAAGTGATAGTGTAGATGAAGATATTAACATAGATAGTAATGAAATTGATAATAAATTTGATCCAAGATCTGAACCATTATATCAATCTATGATAAGAATAAGAAATGCTTATGAAACAATAATGACTAAATTTAGTAAAATGACTAAATCTGCTGAAAAATTTCTATCAATAAATTATTTATATTTGTACAACTCATTACAACATCAAAATTTATCACAAGATAATATTGAAAGTGAAGATGATATTAACAATGATAACAATGATAACGACGATACTTCCAAAGAAGTATCGATAAGGAACGAAATGGAACTTCATTTCAAAGTCTTAGTAGAAGCATACAATCAAAACACATGATCTTCTTCTTTTAAAGCATAAAACATCAATTATTCGATATTTATATATAAATTCCTTTAGATAGACTAATTCATATGCGATCATCAAATGATGTAGTACAAAATATTATTTAAAATCCTTCTGGAACACCTTTGGCATGTTTTGAATTTACACTCAAATAAATACCACCATTTTCAAAACCAAACCACTTATAACCGCCATCAGGTTTTTGAATATCTTGAATAATCTTATAACTTGCTAAATCAGAATATGGGATACCAAGTTTTGGATCAAAATATTGACAATCTTTGTTATTAATAAAACAGTGTTTCTTAACGTTGTTAATATAAATACCTGTTGGGGCTTTAGTGGTAATCTTAATAGACTCCACTTTAATATCTTCCACATCCACTTGATTTGTGACTTTCTTATCAAATTCACCAAATGATGGGAATCCATCTAAGAATTTCAAATCTGGAATTAGACTTGCCTCAACAATTGGTAAAGCAACCTTCTTTTTATCATAAACAGATTCTGCATCGTCATCTTGGGAACCCAATTTCGATCTCAATACGGGCTCCATAGATTCTGGCTCAACATGTTGTTTACCTTTACCTATTGAGATTGATGGTTTTGGTAGAAAGTTGTAATCAGGAATATCAAGAGAGGCGTGATTGTAAGTCTGAGTTGAGAATTTGTATACTGTCACAAAATTCTTTGATACTTGTTGATATGGACCCTCATATATTAGTACCTGTTCCTCTTCTTCTTCAGCTGGTTCTTTCTTAGGTAAAAGACTCACTGGTGTCAGACTACTATCTGGACTACTATTATTTGAAATATCAGGTGTATTTTCTTTCGGTGTTTCTACTGTTGATGGAGGCTCATTGGTATTGATCATTGTAATTTGAGGTTCTGTAACAAATGATACTTGTTTGGTAATTGTTGTATCTTCTGCAACATCATTTTTATTCGCATCATCGGGTTGATTCGTAGAAACAGGATTAACAATCGAGTCTTCTTTATCTCCTACTGAATCCCCATTGACTATATTTTTCTGACTAGGTGTGCTTGTACCATTAGATACCAAATTCTCAGAAGTTTCTTCTATCGTACCAGGGTCTATTGATTCGGACACTACTTTACTGTCCACTTCACTACTTTCTTCATTTTCGTTTTTAACAGGACTTGCGTTGGAGAGTTCTGGGTTATATTCTTCACCTTTTGCTGCTGCCAAAGCTTTAGCATTATCTTCTTCAATTTGTTTCTTAGTTCTTCTTGAATATTTCTTCTTTTTCTTCTTTTCTCTCTTTTGTAATTGTTCATTCCAATATTTATAATCTTCTACTTCTACAAGCGGTGAGGTTTGCCAAGTGGTCGTTAAATAATCTAATATAAGTTCATCTTGTTTAAATTTCAATTTTTGTCTTTGTTGTAATGCTAATCTTGTTTGCTTTTTAGACAATTCTTGTTCTTTGAACTTATCTAAACTTAATAAATTCAATTTCTCAGTCTGTTCTGCAATTCTTAATCTATCTTCCTGGGTCAATTTATGTATTCTTTCTTGCTTTTCTTTTCTTCTTTGTAATTTTTCCTGTATTTCTTTACGTTTCTCTTCAGCTTTAGCCAACTTCTCATAAACTTTTAATTTATTCGCCACAGCAGATGCTCTCTTCGAGGTTCTTCTTGAAGTAGTTAACAAACTTTCTGCAGTGTATTGTTCATGTGCAGTTTTATGTGGATGTGCTTTTTTATTTGAACTTTCAGTATTAGAATCACCAATTTTAACTCTTTTCTTAATGACAGTGGGTAGTTTCTTCTTTCTCTTTTTAAGCCTTTCTTGTCTTTGTAATTCTTTCTCACCTGCTTCATCATCTTCATTTTCATCACTTGCATTAACATCAGAATCACTACTTAACATCAAATCTTCATCTTCTACTGGTTTCTCTTTACCTATAGATGATACGTCACTCTCACTAATCTCACCTTCACTTTGTGACATTATACTCTTCCTTCTTTGTTTAGTATGTTTCCTAGTTGTGATGGATACCTTATCTTCATCCTCATCTTCTCGTTCTTCATTATTTTCTTCTAGTTCAGATTCCACACCAAATTCTTCATCATCTTCATCTTCCTGAAACAGCAAATCTATATCATCATCATTTAATGCTTCTGTTCTAGCTCTGGTATCTTTAATTTCTTGTTCCAAAAGTTTTTGCAGTCTATTACCAGCATTAGAACGACGTTCTCTTGTATTCATTAAATATTCAATAGATTCATCGCTGCTACCTTCATTATCACTACTCATTTTCTTGAGATATCGTGTTGGATAATATTCAATTGGGGTTACAGTCACTTGCAATAGACTGTATCTGGAAGTTTCTTTTGTTGTCTTTATTATTAGTGTTTAGATTAAAATAGCTTTAAATTTCAACAATAATAAATTATAAATGAAATAAACATTGAAATATTATATTATATATACATTGTATATATCATAAAACAGAGCTCGAATCAGATCATTGAGCACTCTCTAAAGCTTGATCAGCAATACCATCCTCCTTTTGTTGGTCTTCATCGATGAATTGTGGAACAGTACCACTTAAATAGGATGGAACACCACTTTCTGCGGTTTCAATATTACCTGTATCTATTAAGTCTTGCCCCAAATCATCCTCTGCTAATGCATCCAATTCAGCATCTAGTTCACTCTCATCAATATCATCCACATCACCGACAGCGTTTAAATTTAATGCATTTTGTAACTCTTCACCTTTCTCTATTAAATCCACCATCTCATCTTGCATATCTTCTAATTTATCAATATCGATCTTACCATATTGAGCCTTTAATACTGCATTATTTTGTTTCATAGCATTGACACTGATCATCGTGTTTTGTAAAGTATCTGTCATCATTTGTGCTTGTGTCATTGACCAATCTTGATTATCTAAAGAATCTCTCATTTGTTCCAATTTCTTTCTCTTATTTAATAATTTTAAAGCTTGTGCTCTTAATGGTCTTTGTCCCAATGGACTCTTGATCATAGATAAACGCTTCTGTATGTTTGTTAGTTGCATGTTTAGCTGAGATATCTCTGTGTCTAATTTTGACATCCTAGCTTGTAACCCTTGTTGAGCCTGGCTCATGGCTTGATTTGATTCCTTTAAAAGTTGTTCATGACTTTTCTTGTTCCCATATCCAAATATTCTATTCATCTTGGCGTCTTATAACTGAGGATTTGGAGGTTGTTGTAGGTTTTAACTTCAATATTGTCTTTAAACTCCTACATTGTCATTAAGGCACTTTTAACAATATTCAAAAAGTTTCAATTAAATGTTTAATGAAATGATTAATACAATAACTTATGTGAAATATACAGAAATATGTTAAATAAATATAAAGATACGAAAAAGGATAACACATACAGTTATCATTATTAAGCGCTTGATTGTAAATGTTCAGCTAAAGCATCGATGGTGATCAATGGAATGTTGAATTGCTTACCGAATTCCACACAGTCATCTAATCTCATCATAGATCCATCTCTGTCATTAACTAATTCACAAATGACACCCACTGGAGATAATCCACTTAACTCACATAAATCCACAGCAGCTTCAGTATGACCTCTTCTTTTTAAGACACCGCCATCAACAGCCCTTAATGGACAAACATGACCTGGTTTTAAGAAATCGGTAGATTTGGCACCAGTCTTGGCTAAACTTCTACAAGTTAAAGCTCTGTCATGTGCAGAAATACCAGTGGTAGTACCTTCAGCAACATCTACAGTCACAGTGTATGCAGTACCATGTCTATCATCAGCAAAGGATTCATATTTCAAATTGCCTCTCACTAAAGGTAAATCTAATGCATCGGCTAATTTATTAGACATTGGAGTACAAACGTAACCTGAAGAGTGACGGACTAAGAATGCTAATTGTTCAGTGGTAACATTATCAGCAGCACAGATTAAATCACCTTCGTTTTCACGACTTTCATCATCCATGACAATGATGAATTGATTCTTCTTGAAGTGTTCAAGAGCTTCTTTAATTGGAGTAAAAACTGACATTTGGTTTTCTTATTATATGAGGTAAGGTATGTCTTTATGGGTATTAGACCGTGGTAATAGGTAACTAGATTACTGTCTTTATAGTTGATCCTCCATTTAAATCTGGATTACTAAAAAGCCTTTAAATTAACACTTTTATTTTTGAAAATGTCGTCGTTAAATTGTTCTGAATGCTGAAGAAGATGAGAAAAGTTTATAATGATGAACAGTGAAGTCGATCAACGAGGTTGTATGGTAACTTGAACATACTCAATCGTAGAGGAATCGCCAGTTAAAATTAATAACGCATTGAGTTGGGATGCCGCCACTTCTTCTTCAACAATCAGTTTACAAGCGGTAAATTGTTCCATTGGAACATTTAACTGGTCAATACCAACTTTTATCAATATAGTTGCAGGTTGTTCCTTATGGAAATACTTTTTGTTCTTCTTATCTTCATATGAATCAAGGCTCTCAGTAATAAACCACTGGATGATGTAAATTGTGTCCCATGTCATCGCATAACAAACATATTTGTCATCAAATGGGTTCTTATTTAATCCATCCGTGATCCAATCCACAGATAACACTGGCTTCTGTAAATCTAGCGTATCAAAATATTGATTATCCTTAATATCCCATAGTTTAATTGTCCAATCAACAGAAGACGTTAATAATAAACCTTTAGGTTCCATCGAGATATTTGTTACATATCCATTGTGGAATAGGGTTTTATTAATTTGTTGTTGTTCGCTTGTTTCTGTCTCTTCTAAATGTTTTTGGGCCAGTGGGAGAAATCCATTATTTTCTAAATCTAATGTAATCTTCTTATTACTCTTATCCACATCAGTTAATAATATCTTATAAATACCACCATCTTCCGTACCGATAAAAAGACATTCATCATTAAATGGAGATCCAACAAGTGTTGTAATATTAACCTCATTAAAGATAACTAATTTAGATAAATATTCATCAATGAAAAGTTGAACCATATCGTCCTTTTCCTCTGTGTTATAAAGCATATTGGTTGGGGGTGGAATAACTTGTGTCTTAGTTGAATCAATATTTGTGTTCCCATTAAGTAGAGTCTTGTCCTGGGAAAGATCCAATGAATTCATGAGTGAAATAAAACCTTTTGAATCTCCTGTAATTATTTTGAATTTAGATTCCCAAAAGGCAGTAAGGTAATCACAACCAAGATGATAATTCTTAGATATAACATTTCTATCCCATTTAATATGTTTATCTTGTGGACTTTTTTGCAATTCATAAAGTAATACCTTACCTCTTCGTGTAAGTAATAACATGGATATAATATTATGCGTTTCAAATTTACGTAAGATAAGGTTTCTGGTTACGTTTTGGCCCAATAATTCAATCTTATCGATAATCTTATCTGTAAATGTATCAATGACGTAGGTATAACTCTTGGAAATGGAAATTTGGGAAGTGTTATCATCAACTGTAAAGGATGCCATTGTGACATGTCGATTATTATCATAATCTATAAACTGGCATGTAACATTTTGGTGACTATCTAAATCATTTAAAACACACGAATGAAGATGCATCACCCCTCCTTGATCGTTATCTTTCTTCTGTGATTGTTGTTGATTAACATTTTCACCTCTTGAATACCAACGAGAAGCAAATGTTTCTACTTGGTTAGACTCACTGGCTCCGTACCCAGTACTGATCACCAAAGGTTTCAAATCTGGGAAATCGAATAGCTTTGAATCTCTTTTATTTGATGATTTTGGTCCAATCTCTTCAGAATCTTTTTCATCAGCCAGTTTGGAATCTACTTCAATTTTATTATTATTTTCAGGTTGGAGATCATGAAACTCTACAGGATCTGTTTGGACACCATGATCATATGTAATTATTTCAGGTTTTTTCTTGATTGCTTGCATCGGCGGCAATGAATGTTTGAACCCATGCTCAGATAATGAGGGAGTTGATTCATCTGTTTGGGTTGCTGCATTCACCATCTTAACGGTGGCTGCATCAATACCCTTGTCAGAAGCTTTATCCATCTCAATGGATTGTGTCTCTATTCCATAATCCAAGTTGTTCTGTTTTCTCCTCTCTCTTAATAACCGCAGCCGTTCTTTCTTCGCTTCCAACTCCTTCAACAAATCCATTTTAAAATTGTTGCTTGGTTGACTTGATGATATTTAAATATGACAATTATGTGTTTAAGTGCTCTTCTATACCTTCCTTCCCCTTGACATCTCTTTCAAGATGTTTTCAAGATCCAAATTTCAATAAACGCCAAAACGCCAAAATTTGAAAACATTTAAAGATTTATTTCATCATTTGAAGAATATTTCAAATAGTAACTACTGTTAAGAACAAATTTAGATAAGCAATCTTCATCCGATCAACGTACCATCCCTTCCAAACCTTTGCATTAAACAATAGCATAAAACGTATTAAAATGTCCCTGGATATTGATGATATTTTAGCAGAATTAGATAGAGACACCACTGCTGTGGATATGTCTTCTGATAGACCAAATCCACAAGGCAATGATTCCATAGACATGATGATTTCTTCATTAGATGGTACCAAAGTGGCACCAAAGGGACAGATACAATCATCAAAAGTAAGAACTATAACTCCTGTAGATGATTTTAACAAGTTAATGGCATTATGGAAAAATGAACGATGTTCACCTGAATTGTTACCATACCCACATCAGTTGATGAAGAGAACACTTCTACGTATCCAAGAACAAATGGAACATTTGGAAATCTTATCAATGAATTTCTTTGAAGAATCTTCTAATGGTGGTGCTAATAATAATAATAATAATAATAATGATAATAATAATAATACTAATAATAATAAGGCGAATAAAAATAGTAATGCTCCTGCAAATAATAATAAAATGTTGCCCTTACTTTGTATGGAGGCAGAATTAGAAAGAGTAAAATTTATTATAAGAAGTTATATACGATGCAGACTATCCAAAGTGGATAAATATTCGATATATTTAAGGCAAATCAATGACCAATTTCTGAATGAGGATCATGAAGACGATGATATGAATACTGAGACACGAGTGTCTCCATTAGAAACTTTATTATCAACTGAAGAAATTCAATATCATCAAAGACATTTCAGTTTATTATTAAATTTATTAAATGAAAGTGTATTGAAATATATGTCAGAAGATTTACAAGCTATTAATGACACAGAAGGTTCTATTAACATGATTGATGAACCAGATTGGAATAAATTCGTCTTCATTAAAGTTAACGGTCCACCAAATGGAGAAAATGAGTTTGATCCGTTATTAATTCATAGATCTGATCCAGATAGATATTATTATTCAATTACAATTCCAGAAACTAATGAAGATATTGAATTGATTATTGGTAGTATATATATTGTCAGATATAATCTGATAAAGGATTTATTAAAGGATAGCAAGATAGAACTGATATGATATGAACCAATCTAAACATTTACTCAAGTAATATTGGAGATGTAATATTATTATTTTTATAGATATTTATTAATAAATACGTATAAAGAATACATATATTTAAAACACCTCCTTATATGAATGTCGTAACAGATTGCGGACATAATCGTCCTTTATTTTGTTACTATTTTGAATATTCATATTTAATCTAATAATCCTGATAATAATATTATGAACTATTGTTCTCTTCCATCTCCATTATATAAGGTAAACTATATAAATTAATAAAGATATAAAGAGAAATGAAGTTTAGATAAACCAGAACATCCTGGTTTATATATGACCATCAAGTAGAAAGGATAAGATATAACATGGTATAGTAAAAGAGTTTCTTTTTGTTAATACAATATAACGTTTCTTTTTGTTGATAAAAAGAAACGTGAGAACTCATATTGGAGGTCATTATGGTGTACACCCATTAATCATATTAGTCATACCCATTGTATTCCCATTATGATATTGGTGATATAGTAACCATACTATATTACCATAATAACCTAATAACCATATTATATTACAACATATATTACAACAATGAATAAAAATTAAAAGAGAGAGATTCCAGGTTGAATTGAAATGGTAGTCGATAGTTGTTAGGTTAGATTGTGTTGGCCTTGGAATATTTCAGAGGTAAAAAATAAAAGGAAATGCGCAAGCCCGGAATCGAACCGGGGGCCCAACGATGGCAACGTTGGATTTTACCACTAAACCACTTGCGCTTTATTTGATTTGAACAGTTTAGGTGATTACTACATTCAGTAGAACTTATCACGAAGAAATACTTAAATTGTAGGATTTAGTGTAATAAGGAAAGATATTTTTAATTTTTAATTTTTTAGAAATTTGAATTTTTAAAGTAAGTAAATAGTTGTGCCTTTAAAAGGTTTTATTACTATCTTTTTGAAAGGTTTTAAAGGTGTCTGAAAAAAACAAATAAATTTAAGCCCTTCAAATTGATGTTAATTCTACTAAGAAGTACATACTTAAACCTAAACAGCAAATAAAATCATATTTTAACACCATGTGACCTTAATATCATATCAACTGTGACAATTTTATTATTTCTACTACCTCTTTCATCATTGAATTACACGACATATTGATGTAGTAAGGTTACCGTGAGTAAAGACATGCTAATTATCCTATCATGTATACAAATCTCAGGCGTAATAAATCTAGAGTTTGTGGTGGTGGTGACCTAAGCATATGGAGTTGATTTAAATTTGCTACTGTCTTTGGTACCTTTAAGTGTAGACTCTCGTAAAATATATTCTTTGGGGGCACAATTAGTTTACTGTCTTAACATATCAATAATACAGCTCTACTCGACACCTTCATTATACTATATAGCACCCTCAGGCTTCCTTCTCTTCAGATCTTTCTGTGACCTTGACTTAATCATCCACTAATAATGAATTTAAATTATGAAATTACGTAAATCTGATCTTTAAAAAATATAAATTATACATATATTGACATAACGATACTCCCTCAACCAACCATCCCTCTTACTATATGAGACCTGTTCATTCATGTCAACTAACAGGGATATGAGGGGAGATGTTGTTGTTGCCATGAAACAAAGAGCCAACACAAATATTGCAGATATAGATGAATCATCTTCTTCTTCCTCATCGCTCGACTCAGCTATTGGGATCATAACCGCTGTAGGTAGATCTGCCACATATCGATTCACCTCATTTTATTTACGAACGCCAATCAAATTGTTTAGACCACCAAGGTTCGATATTTATCATTATGTTAGAGAAACAGAGATTAACAATGGTTCTATTCAAGGGAAGAAGAAATTTTATCATAAATCTTCATTATATATTATTAAACAAGCATTACATAGATATGGTTGGAAAATTATACCACAAATTATTGTTCCACCCATCTTCGTTAATTCATTAACAGGTATTGTACTTTATTCAACATATATTCATTCATTACCTGAGAAACCTATACAAGATATTATCTGGAAAGAATATTTTACTACAGGTAGTATTGCTGGTCTAGCTCAAGCTATTGTGACAACTCCTATTGATGCCATATACATTAGATCACATACACATGATTTATTACATCATGAACATCTTAATGGTAAAACAAAACCAAAGTTAACAAATTTATGGGTTTATGGTTGGAATAAATGGAAACAATTGGGTGTCATAGGTTGTTATGGTGGGTTTAATCTTACTTTATTAAAAGAAACATTGGGTTTCGGTTGTTATTTCAGTATATTTGAAAAGATGAGATTAGATTTATTAACCCGATGGGATGTAGATAATCAATCTAAGCATCAACAGAAATTAAGAACCAGTTTCATAACATTCATCTCTGGTGTCACTGCTGCATTCACATTACAATGTATTCAATATCCAATAAGTAAATTACAACAAATTCATTATCAAAGATTAGAGATCTTGGATTTATTGACATTACCAACATCCCCTGCAAATAATTCATATCGTCAAATATTAACATTATCACACATATATTGGCATTCCTATATTAACACATTTAAATGTGTGTATAGCAAATATGGTTCAACACATTGGCATCTAATAACTTGGTCTTATAAAGGGTTTATAAGAAACACATTAGCAATAATTCCCAGTACTACTGTAGGGTTAATGGTTTTGGATTATATGAGAAGAAAGTTCGAACCTTCTTGAGGCAAAAAAAAGGTAAATCAATTGAAGTATTCTGGTCTTGGTGTCCATATAGTAGTTAAATCATTGAAATTAATATTATGTTCCTTGAAAAAATCATGATTCATAATTTGTTCAGGTGTTAATCTTTTATCCATATCTGTGATAAGAATATTTGCTATAAGATTCTTTAAAGTGGAAGAAATATCAATTGATGGAAATTCAATTCCATCATTATCAGTAATTAATTTAAAAGTTAAATATTCAGATTTACCCTTAAATGGTGGTGAACCAATTTTCAAATGATAAAGAATACATCCCATAGACCAATAATCACATCTATAATCTACATAACTTAATGATAATAATTCTGGACTAACATATTCCGCAGTTCCCACAAATGAATTACATCTAGTCAAGAGATTATATTTATTATCAGTGGAGTCCATAGGTTCTAGGATCTTTGCAGAACCAAAATCGGTTAATTTTATGGTCCATTGATTTGTAAACAATATATTTTCAGGTTTTATATCTCTATGAATTATCCCTTGAGATTGAATAAATCTGATTGAGTCCACTAATTG
Source organism: Monosporozyma yasuniensis (assembly GCA_030558655.1). Lineage (NCBI taxonomy): Eukaryota > Fungi > Ascomycota > Saccharomycetes > Saccharomycetales > Saccharomycetaceae > Monosporozyma > Monosporozyma yasuniensis. The sequence goes on from JAKTQC010000081.1 coordinate 13,333, forward strand.
AGCAGCCAAATATGCAATAACATATTCATTTTGTGATGCTTGTGGTTTTGTTTTAATCAAATGTAATAAATCATCATTTGGAACATATTCCATTATGAAATATAATGAATCTCTATCCTGCATGGTTGCAAATAATTCCACACAACAACCCCCATTCCTTTTTTGAAACCTTGGGGAAGCCTGAATCCTTTGCATAGCATCTCTTTCAATTGAAGCATATTTCACTTTCTTATGTTTAATAAGATGTAATTTATGAATACATTTAATGGCATATAAAGTACCAGTCGCTTTTGAAGTCGATTTATTCACTTGCGAGTACGATCCTGTCCCCAAGATATCCTGAGTGACAAAATTATCCAACGTCCACTGTTCCTCGCTTGTCATTGACCTCTTTGTCATGCGTTCCATTTACGTTTATCCACCTCCAACTGATCCAATGAACAGTAGTCGCTTCTTATTGATAGAGATCCCATACAAATTTCAATTTTCAATATGACGTTCACTCTTTTTTTTCTCTTTCAAATTCATATATATTAACGAGCGAGAGATGCCCAACTGCGATAAACACAAAGAACTTTCAGATACAAGATATTGAATAAACAGATAAAGATATAGAGGTGGAAAAGGCAAATGATGGTGAATCAGACTGTGGTTAAAAGAAGCAGAATAAACAGAAGTAGAAGCAGTTCTACAGTGAGTACTATCACCGAGACTGCGGAAGGTGATTTTATTGTGACCACAACTTCTACAGATACAAGAACTACAAGAAGAGAATCTTTCAGTTATAGAGCTTTGGCTAAATTCCATGAATTACCTATTTGGCAAAGAGATAATGATAAGATTCTTAGTGGGTATGTGAAAGAAACTAATTCGTTTAGACGTTGTTTTAAGTCGTTATTTTATTTCCATAATGAATCTATAAACGTTTATTCACATTTAATTCCATCAGTGATTTATATTGCCATGGCAATGTTCTGTTTTGATAAATTATGCATTAAAGTGTTCCCCAGTACCTCATTATATGATTATGTTTTTATTAATATTTTCTTATTAGGGTGTGCAACATGTTTAATGTTCAGTGGATGTTTCCATTGTTTAAAACAACATTCAGAAGCCCAGAGTAAATTATGGTCCAAGATTGACTATTTAGGGATTATTGTCTTGATTTCATGTTCAATGATTTCTGTCATTTATTATGGTTATTTTGATCATCCAGATATGATGTGGTCATTTATTACAATGGTTCTGATATTAGGTACAATATGTTCATTAGTGGTCACTAATGATACTTTTAATCAACAACATTGGAAACCTGTAAGAGCTACATTTTTCATTATGTTTGCATTAAGTGGATTAATACCAATGTTATTTGGTATTATTAAATTTGGTTATTTAGAAGTATTAAATAGAATTTGTCTTAAATTCATTTGGTTAGAAACAATTTTTTATTTACTAGGTGCGATTATTTACGGTTGTAAATTACCTGAATCAATCTTGTTACCAGGTACCGTTGATTTATTAGGTAATTCACATCAAATGTTTCATTGCATGGTGGTTCTTGGATCCATCTGTCATTGTAAAGCCATTATTGAATCATATAATCTTCTCCATAGAAGGTTCACCTCATGAAAACTTCTTAATGTACAAAACACTCCCTTTTTTTTAAGCTATTCCTTACTATTTATACACATATATACCCTTTATATCTCCTTTTTTATACACATCTTTTAAAGCATACAATCCATTGTATAATATCCAATAAGAAAGATTCCTAACAAGTTCAAATTTAAGAATTATTTTAAAAGCACTTAAGTTTTAAACAAACTTTGAAGACAACAACAAATATATAAACAAGCGAACAAAGACTCAATATATAATGTCGACCACATCATCTATCGCCACACAAGCTCTTAGGGCTTATAGACATGCTCTTAGAGCCACTACAATCGCATTCCATGGAGACACAAGAATGTTACTTGCCGCTAGACAACAAATGAGACAAGGTATGATTAATCCACCAGAGAATCAAAAGGATTTATCACCTGAAGGAAAAGTACAATTGCTGGAAGATATTGCTCTGTTTCTTAAACGTAATGTGGTACAAGGTCATAAAGTCGATGTAGATCCCATCACACAAACCTCTCAATATCATTTAAACATTCATAAGGATACTGAATTGGGCGATAACGATTCTTTAAAAGTCAAGACAAATTTGAAAGCACGTTCTTTCAAGAATCTAACCGGTGGATGTGGTGGTGTCAAGGAGTAATCACAGGCATCATCCTTCTAGTCACTTTCTCATAAGAACTTTGTTTGAGTTGAGATTCACAGGCTTTAATGAGCCATCGGGGATCTCCGAAGTTGAAATATTAGCAATTAAAAATTTAAGAAACTTTTTATATAAAACCCAAAGACTCATTTGGAGATGAGCTGCTATTACTTCCTTCTTATTATCCTTCCATTCACTTGTAAATATCGTTAAATATACCAACCACCTCATCAAACAACACTATATATACAAGACTCTATAATATGTCCGCTGATTTAACTACAAAATTTTTCAATGCTACTTATATCAATCCTTTAATGAATGCCTCTGGTGTTTATTGTATGTCTGTGGAAGAATTAGAAGAACTAGATCATCATTCTGATGCTGGTGCTTTTATTACGAAGAGTTCTACTCCACAATTTAGACAAGGTAATCCTGAACCACGTTATTATCCTGTCCCATTAGGGTCCATCAATTCTATGGGGTTACCAAACAAAGGGTTTGACTATTATCTAGATTATGTGTTAAAACGTCAAGCTACCGAGAATAACAGTAGCAAACCTGTTTTCTTCTCTGTGGCTGGGATGTCTATTTCTGATAATTTAGAAATGTTACACAAATTACAGGATAGTGAATTTAATGGATTCACTGAATTAAATTTATCATGTCCTAATGTCCCAGGTAAACCACAAGTTGCATATGATTTCGATTTAACTCTTGAGATCTTAACTCAAGTGTTTGCATTCTTTAAGAAACCTTTGGGGGTTAAATTACCTCCATATTTTGATTTTGCACATTTTGATACTATGGCTTCAATCTTAAATCAATTCCCATTAGCTTATGTTAATTGCATTAACTCTGTAGGGAATGGTCTTTACATTGATGTCGATTCAGAAACTGTCGTGGTGAAACCAAAGAATGGGTTCGGTGGTATTGGTGGTGATTATGTGAAACCAACAGCTTTAGCCAACGTAAGAGCATTTCAACAAAGATTAAAACCAGAAATTAAAATCATCGGTACCGGTGGTATTAAATCTGGTCAAGATGCTTTTGAACACTTACTTTGTGGTGCCACTATGTTACAAGTTGGGACACAATTAATGAAAGAAGGTCCAGCTTGTTTTGCAAGAATCGAAGCTGAATTAAAAGACATTATGATTAAGAAAGGTTATAAAACCATTGATGAATTCCGTGGTAAATTAAAGAGTATTGAATAATTACTTCCTTCTATATATTTATTTAGTGTTTTTGTCTATAATGTCATATTTTTTAATGTTAATTTAGTTTCAAATATTCAATATTTAATTAGTTTAAAACTTATTTTTAAAGAAACTTTTGAAGGGGAAACTAAGATAGTTTACAAAGAATACTCGACAAAAGGGCAGTAATGAGTAAGCTAATAATGTTGCAAAGAGTACCTCGTGCTATGTATAGTACAGAGATAACTCAGGATTTTTTGAAAGATCTTTTGAATAGAGCCAAGAAAGCTACTACTTTACCGAATAAGAATGAATCTAGTTTTAATAACTACGATAAGAGTAGAGGGAACAGAAAGAATAACAACAATATTCATAATTATAACAGAGATGGACCTAGGGTGTTTACTAAGGGTAAGAAACCATTTAACAAGAAATTTGTAGATGGTAAGAGACCTCAACAAAACACCATGAGACAGCAAAATAAAGTTAATAATGTCCCCTTCCATCCGATGACTTCTAATGTATCTCAAGATGCTTTATTAAACAATATGCCCAAACAACCACAATTTCAAAAAGGTGGTAAATCAATTGAAGGATTAGATAATGATCTTTTAGATATGTTAGATGCAGGTGAAGCTGTCACCACTACCCCCGTTAAAAAATTTGATAGATTTACTCAAGGTGACAGAAGAAAAGACTTCAGGCCAAGAAATAATAATAATAACAACACCAACACAAATAATAAAACAAACCATTCCGGGTTTATTTATATGAAACCAATAACTCCTGGTGTTGGGAAAACTTTAAGTAAATTAATAGAAGAGAACGGCCCACAAGAGTTTCGATTAAATCCAATTAATACAGTGGATTTATTTAAATATTATCCATCTTTGAATCTAAATGCAAAATCCCAATGGGTTAGTTTTGTTTTATCTTCAATGGATGAAGCACAATTCCCATTAAACCGTGAACCTAACATCTCATATGCTAATTTGATTAAAGATCAACTTGAAGGTCCAGTGAAACCAAACGATACTTTTACTGTCAAGACTCCAGGGTTTGGTAAATATATTTATAAGAATTCATATTCTGTAAATATTGAAAGAGAACCACAAGTTGAAAAGATTAATGTCTCATTGAATAAAGATAAATTTAATGAAATGGTTTTAGGTAAATATGATCGAGTTAAATTTGATTCTCCAAATTCCAATGATTTAAGAGTCAAATTAAGTTTACAAAATTGTTCAAATCTTTCTAAGAATGATAAAGATTGGTTATATCAAGTTTGTTCTGGTTCTATCCCATTAAATCAAGTCACTAATTAAATGAAAATCTTGATTATTATTCATCTCTGTAAATAAATACGTAAATATTATCTTTTATCACAAATATTCCCTATATATTTAATTAATACAATATATCCTAATGAATCCCCCCCTCCCGTTTATATCTATCAGCATGTTAATTTGTCTTCATGAGATTTGCATTTATTATCTTTTGAACTTTTTAAAACAGCTAGAGTTTCATTATATATGTTAACTTCGCTTTTCAAAATCATTTTCTTTAAAGTAATATCATTCGCTAAACCCTTTTGTTTTCTTAAAAGTGATATTAAAATGGGTGATATTATTGTAATTGGTGATTCACCAGGAATCACAGTTTCAAAAATTCTTACGATTTGAGCTTTATCTTCTTCATAAATTTGTTTATGTCTCATTAAAAATTTACAAATCAATTCAGTAGAGTATGGAACCTCGGTAACACTAGTGAACCAAGTTAGTATTTCCATTATATTACTCTTACTAACCCTTTTATCTACCTCTTTAAAATCATTATATTTCAATGCTAATTGTAACAATTCCATCTCATTTGAAAACCTACAAGTCAATTTATTTGAATCATTTTCATCCTCGTATTGGAAGAAAAACAAAATCAATAAAATTTCTTTGTGATTTGAATTATCCTTATTCAATTTAATTATATCCTCATGTAACTTATTTTGTAATTTATTATTATCCTTACAGATCTTACCAATATTTTCATGATAACTCCAAAATTGAGAAAAATGTGAATCATATCTAACTTTTAACATTAAATATTCTAAAATGTTAGGTTTAAAATAATTCAAATCCTCTTGATATTCTTTTACGAAACGTTGGAAATGTGTCCATAATTGTTCATTTATAATAGTTTCATGAATCTTTTGAATATAAAAATCGATTAGGAAATCTTTATCTTGACTATTATCCAAACCAATTATTTCAAGAATATGAACTTTCAGACTAATATCTTCAATGGAATCCAACAAAACATGGTAGTCTATTTTGAGATCAGATAGTAACTTTAATATTTTTCGAATTTGTTCCTTTTGGTTATCACATTGATTGATAAGTATGACAAGATCTTTTAGTAATCCATCCTTTCTGTATTCATCTGTTAATTCCAAGGAATGTTCAATAAGAAATGTAGACAATTCAGTATACCTTTTTTGTTCTTTAAATGTAGAAATCACTTCTTCATTTTTACCTTGTTTGATATAAATATCCAATAATTGAAGTTGATATTTTTCTATATTTTTATCCCTAATGATCTTGATAATAGCATCAAAACTTGTAGACTCGAAATCATCCAAATTAATATCTTTATCCATTATTGTTAGCTCTAAGAATGTATTGACATCAATGGTTCTCAATATTGTTTCGAAATGAATAAAATCTTTATCATTTGAATGGTTCTTAGTGAGATAACATTTTATTATCTTTAAGAATTCCAGTATATTATCTGGTGATTCTAATTTGTTTATTATTTTCAATGACTTTAACTTGATTATAAAACCTTTTAACCCATTAGGACACCAACATTCGCCAAATATTTGAAGATCGAATAAGTACAGTAATATTCTAATATCAATCATTTTTATATCATTGCACCAAATTTTGATCATATCTTTATCTATAATGTTGCAATGCAGTATAACTAAAAGATGGTGTAATAATTTCAAATATTTTATTTCAATCTTTTGGAAATTGGTTAAATGATTGTTATCTTGGGATTCAAGATAATCTTCAATATTTGTTATTTCGTATTCGTTAAATTCCTTTATTTCCATAAAGAATGGTATTTGAGATAATTGAAAGATATTATAATTATCATAGAAAAATATATCTGTACCACAATTAATAATATCATTAATAAATGCCTTTTCTCTATCCATTCGATATTCTAATGTGGTAGTGGTATTGGTTTCTTTTACTTCATTATCAGTGGGACTACCTTCAGATATTATTGGTACTGGTCTCAATTTATCCAATATAATTTCTTTTTGTTTAGTCATTTGACCATTGCCATTATTGATCTTCTCGGTATTTTGAAACACCCTATCTACTTTATTGAATCGAAGATGTATATCCTTCAAGAATTCAATCTTGTCGTATTTAATTTTTTGAATCAATAAAGGGTCTTCATTCTTTACAAGTTTAAAGATATGAACTTCATTGAAATTAAAATTAACCAACACATAGGGGAAATTGACAATAATATTTCTGGGATATTTAGATAATGCAATTGTACCTTGACTAATATCACCATCTAACGTTATTACTAACGCCATAGCATCGTCCTCATATGATGATCCGCCTGAACAAACCAATATCTCATCTGTACCAAATTCAGTAATGATTGGAAGTAATTTAGTATCGTTATCCCCCCCACTTTCAGATACTTTAAATAAAGGTATTTCTTTATTCTTTGAAAGATCGAATATTTCATAGTTATTATTTCGGGCAACAATTAACTTCTTATGTTTAAGCAATGCCTTGTCTACAGAATTTAAATTGGGGAAATCTCTTAATTTTTTGAATGCATCTTTAAAAACTTTGTATATTGTAGCACTCTTATTTGAGAATGTGATCATCTTATTACCATTAATTACTTGTAAATCATTTATACCTACAAGTTTTATTGTGTTTGGTGTTGGGGCAAATTCAGGTAATAAAAAGAGTATCAATTGGCCTTGACTCAATACACAAGCTCTTTCAATAGAGGGAAGTAACACAATCCTATCCACCGGCCTTTCTTTAGAATCATCAAATTTGACTCTTGAGACTAGTAAGTAATTTCCTGTCTCTATCTCAAAATAATGCAATAACTCACCTGTTTGTGTCCCTAGATATATATGTTCAGCATATGATTCACAGCATGTATACGTTAGGTTATCTGGTAAGTCTTTAATAATAGGTGATAAGGAAAAAGGGCCCTCAGGGACGGTTAATGTGTGATCTATTTCCTCGACCGGTGGTAATTCTTGTTCATTCAAGCTTTCATGATTCTCCACATCGTCTCCTTCATTTTCACTAGACCTAGTATGAACACTGCCTTCTTCTTCACTCATTCTTTGGCCCTTTCTTGGTGATGGCTTAGTTTTATAGTGTCTTCTAAATTTTGACAGCTTTTATCTTTATAGATATTTCAAAAAAACGTAATTTTTCAGTATGAAATATTTAATTAATATACAGTAATAGTAATAGTAGTAGTAATAAAATGTAATATATAGGATATATATCTATCGAGATGAATGAGTAAAAGATGAGAGTTGATTGTGTTTAAATATTTACACTTTTTTTATTTCAATAATTTGATAAGTAATTGAGCACCCTTGTTATTACTTTCTTCAGAGACATCAATTTCTTTCTTAATAGCCTTTAAATCTTTGATGAATTGTTTACCTTCATCAGCGTTATTTAAAGAATCATATAATGCAACAATAATGAATGAACTGTCTTTATTGTTAATCCAGGATAAAAGATTAGAAGAATCGACAATTTCATCATAAAATTTGGATGCAAATGGGATACCAAGACCTTCAACACTGTGTAACGGTTCCACTTTTCTTTCTTTATTATTCCATTTACCACCTTGAATTAAAGATTTTAATAATCTAGTAGAAAATGGAGTATGAATTGGATGTTCTTCTTCAGTGATATCACCTTTGAAAACAATAGCAATGGAGTTTAATAAATCGTCAAATTTAGCCTTTTGTTTATCATCTAATTGTTCGAAAAGATCATCATTAGTCAACACTTCAGAAATAAATTGAGCACCAATATTTTCTTCTAACAAAGTTGAATATTCTTTATTAATAACACTGACCATTAATGGACCAAATTTAGATAATAATTGTTGTCTTCTAACTAATGGATCTTTCTTAGAAGTTTCTTTAGACATTTCAATATATCTGTTTAATTCTTTCTTAACTAATGGATTAAAATATTTACCATCTAAACCTAATAACATGTAAAGGAATGGTCTTCTACCATATTTGTCAAGAATAAAATCGACCAAGTTTTCTTTAACTATATCAGAAAAAGTTTTATAAATTAAAACAGTATCATCCACAGTTAATAATAATGTAATAAAGACTAAATTACCATGTTCATTTTTAATTAATTTTTCACCATGAGCTTTTAATGATTTAAGAATTAATTTTCTTTGTTTAGCATTAGCTTTAGCCATTAAAGTACATGCGACATCAGCACCTTCTGGAGTATGAACTAATTCAGCGAATTGTTCATGTAATAATTCAATCATTTCATTAATTTCTTTAGAATCAGCAATCTTAACCATTTCTCTCATAGCAGCATGTAAGATTTGGAAACCAGTAGAACCCTTTTCCACAGAAGCAGTAATGGTACCAATTAAATTTCTAGCAATAATATTTCTCTTTTCTACAGATTTAGAACAAACGTCTTCTAAAGTTAAACCAGAATGTTCATCTCTGAAATAAGCATATTCGGACCCCCAAAATTCTCTAATCATTTGTTGTCTTTGTTCATTGGTAGCATATAAGACGAATAAATCTTCTACAACATAAGCACCTTCTCTATGTCTCATTAATTTTCTTAAATTACCATGTAATTCATTAATAATTAATTGTCTTGAATTTTTAGAACCATAATGTAATAATTTAACTAAAAGATATTTACCATAAGAGGAAGTGGCTAAGACATAATATTTCCCCTTTAAAGCAAGAACAATTTGATCACGACGTTCTTTAGTAGAATATTTAACTAAAGTTTGAACAATACGAGATGCATCATGTTTTAATACTAAATCAGCAATCTTATCTTTAGCAATTTCCCAAATTTCATTTGATAATTTATCACGGATTTGTTTTGGTAATGGTGGAGTCTTACAACGTAATTTTTCCCAAATATGTTTAATATTTTGAATTTCAGTACCAGATCTTCTTTGTAATTTTCTTTCCTTTAATAATTTTCTTTGTTCACCATGATTAGAAGAACCATCACCCTTGGCTTCAGTGGTGGTGGCAGTTTCATCATCATCTTGTTCTTCTTCATCAATTTCAGCATCAACATCATCTTGTTCATCAGCAGATAAATTATCTAAATTATCTTGTTCTTCTTCATCAGAGGAATCAACAGAAATTCTTGGTTTCTTAACGGTTTTTTCCTCAGTCTTTTCGTGAGATTTCACAGAACGTTTCTTACTAGCAACAGGAGCCATTTTCTAATGTCGATGTGATATATATATCTTTGTTTGAATAATCGAATAACCACTATATAATAATCTCTAACAATAATTAATATATGATAATTTTTTCATTAAAATTTCAAACTCATCTCATCGCAAAAAATAAATTTTCAATTTTGGCTACTAAAATTTCAGTCATTGGACACGACATACTGGGACAAGTAATACAAAATCAAATCCAAAGAGAATCACAACTCATCATGGGCTATGATACGTTCCATGGCGTCGTTGACGGCTTGTTCGATGGCAGAATCGTCTGTGGCGGTGGTGGTTCCACTAGAAAGTGATGTCGAGGCGATTGTTAAACTGGCAGAGACAATACTGGCGGTGACAGTGTTAGAATTATTACCTGTGATTCTCTTAACCACCCCGGCAGAGACAAGGATTCCCTTGAAAAATTTGAATAAGATCCAAAGAAATAGCTTTGTTGGACCTTTGAAGATACGTCTCCAGATTACCCATGAAATGGCCATACATAAGAACCCTAAAGCAAAATAAACGTCTCTTTTCTCTTGATTTGATGCCTTTTCTAATGATTTAACAAGATTATTTGTTTTATTAAATATGACTTCAAATTGACTATATTTATCCTGTACTTGTGTTAATGAATGTGTTTGTTGTTTTAAATCATCAAGATTTAAATCACTTTGTAAAATACTTGATTGTAAAAAAGTATTTGATTTAATTAAATTATTTGTTAATTGTTGTGTCTTATTTAATAATTGATCTCTAGTAGATGTTTGTTTATTTTTCAATTGATATGTACCTGTATCTTTTTGTTGAGGCTGTATTGGTTGTAAATTTGATTCAATGGTATCATCTCTTAATTTATCAATAGTATTTAATTTTGTATCTTGAATATACAATACACTTTCACGTAATTGTCTCTTATAGCCATGAATCCAATTAATATAACTTAAAATTCTACCATATTCTTTCTCAATTAATTGAGTATCTGTTTCTTCATTTTCACCATCTTTCATTAATGATAATTTATCATTATTTAAATAAGATTGATTTTTTACCCATTGTAAAGTCAAATGTCTGTGAGATTGATTAAATGATACCACCAATAATTCAATCAGCGATTCAAACTCCAGAGTTTGTTTGTTTATAAGACTCACAGTCTCATTGTCTATTTCATCATCTTTCAACGTAATTAATTCATTCCATTGAGACCATAATTGATCTTTCAAACTGGAAATTGTCTCGTCTATCGAGTTATATAATGGTGTGTTTAACATGATTCTTATTGGTGTAATAACTTCCTTCAATACTTCTGTTTCCAACCACACGTCAGCGTCGTTTAGTTTTTGGTGTCTTAACAGTATCAAATAGTGATTTTTGTCAAATTTCAATATTGAAATATTTCAATTTCTTTAATAGCGGTTTCTAACGGTTAAGACACTACTACAAAGACAGAAAGAAGATCAAGATTGAACGAGAAGAAGTCCGGTGTAAGTATTCTCAACGTATATAAATAAGTGCACATTTATATTTTAGTCCAATCTTCTTTGTAAAACTAATCACAGAAAAAAAGGTTAATTAAGTGCAATATGGCTTATACTGAATTGAACCCTAAGACTAAGAAATACGAATTTGGTGGTGTTGTTGGGACTACAATCCTTTCTATTACATTACCAATCTTTACTGTGATTATTAATCAATTAATCACTCCAAATGATAAGATTACATACGATCCAGTTTATTATTTAAATGTATTTAAATCTTATCATCTTTGGATTCCATATTTAATTTGGTTTGGTTCTTTAGCCATCTTAGATATTATTATGCCAGGCCATTGGGTTAAAGGTACTAATTTAAGAAATGGTCAAGTGTTAAATTATAAGATTAATGGGATTAGTAATTGTCTTTTATTATTATTGATTCTAATTTTAAGATGGCAATTAACTGACGGTCAATTACCTGAACTACAATTCTTATATGATCATTATATGGAATTAAATATTATTAGTTTTATCTTTGCCTTTTATTTAGCCACCTGGGTTTATTTAAGATCATTTTGCAATGAGGGGAAAAGAGTTTTAGCTCTTGGTGGTAATTCAGGTAATGGAATTTATGATTGGTTTATTGGTAGAGAATTAAATCCAAGATCAATTAATGGATTATTAGATATTAAATTATTTTGTGAATTAAGACCTGGAATGTTATTATGGTTTTTAATTAATCTTTCATGTGTACATCATGTTTATTTACAACAGGGGCAATGGAATGATTCATTATGTTTAATTACAATTTTACAAGCTTGGTATATCTTTGATGGTGTCTTAAATGAAGAAGGTCTTTTATCAATGATGGATATTGTCACTGATGGATTTGGGTTTATGCTATCATTTGGTGATTTAACTATGGTTCCATTTACTTATGCATTACAAGCAAGATGGTTAAGTGAAAATCCAATTGAATTAGGTTGGAATAAGATTTTAATTATCTTAACATTAATGTGTTTTGGCTTCACTGTGTTCCATTTATCAAATCAACAAAAATCACATTTTAAACAAGGTAAATTGAATCATTTAAATTTTATTCCAACTGAACGTGGTACAAGATTACTTTGTGATGGTTGGTGGTCTATTTCACAACATATTAATTATTTAGGTGATTGGTTTATTTCATTAAGTTGGTGTCTTACAACATGGTTTAATACACCATTAACTTATTATTATAGTTTTTATTTTGCCATTTTATTAATTCATAGACAAATTAGAGATGAAGAGAAATGTCATAAGAAATATGGTAAAGATTGGGAAGAATATCAAAGAAGAGTACCATATAAGATTATTCCATATGTTTATTGAAAAATATATGTAAAGTTATATAAGTATTTAAACTTGTAAATCTTTTGAATGTTCGTTTAATAAATCAGATTGATAATTTAATAAAACTGATTTAAATGCAGGGATAAATTTAAATTTAATTAATTGTGAGTTGGTTTGATTAAAACCTTTGATGGAAATAAATGGTTCCTCATCATCATGCATAAATTCTGGGATAGAAATTGAACCTTCATCATTTTCTTCTTCTTCACCTTCTTTAGAAACAATGACTTTAAATTCAATATCTAAATCAAAATAACAAATTGGTTTCCCCTTTCTTTGTGAAACGTTTGAATCACCATTAATTTTATTTATTGTTGTGATTGTTATCTTTGAATCATTTTCAATTATTTCATAATTAAGAAATTTATCGTTAAAATATTCTTTAGTCCAAGGTAAAGTGTTTTTATCGACCCAATGCCAATTATTTGGATTTAAGACAGCCATAGTTTCAATGTGTTATTGTCCTTATAGATCTGTGTTCTGTGTTATTAATAACTATTTTATTTTTCTTTAAAGCCTTTAAGAACATTTTTCAATAAATATTGAAAAATTTCAATTTTTTTTTTTTTCAAAATGGCCATCTTAACCTTCTGGAAGGTTCGAACGGGGGGGCCAATTTACAAAAGAAAGAACTGAACAATTTAAAGATAATCCAAATGTTAATTTAAT
>JAKTQC010000082.1:0-26213 GCA_030558655.1 Monosporozyma yasuniensis
ATGGCTCGCATAAAAATTATTGAACCATAGCATAGCCTTACCGGTTAAGTTATCAGCAAAAACACAAATCTTCTGATATTCATCAGAGATGTGGTATAGACCAAACTTAAGATCTAAGGAAATTAAAAATTCATTAAGGGTGAACACAGATCTAGTGTTACCGTTGAATGGTTTGGCAACCTTAATGGTGAATACAGGGTTGGAAATAAATTCAGACATTGGAGTGGATCGAAAGCAGACGGACAGCTACCAGTTGTTGTATGTTAATCTCTTGAAATACGGCTGACGGACAGACTTTGTTATATACTTTAACTATCTAGAATCGCTAGAAAGTTCTTCGAAGTATCTGTAAATTAACTATAACTTATATTGCTTGAATTGCTTGATTTTCTGACGATAGTTGCAGTTCTCTTGACAATTACCACTTGTCGTGAATTTATAGAATCAGATCTGTTTTATTAAGTCTGACGGTTTATGGAGCCTGAGGCGTCCATTGTGGTATTGCTCGTACTTCTTTAATTAATCTCTTCCCTTTTTTATACCAGTGTATCACTAAATATGTATATAATATACTACATCTTTTATATATTGATCTTTTATCAAATTTCATAATTTTTGAAATATTGAAAATAGTGAAAAATCCATTTCCATAGTGTAGTGATCACCCACACACCATGTAAAGGATTATGGAATCATTGAATTAGATCAGTTATACTGAGTGTGATATTAATTATAAATTAATTAATAGATATTCATATCATATTCCAACAATACTAAATCAAAATATCCCAAAACACCTCAAAAATTGAATAATATCTGTCGAATTTGACAGCATCTTTCTTCACCAAAATTTGTTGTAGATGAAACATGATTTAAAGGTTAGAATCTATCAGGTGTCAAGTTGTGACAACGTTTCTTTAAGTGAAACAATTCTATCGGTAGATGTGAGTTAATAGAAAGAAATAGAACTATAGTGCTCCTAATCAGTTATCTCTTAAACCGATATAATAATTCATCCATCCATTAAGTAGAAATGTAAGTAAATAAATTTATATATAAAGGACATGTTATTCTAACTGTCTTTAGATATTTAGTTATTGATTTTCTCTATATATTTTATATATTTAGACTTAGAGAAAATCAAGCAATATAAGCAGTTTAAGTTAAAGTTAGTTACACATACTTCGGAGAACTTTCTAGCGAATCTAGATAGTTAAAGTATATAATAAAGTCTGTCCATCAGCCCTATTTAGTAAGAATAACATACAACAAAATGTCAAATACGAGGACTGGATAGATTGGATAAAGTGAATAATTTAATACAGTTAAGGAACTATATTAAAACCCTGATGTTGTAAAGTTATTTATTTCTTTGTTACCTTCGATTATGGAGGTAAAAATATCTTATATGAGAGCAGGTGTTTTTATATCTAATATATAATTTATAAAGAGTACAGAAATTGATTCTGATCTGGAATATTCTTGTTCTTTATATATCAATTAAAATTAGAGAACTTCTTATTTTCAAAGATAGTTGTAAGATACTTATGAGATGAAATCATAATTAATGATAAATTAGTAATAAAAATAACTTCTTTGACAGGATAAGTTTCAAGTATGTTACTTGTCTGAACAACGTAAAACAAAAGAAAGTTTGAGAAAGTAAAAGAATGAAAGAAAGACAAATTAAATGGAATTAAAATCCTAGACCTAGTTGTTTGTAATGTAGAACAGAAGACAATACTTCTAAACCTTATAGGTTCAACTATTATAAGTTGGTTTAAAGTTAGGAACCCTCAGCTTAATTTCTGAACTCCATAGGGATGGTTTAAGAGTAGAAACTGCTATCTTTTAGATGAACTAAAAGAATCACTTGTGTGACAAAAAATTAAGAAATAACCTCTAGGTAGCCAAGTTGGTTTAAGGCGCAAGACTGTAATGTTTAAGAACAATTAGTTCTTACAAAGTAATCTTGAGATCGGGCGTTCGACTCGCCCCCTGGAGATATTTTTTTGCCTTCTTATACGAATATAAAGTTCCCTGGTGTAATATACCTGGACTAGCTGTATATGTAATGACAATTATTATGGGTGGGAGATCTTAGTTTATAACAGACTTTGTTTCTTATATCCTCTACTATATAAAGTACATAAGAATACATAAAGATACATGTTTTTCATACTTAAGATAAATATATAAAAACATATTTTGCGTCATTGACGAGTTCGTCAATGACGACCAAGACACTTTCAACTTACCTCAAGTAATGGGACATTACAGTATATAAATGTAATATCCCTGGACTAACCGTATATAAATGGGGCTATTACTGACGAGAGTAAACAATAAAGATAGTTAGGATTAGACGATAAATAGATATATTCTCTTGAATATATCTCCAATTATAATTTTAACTAAACTAACTAATATACAAACTACTTAACTAATACCTGGAAAAGTATCGGATGTGCTTGCTTCCTTTTATCCTTTGACATTAACAAACCCTCTCAATGGAACACATCCATTGCAAGTTCATATTGTTTGATTAAATAAATAACATAGACAAGCAGTCCTCCAATTTCCCACACAAGTGGCCATAGTACTTGTGGATTACCTGCACATAGGTAATCTGCAATCTAAAATATACAAACATGTAATAAGGAATATTACACTTGGGTATATAATTTAGTAGAACTTTTAAGATTCGTAAATATTCGCTGATGCTCTCTGGTAATGAATGATATACCATATCAATCACCATTGGGGCTTCTCTATATATACCTCTATTATCATACATAATATTATACAAGGGGTAATATACAAGGGGGTTTCAATGCGGCATTTATGAAACCACCGAGACCATAACTAATTCCTATCCGGTTATTCCATCGTAATGGTTATTACATATAAGACCTGGTGTTTGCTTTGCCATTAATTTCAAGTTAGAACGTACTCTTTTAAATTTTGCTCTTTATTTATAAATATATTTAAATTAGATAAACTAAAGTTTTATGTTTCACATAACAAATTTCATCTTAAGTACTCGTTCTAATTGAAAATTGAAACTAACTGCATGATTACATCAGAACAAAATTTTACATTAACCTGACATTCGCCTCTAGAATGATTTTTATCAATATAATATTTAATTGGAGATTAAATAATTTTCTTCATTATTAAAATGATCTAATATCTGATATATATATGTCTAGCATTCATATATAGCATGGTATAAGGGTTTCTCCCGACCCGTGTTTTACACTGTTATATCTCAATGCCATTTTTCCACCATTATCAGAAGGTTGACTCCATGAAACAAATCTTTTGTCTACAATTTCTCCAAGAATAGTATTTTGTCTTGCAGCATTTAATAATTTAGTAGCAATACCTTGTAATCTTTTTGATTTACAAACCCATATTCTAGATATACCCAAAATAAATTGTGGTCTTGATTTTTGTACAACAGCTTTATTTTTATAAATCATCCATCTACCTCTATCTTTACCTAGTATTTCCATTGTAATGACACCAACAGCTCTTCCATCTTTCACATATACAAATGCTTTCCCTCCATTCTCATCTTGACTCCAAAATGAATTTTCATCATGTGGAGCATTTAATTCGTTATTAACTATTGTCATTATTTCTAATGTAGCATTTACTTCTGAAACATGATTAGGTCTTATCATGACAATTTTGTCATTGTCAGGTATAAGATCATTTTCAGAAAAAGAATGTGTAGCTAATAATTCAGATGATATATCTGATGTCATATGAACCTCTTTACCCCAATTGTTAGGCCATTTTCTTCCCTTTATATGTAAATCATGGAATTTGGTATGTGTTGAAGTATCAGTAGTTGATTGATTTGAATATGTCATGCCGCATTTAGTACACTTGGTAAGTTTATTAGAGGATTTGTTCCCAAGAAATAATTTAGATTGTACAAATTTGGGTTTAGTATCCTTACTCTTTTGAGGTGATGGTCTAGTGCCTTTAGTTACGCGTCTTCCATTTTTTTCTATTCCCATAATTCTGTAATTTCAAAAAATTCAATTTAACTATAATATTGCATTATAGTTATGTTTTTATGGTCTATAAAATAGTCACAATATCAATATTTGTTGTTCTGGTGTGATTAGTTTCGTGATGTATAGAGAGATATGAGTATGTTACATATACCTTTGAAAAGTGTCAAAACTTGGAATTAAAGATTTGAATATTTAATTTTCATTTTTTTCAAATGATTTAAAAATTTGGCGACTCTGAACTTAAAATCTAAAGGTTATTTAAATAGAGCATTACCAATTAATCAATGAAACGACTCGTGACCAATTTTACCAGACCAAACTAAGTAGTATACAAAAAGAAAAATGCACTCTCATCATTCTCACTCAGGAAGTTACAGTCAACATGGAAGTAGTCAATTAGATTCCATCATTGAACAAGTCGAGAAGTTACAAATGCGGGTGTTTTGTCTTACAGAACATGTTCCAAGAAGAAATGCCAAATATTTATACCCAGAAGAAAAGAATGCTCAAAATGATTCTGTTAACCTTGATAAATTAAATGAAGATTTTGATAAATTTGTTACGCATGCACAAAGAATTAAACAAGAGAAGCTAAACGGATTCACTAAATATATTATTGGTACAGAGATTGAAAGTTGTGATGAAGATCAAATTATGTATGCAAAAGAGTTAATGGAAAAATACAAGAATGTTTTGAAATTTTGTGTTGGATCGGTACATCATATTAATGGTATTCCAATAGATTTCGATCAAACAAATTGGAATTCAGCATTGAAAAGTTGTAATTATAATATTAAGGAAATGTTATTGAGTTATTTTGAAGATCAATTTAAGATGTTACAGATTATGAAACCTTTGGTGGTGGGACATTTTGATGTTTATAAACTGTTTTTATCTCTTGATTTGAAATTTGATTCTAAAACAGGTGAAGTTGTTTTAAAAGATCAAACCAAAACTGAAAATATTATTTCACTACAAGAAATTCCTTCTTTAATATTCCATTGGGATGAAGTTAAAGATGTTGTTATTAGAAATTTAAAATTTATCAACTCATATAATGGTGTTCTTGAAATAAATACCTCAGCGTTACGTAAGGGCTTGGCTGAACCATATCCAAGTAAAGATATTTGTGAATTAGCTAAACAATATTGTGACGGTAGATTTGTTTTAAGTGATGACTCACATTCCGTGGAACAAGTGGCTGTATGTTATCCAGAAGCTCTAGATTATATCACAAATGTATTGAAATTAGACAAGATTTATTATTTAAACGAGGCAGATAATGGTCACTTGGAAGTATTATATATGCCCATAGATGAGTTTAAGAATGATTCCTTTTGGAATCGATTTCCTTTGCATTGAGGGTTTTCTTGTGCCATTTTACTTTTCCATATGAAAAATTAAATTATATATGACTTTATAGACAGTTTTTGAAAAGAAAAGTAACCACAAATGACTTATATCGAAGAATATCTTCAATTTGTAGGAATCTAAGCCCTTAGATGTTTGATACTATAACCTCTTTGTATAATAGTAAAACTCACTTCGCCTCTATAGTTCCTCGGCGTCACAAATGCACTAAATGAGTAATTTTATTTCCCCGGAAGTTCACCCGGACATTTAGTCTGTTTTTTGAGATTTCCAGTTTCCAAAATCTTTTTTAAAAAAGTTTCAATTTAAAGGTGGCAGAACTTCCTCTTTAGACAAAAGACACTTTCTTCTAGCAATGTTAAAGAGAGTATAACAGCAACATATATAACAAGTTGAATAAACATGGGTATTAATAATCCAATTCCAAGAAGTTTAGGAAGTGAAACAAAGTATGTGTCGATTTTTCAGAACTAATATCTACCAAAAATTTTTACTGTTTATTGATTTCCTTTTTTCTTTGCAGCCGACATATGACTGAAATGTTTGAAAGTGTGAAAAATATTGGTTAAAGCTTTGATATTATAAGCAATTGACATAATTTACTAACAAATGATGTAATATATGGTGAAAACAAGATAATTTGTTTTCCATATTTCAATCCCCTTTTTATATTATAGAAAAGCTGCAAAGATCTTAGCTAGTTTTGTTAAACCAAATCAAGTGTTCGGTCAAGATCAAGTTATTCCACATGATGTTTTGAAAAGAGCTAAAGGTTTAGCCATTATTACAGTTTTAAAGGCTGGTTTCCTTTTCTC
The DNA here is from genome assembly GCA_030558655.1 of Monosporozyma yasuniensis. Lineage (NCBI taxonomy): Eukaryota > Fungi > Ascomycota > Saccharomycetes > Saccharomycetales > Saccharomycetaceae > Monosporozyma > Monosporozyma yasuniensis. Next base: position 6,218 of record JAKTQC010000082.1, read on the forward strand.
AGGTAGAGCAGGTTCTGGTGTTATTGTGGCAAGATTAAGAGATGGGTCCTGGTCTGCTCCATCTGCCATTGGTATGGCTGGTGCTGGTGCTGGTGGTATGGTTGGTATTGAATTGACCGATTTTGTCTTTATTTTAAATGATGAGGAAGCTGTCAAATCTTTCTCTGAATTTGGTACCATCACATTAGGTGGTAACGTTTCTGTGGCTGCTGGTCCATTAGGTAGAAACGCAGAAGCTTCTGCTGCTGCCTCTACTGGTGGTGTGGCAGCTGTCTTTGCCTATTCTAAGACTAAAGGTTTATTTGCAGGTGTTTCCGTGGAAGGTTCTGTTATTTTAGAAAGAAGAGAAGCTAATAGAAAGTTTTATGGTGATAATTGTACTTCAAAGATGATTTTAGCTGGTAGAGTTAGACCACCTCCATCTGTGGATCCATTATTCCGTATTTTAGAATCTCGAGCATTTAATTATAGAAGTACATATAACGAAGAAGGTGATGAAGATGGGTATAGTACCAATGATAGTAGATTTTATGATGATATTCCAGATTCTTTTGATTCTTCAAGTAATGGTGGTCGTTCCAGAGGTTATTCTAGAGGCTCCATGGGTAGAAATGGTTCTAAAGGGAATCGTTACGATGATGAATTTGACGATTTTGATAATGATGATGACGACGATTATTATAGCAGAAACAGAAACAATAATAATAGCAATAGCAGGAATAGAAGAAGCTATAATAGAGATTCTAAACCAAGTTTTGGTAGTGATGATTTAGATCAAGATTCCAATAGCGCAAGTAATTATTATGCGACTCATAGAAACTCCTTGGGTGCTCGTGGCGGATCTAAATCACGTTGGGAAGATGATGTATATGATCGTAATCAAAGGTCATCTACAGGTAGACGTAGTGGCGACAGTGGTGTTAATGATTTATCTAATCAATTTTCTAAAGCAAGGATCTCATCTGGAAATACTCCAAGTGGCTCTGCTGCTGCTGCTCGTTCTCCAAGATTAGGTTCATCAGGAGCACCAAAGGCTGTTGCATTATACAGTTTCTCTGGTGAAGAAGCCGATGATTTACCATTTAGAAAAGGTGATGTTATTACAATTCTTAAAAAATCTGAATCACAAAACGATTGGTGGACCGGTAGAGTTAATGGAAGAGAAGGTATTTTCCCTGCTAATTATGTCGAATTAGTTTAGAATTTGAAAAGTTTTTCTTAACAAAGAAAAAAGGATTCTATACAAAAATAAAACTGCCTTAAAAAAGTTTGAATTTTTACTTAATGTTTTTTTTTCCTCTCTATTTCCTCTTTCGTTTTCATCTTTTTTTAATTTTGATAAGTGTTCTTATCAAAACATGTAACTGTTTTTTCCTACTTTGTTAGTTTTTCTTCTTCTTTCCTTTATTAACAAATTACACGATATCATGATCCATATATTTATCTTCATACAATATAAACAAACACTATTTAATTTAATCATAATTTCATAAATATAACAGTAATAATCATATAGTATTAATTAATTTCAAGCTTTACCTATTTGAACAATATCTCAATTTTATAAATATATTAATATTATTACTTAGCAAACTAACTTTTTTTGTTTTGGATCAATATATAATAAATATGCTAATATTATTTTGTTTTAGAATGAGGAAGGTAAATTCATTCTATATTTAAAATAGAAGAGATGATACGGTCATTTTGGACTTTATCGAGATAAATTTCACCCATATCTGCTAAATCTATTGAAGGTTCTAGAATAATGGTTCCTTCTGAATCAGATAAAGATTCAATTGGGTTTTCATAGCAAGGAGGTGGATACCTTATATCATAAGAATTTTCAAATTGTGCCGCATTGGTTGCATTACAACTTACTATAGTCTTATCATTGACTAAACAGCCTTCGTGTAACTTTTTTGGATTGAAAAGTTCCACTTTTGCATCATTAACATGATCCTCATATGAAGAAGGAAATAAATCATTCATTAAAATGTCTTGGTTTGAGACTTCTATAGTATTTCCCTTAGGGTTATAATCTTCTAATATTGTGCAATCCGTTTCTAATGGCTCTCCGTCTTCAATTGGAGGTAGACGATAATGTAAAGTTGTCTCTTTAAAATAATTTCTCCTTTTGATCTGTAATGGGATGAAAGTTGAAATGTATAGATAAATTGGTAATTGCAGATCTAAATGATAAATTTTCCCATTAGGCATGGATACTGTAACACCCACTTCTAACAGATGTGAAACTTTAATCTTTTTCAATACAGAACAATCTTGGGTAAGTCGTCCCAGACTGTCTGGAATTTGGAATTGAAATTTTTTATACCATTCAATTCTTTCCTTTGAGTCTGTAGTAACTTTTTTGGAAGTGAAACCGGGTTCGGTGAAAACCATGCCACAAACTTTTCTTCTCTTACTTGCCGTCATATCACCTTGTTGATATACACCATATTCAAATAATTCAATACTGGTTTCACTAATTTTAAAATCTACATTCTTAGACCTTATAAGACAACAAACATCTACAATGGACCCAATAGCAGCAATCTTCCATGGTAATTCAACATAAACAGCAAAAATATGTCTTAATTTAGCTTGAACATACTCAGAATTCTGGAAATCTAACATATCAATACTAACAGTTCTTATTATCATTAATTGTTTCTCTGTGTTTATATCGGGGAGGCCTCTGAATTGTGTTATTGTGGCTTTTAATTGATATGCAATAAACACATTTGGGTGATTATGTATACTTTCTGGTAAATCACCAGGAAGTATTGTGTTAAAATAAAATACATGTTCCCCAGGTGCTAAGCTTGTTAAACCGTCATTTTCAGCATTCGTTATCGTTTCATACCCTTTCATTGTTGAAAATATACTTTTAAAGCAACTTTGAGATTCCTCTTCTAGTTTAGGAGATTCTATTTTTTTATTAAAACCTGGTGTAGTAACATTATTCCAACAATGTTGAAAAAAATATGTTTCAGAACGAATAAAGGAAGTCTCGTACTCTTGTTCTATTTCCTTATCTCTAATTGAAACGTTCATTCTTACTTTCCCCACTAGCCTAATATTAAGATTTCTCACATAGAGTGATTTGTTAGTTATTACCCTTAACTTACCCGATATAAAGATAGAAGCAGCTCTATCACGTTCCCCTCTAAGAAAAATGACACCATCCTCACCGACACCATCTAATTCAATACTAATTTTTATTTCCGGAGTTTCCATTTTTGAGCCTCCAAGCAATGAGAATACCATTTTTTTTTTTTACTTTTTCTGTTATATTCTTTCTTTTTCCCGTTCCAGACAATTTAGTACTTATACTCGAGTTAAACCTCTCCTCTTATATTCAAAGCTTTGTGTAAAAGCTGGTTGCTTCTTTTTTTCAATAAACCCAAGCAAAGATTATTTTCAAATCACAAAACCTTTAAATCATAACTTGGCGGCTAAATGTCTTCTCAAAATTCTTTATTAATAATTTTCGCAAAAAGCGAAAAACACCGAAACTTTATTTGTTAAAGGAGATTAAATTAAATTAATTCCACAATAAGATTAACAGAGACAATGCACTGCATTAAGATAGGGTCCTTATACAGCTGCCTGGAACCTCGAGTTAAATAAAAGAAGAAGACGGGTTAATGGAAGTTCATAGATGGTAGATATGTAAGAATATGCTTTATTTTATTAAAAAAGATAGAATTATTTAAAATGGATTATTAATTCACTGTGAGTAAAAGTAACTTAGTGAAGAATATGCACGGTCCCCCTTTAAGTGGATTAAATAAGAATATCAAGATATAGTTCTCGTCATTAATCAAATAGACTTTCCTGATCTTAATTACATCTTGCATGGTCTCTTGATCTTTATTGTATTGGAAGACTTCAGGATAATCTGATTTTCTTATCTCTTGTAAATCACCAATGGCAACTAAATTTGATGAGGTGCTAATATCAACAGGGATAGTACAATATGCAATATTTCTCTTAGGCTCCACTTTTGAGGTAGTCGAGTTTGTAAAATACTTATTAAATTGTTTTGTAGCCCCTCGGGATAATGCTTTCGATGAAGATTTTAATAGATCTTTCATATTTCTTGGATATTTCACACTCCTAGTTTGGTTCGCTAATACAACAAAATCATCATCATCTAATTCAGATACACTTGATATCTCATTTAATGAACTATCCACATCCAAATTTGTTTGTGATTGAAAGATATCATTCTGTTGCAGGTTATAAACATCACTATTATCATTATTGCCAATAGTCTCTGGGTTGAGAGTTTCACTTATGGCAAAAATATGAATACTATGGGATAAACTTGATACAATCAAATACTTATTATCATTACTGAATGAAATACAACTGATCTTAGATGGATATCTACCTCTTCTAAATTGTGCAATTCTCTCCCCTGTACAAACTTTAAACACTCTAATAATCGTTCCCAATTTAGATGCAGTGGCAAGTAAAGTACCATCATTACTCAGTGTAATAAGTCGTATACTGCTTTTATGAGCGTCCACTATCAAATGAGGTTGTAACGAGTTTAAATCAAATACTGCTATATCTCCTGAAATTTTGGAATTCTTATATCGGGGAGTATCTAAAACATCATCTGCACCACTATCCCCACTAATATCAGATTCCATATCTCCATAATTTGTAATATTTTCTGCTTGAGGAGAATTGGAAAGTGAACGTTTATTTACTAAAGGATTTAGATTTCTAGTTTTATTATTGGTGTTGGTGAAGTTACTTTTATTTGAAATATTATCATCCGAGGTAACTGATATAATTGGTTCTGGATTACCAATAGGTTTACTAATCGGATAACATAAAATATTGTTTTGTTGATTGTATGACACGGTAATTATACCTTTATCATTATTTACATCATTGATAATATGCAGCAATTTCATATCAGACAAACCATAAATATAAGTTCGATCTTGTAAAGCAACCACTAATCTATTGAAACTCATCTTAACAGCAATAATAGAGCTTATGAAGGTTAGATTACAAATTTCAGATGAATCAACCAAGTTAATCAAATGAAGATGTCTTGTGGAATATGAGGGGTCCTCACCACTTCCCACAACTGCAATCAAAGATGATGATCCAAACATTTCTATTATACGATACTTCCCCTTGTTGTTATTAACTATTCTTTGTAATGGATCCATCTTAAAAAGGTCATAACCTCCTTGTAAATTGGTTACAATACATGTCTTTTCTTGATTTAGTCCTATGTATGCAGATTCATTGTGTGGCATTCCTTTGTGTTATGCAAAATGTATTTCTTTGAAAATATAATATATATATATGGTTTCAAAATCACTGGTTAAAATGGATTACCATGGATAGAAGTATAGGTTGTCTTCTCTTTGTGATGAGTTTCTGTCTTGTGTCTTAATCTTCGTTGATGAAACCCTTTGGCTCTGTTTTTTTCTATTATGAAAAATGGAAAAAAAAGATTATCACAAATAAGATTAGTAGAGAGGATTTCAAAGTAGTGGGATCCAATCTTTATATAACTTGTATATGTATGATTATGTATATTCTTGATACCAAGGATCAGGAACCATTAGGATATATCTTTCCATGGCCTCCCTGAATCTATTTTTGTACTGTCTTGGTGTGACAACTGTAGGTTGTTTAATTACTTTATTCCCACCTGCAGCCAGACTTTTTTCCTTCACCCAACTTTCCAGTTTCTTATCCCAAGTAAATGTTCTAATAAAATCAATAATACCAACAGTCAATACCGAATTATCCTTATTAATACCAACCACTAATGAATAATCCATAACATTCATTTTGGCTAAGAATAAAGTATCATTCCATAATGAAGCTCTTAATAATTTCTTATCATATTCCCTGACATGAATCGGAGATTCATAAATATATTCAACCATATTCTCGTCTAATAAAACTTCGTTTTCTTTACCAGTTTGTTCTACATGTCTGTTTCTCATGGAACCCTTCAAATCAAAGATTCTACTTGGCTTATTGTCATAAAATAGATTTTCCATAATAATAACATCTAACTTATAACTCTTTGATGAATTTGGATTCTTCACTTGAATTTGGTAAAAACCAAAAATCTTGGCTAAAGCAGTTGGTAGATCATGGAAAATAGCTTGTGCCATATATTCAAAATAACTTGGCGCAAATTTAATAAATGCATCCAATTCAGAATGTGACAATTCTTTAATGACAAATCTTTCATCTAGAGTCTTCAGAAATAAGCTACCACTCTTACCACCTGATGAATCCCATTTGATACATCTTGATAAACTTTGAATGAAGTTATTCTTACAGTTTGAAATTTTTCTAAAGGCATCGAAATGTTCTGAAAAGAATATCTTACAAGACATGACAGTCGAATCATCCTCAAACTGATATCTAAGATGAACTGCCGTTTTCTTAGTCATAATTTTTTCTAACACTTCTGGATTATCATATGTGGCATTTGTCGAAACGTTACTATCCGCTATTAATTTTGCATTTGCAGTTTGGTCCTCTAAAATGTTGGAAGTAGTGCCAGCGTCTGATGTGACTACACTTGCATTTTCAGTTTTGTGAGATGAATGAGCAACTTGTGCGTATGTATTGTAAACGTTCGCCATCCTATCTTTATAATCTGTCATATTAACACAAAAGGCTGCTAAGGATGAAGGTTCATCTTCTCTGATAATAACATCATTATCTGCAAACACATGGTCTGTTGGTGATATTGGGTAAACCAAAGGTTTCCAAAGATAACCAGATCTGTCTGCCCAGAAGTTTGTAATGGCTTTCATTAGTAAAGATTGTTCAGGTTGACTTTCGACACTATCCCTCTTAACAGATTTTGTTTCAATGCTATCAGGCTCGGTGATTTCAGTCTTCTTAGCATTTTGGTCTGCAGATATATTTTCTTTCTTGATTGCAGTATCTTTATTCCAAACATCTTCCCCCCAACGAGTGATAGAATTTTCAAGTTCATTTTCTAAATTGGTTGTAGTTTCTTTTTCAATTATCTTGTTATCATTTACACCAGGAGAATCTAATCCCTTTGGGGGATCAATTGATGATATCGTTTTATTCTTAATATTTTCTGCATTGTGAAGTGGTTCTGCAACAGCATCCTTAACATTCTTGTAAACCTCAATAATAGGAGCTGAGGATTGTAACTTGTAATTCTTATATTTATTTTTATTACCTCTCAATCTTTTAAATTCTTTTTGAAGTTCAGAATCTTTTGATAAAGCATCTAGATGTATTTGATCAAAAAATGTAGCCAGTTCTGTGACTTTTGAACTTGACTTTGAGGAACTTTTTGTACCAATTGAATCATGAGAAACTTCATAAGAAGCATTTTCTTCCATGTTTTCAATTTGGTCGGATCTACTTTGCTCAGCATTTAATATTAAAGAACTGTTTTCTAAGTTTGGATTTTGGTTCTGGTTAGCTCCTGTTGTCGGCTTAGCTTGGATTGGTACAAAACCGCTCTCCTCCGCTTGTTTATCTGGAGATACTTTGTTTATATCAATTGCTGCATTTAAACTTAACGAAATGTTATTGTCTGTTTCTTCTGGGACCTCCTCGGCAGGTTTTGTCTCTTTAAATAACTTCTTTAACTGTTTAGAAGTGATTCTGGTAATATCTGTTTCTGAGGGAAGATATTCTTTTTCGAAATTATTAAAATCAGTATCCCATGTAGCAGCAAAATCACAAACTACTTTTACTAAACGATTTAATTGCAAATGTTGATCTCCAGGATACTGTTGGTAAAGCTTTTCTAAATCGGAAAATAAAGTTTTCTTTTCATTGTAGAGTTTTTCTTTTAATTCATCAATAGTGTTTTGTGCATCCTCTTGTTTACTAGTATGAATGCTGTCAATTTTAACGTGCCCTAGTCTATTCATTACACTTTCATAAAATGTATTAATGCGGTCTAAAATCTTATAATAATTTTCAACTTTGAACTTTATATCGATGCTTGGCTGCCATCTAGTTCTAACAGGAGGAGTATTTACTTCATGAATCTCTAAATCAGAATATTCCATTCTAATTACTAAGTCTCCATAACTAAAATATTTAACATGATCTTTTGTGAAATCATGGGTACAATTACCAATATCAGATAAACTACCCTTTTTGCTCCAGAACATGATTTCCAAATATTTCCCAAAAGAATAATTCCAAGTCTTTTCACTGATTTGCAGAATAGGTGTAGATGTCCCACAATTTTTACAGTAACTCCATGTTAATATAATGTTCTTTAATCTGGGTAATTTGGTTTGGAACTTCTCTATAAGGATATCAACTTTACCAGTGCCATGAACATAACTTCTGTAATGATCAAACAACTGACTGTTACAGCCTTGTTCACAAGGGTAATATGCTGTGGAAACAATATTCTCGATCAATTGCCCAATAGATATATCTGTATCCCAAAAATAATCGATGTTGACCAGTTGTGGACCAATGCATGGTGTGGCAGTCTTGGTTGAAACCATTGAATATAGCACAGTGATTGACTGGTGTGAACCGGTTCCAAGCATGTTATGTGTTGAGGAGTACAGCACCTCCCATTGTTTACACCTTCTTTTGAACTTGGCTTCAAGATCTTCTATTTTCTTTTGATGTAAAAAGTTAGTAATATATCTCATATCTTTAAATGTTAATGTTGATTCAATGCCCAGACCTTTAATTTCTGGATTGTTAACAGAGATGTCTTTATCCTCAAGTGATTCATTATAGTCCTGTTTTTCTTTAATCTCTATTTCAAGTTCTCTTACCTTAGTTAATAAAAATGGAATAGAGAACTCTACTGTTGGAGACGTGGTTAGAAGTCTATGGCTGAATTTTTCCAAGAAATCAGCAAAATACCCTTCAAAAATAGCCATACGTTTTGCTTTACTTTTTTCCAGATAAAAGGCAGATGATAACTGAATAAAGTTGTCATTGAAAAACGAACTTTCTAATTCTAAGGAAAATACGGCATATACCATAAACTCAGCAACATGTTTTATTTTTTCTAGGTTTTCACTTGTATCCCCTCTAAGTAAGATTGTCCCACCAAAATCGAGGTTGCAACCTCTTAAAAATGTATAAGTATTACTGATATTTCCATAAAGGTAACTTTTTACATCAAAAGAGCCGCACTCGCCCATTTTGACATTAGAGGCTAATTTATCAATAGATATGGCAATATCAGCTTCAGTAAGTCTTGCAATTCTCTCGATAATCTGAGGTTTCAAATTAAATTGTACAGTCACTCCAGCTTCTAATAATAGTTCTAAAGCATAGCCACTTACATTAGCGCCCACAAAAATTATATCTGGGTGTAAAGATGTAAGTCTAGATACCAATTTATTTAAATATTCCCGCTCTTGAGCAAACACTGTTTCCAAACTCAAAAAGTGGTTTTCATTCTTTTGGTATTCCAAAGGAAACATAATTAATAGAATTCTAGGGTTATCGATATGCGTTGGCATTAACTTACTGGGTAAAGCTTTAGAGAATACAATCCCATTGACATATTCTGATTGTTCAATTGTCCCCCCTGCTAGTCTCTTGATCTTGACATATTTTTGTCTATAGTCTAAGGTATTAGAATCTCGGGCACTTAAAGTTGTATTTTGAACTTTTTTCAAAAGGTTCTCTTTGAACATCTTTTCCCATATCTCTACGCCCTTTATGTCTTGATCAGCCAAGACTTGTTTTAGAAGCAGAGACATATGTAACGCAGCAACTTCGTTAAGTTGGTTCTTCTTTGTACCATTCGAACTGTTTGTTCTGCGATGATGAAGAGCAGCTATACTAGATACCCTTTTCCATTGTGAGGAGGAACTGTCAGATTTTGTATGTTTGGTTTTGGATAAGATTTCACTTTGTCCTAAAGGCTTCGATAATTCTAAAGAAGTACTATCGAAGGAAGATTTTTGGTTAGATAAATTGTGTTGGGTACCGTTAAAGTTTAAGTAATTGGATTCTGGGTCATCGTCGCTGACTACAGATAAAAGATTTGGCGCACTATTAGTCAGCTGATCAATATCTTTATATGATAATGTTTTACTTCTATTCTTTGTTCGTCTATTTTGAATTCTTTTAAGAGAAGCTTGAGCTCTTTGAAATGACCTAGAAGAGTTTCTTGTTGATCTAATTGGATTTGATGTTTTTGAATTACCATGTAAAGATGAATATATGGACATGGTACCTTCATCCTCTAGATTATTCTCTTCGTTAACTAAATTATTGCCAAATTCAGTAGAATATGTATCACTTGAATTTGGCGAATGTTTATCCATAGATTGTTGATCTTTATTTACATCTTTCCCAAAATTAAATTGAAACTTAAAATTCTTGTTAGTTAAATTTCCAATAACACTGTTAGTATTCTGAAGACTTTCTTGCTTGGATTCTGAACTATTAATTGAACTGTTTCCCAGTTGGCTATTGATGGTGCTTAAGGGAAAGTGACCTTTATTATTAGAACCCACATAGTTTAAGAGGGACTTTCTTAGTGAGTTCATACTTGGAATACGTCTATGTTGCCCTTCAGAAGGTGATGTGGAGTAATATTTGTCTGCTGATCCAGAATATTGATGTTTTTTATGTTTGTGGCGATGTTGTTTCGGCAGCATATCAACATCTCTAATCGAATATCTTTCATTGCTGTGAGAATAGCCCGTATTGTTTAAATTGTGATGGATATTATCATTATCGGGACGATTGCTGTCGAACGCAATTTCTAGCGATTCACCTTTTTTCTTTGCTGGAATAGCCATTTTTGGAGGAGGAGAAGGGGTCATCAGAAACAGTTTTGAATCTTCATCCGCCGTGATAATACTACGGACATCATCTTTATTCAGTAAAATAATTTCTTTTTGTCTCTTTCCAAAGGAATCAGGTTGTGACATATGTGAAGTATTTTCACCATGAGTCGATTGTTCTTCATCAGAAGAAGAGTTATCATCCAAAATAGCTAATGAACTTTTGCTTGGGTTCTCTTTAAATTGACTCTCTCGTTGTGGAGTCCTATCGCTAAGGTGGCTTTCATTTTCCATACCAGTTTCGTCAATGTCATCTTCTTCATCATCACTTGAGTCTTCGTACGTATTAACATGCTCGAAACAATTATAACAAACTCTCATCTTCCCATCATAACCTAATCTTTCCCCATTCATTAATAATGTACATGAATGACAAAAGATTTGACCACATATTCTACAGTGATGTTTTCTTCTAAATGTAGAAAATGGTTTACCACAGTTAAAACATTCTTTAGCACTTTCATCTTTCATCCAATATTCTTTTGAGATTAATTGTTTTTGTTTAAAATTTTTCTTATCCTTTTCATTATGATAAAATCCAAATAGAAAACTCCTTGACAAAGATGTAGTCATTGAAGATGATATACTTCTTGTAGAGTGTCTGTCATCATAATCTAATAACCTTTGGTTATTAGGATTTCTAATAGGAATAGCAGTTACGGTAGATTTCGAAGCGTATATACTTGATCTATTCTTTTTCATTGAGTTACTTCTTATTGGAAACCTATGTCTGGAATTTATGGAGCTTGCACTATCACTAATTGGTGGAGTGCGAGATCTTGCCATAGTGTGTCTTGATGTTGAAGATTTTGAGGCAATCGGCCTTATTTGATGACCAGGCTCGATATCTTGGAACTGTACTGACGAATTCTTGGGGCGAATAGCTGTTAGTGATGATGTGGAACTTAAATTTTGTGATTGAGCAACTGGATCAATTATATTTTCAGTAGACGATTGTAATTCATTATTCATTATTATGCTTTCATTATTTATTGGGGTATCACTAAGTTTATCACTACATTTATCATCTGTGTAAATCATACTATTAATTTTACTTCCAGTTGTAGATACGCTATAATTTCTGTCAAACTCATTATTATTTTTATCTAGTACACTCTCCATATCGATATTATCCAATTTTGTTGGTACCGTTATGTCACTTAGTACCGGATTTGTATCAATATCAGTTGTGGTAGTTGTTCTTAATGGCATAGTGGGTCTTTGTAAAATGTCAGGCATAATAATAACACTACTAGTTCTGTTTTCATTAGTATTACTTTTATCTGGAGGTGGTTGAAGAGATGTTAACCCAGATTCAGATATAGATGAGCTTGCATGATCTATCTCATCATGGGTAATATTACCGTCATTGTTATCTGTATTCATTGATTTCTTCCCAAAAGATCTGTAATTTAAAAATAAATTAAAATAATTGTAATTATCAATGCTTGTGTTGGGTCACTCTGTCTCGAGATCAGTATTTAATGTTGTATTCAATACCCTTTTCGTGTGTGGTTATTCTTCATATTTTGTTTACTTCTAGAAATTGCTTTCAACCTTTTTTAAAAACAAAAAAAGCTAACCTAACATTATAAAGGAAAACAAAAACAAAGCAAGAGAGTGAAAGAGTTTTAAAAATCTGTTAATAGAAGCGAGATCCTCGTAGAAATTGAAAGCCACTTATTAATGATAAATAACAAGAAATTATTGGTTAATTGGCTTTTGTTTTGTATTTTGCTTGGAACTACCTGGGGGGCGTTGAAATATGAGATTAATGAATTTAATTTAGAATATTACGACCAAACTTTGGATAAAGAAATGTCTTTATTGGATGACAATAAGGCCAATGTGTTATTACCTTTCAATATTACAAGAGTACCAGGGACGAAAGAATCTCTTTTCATTCAAAATTTTATCCAAGAATATTATAATAATACAATGGTTAACAATTGGGATTTAGAAATTGATCAATTTGAAACCTGTGGATATAATTTTACTAATATCGTGTACACATTGAACCCAGACGCAAATAAATTTGTGGTAATTAGTGCACATTATGATAGTAAGTTGGAACCAAAAGGATTCATTGGCGGTATGGATAGTGCGGTACCATGTGCCATTCTTTTGTATGCTTCAAAATTTATTGACCAAGTATATTCTCAAGATAAATTAAATATAGATGGTGACATGGGTGTCAAGATTGTGTTTTTTGATGGAGAAGAGGCCTTCAAAGAATGGTCTGCTACTGACTCGTTATATGGGTCTCGTCACTTGGCTGAGAAATGGGCCCACGAGGGGGTCACTGAACAAATTGAAACACTTGTCTTATTAGACCTTATTGGAAGCGAAGGAAATCATACTATCCCAACATATTATCGTAAAGGTCATAAGCAATACCGTTTATTGAATGATATCGAGGATGCATACTTACAGACTAGTTATGGTAAACAAACCAAGAAACACAAGGAATTGAATAAAAGAGAAAGAGGATTTCTCAACATGAACCAAATCCTTATTGATGATGATCACGCACCCTTTTGGCGTCAAGGTGTGCCTATCCTTCATTTGATCCCTAATCCATTCCCACCAGTCTGGCACACACTTGGTGATGACTTTAGTCATTTGGATCAAGGGAATATCAACAAATGGGCCATCCTAATGTGTGAATATCTCCAAACAAAACTAACACCATCTGACGAATAGATAGTTATGTATATTTATAACAACAGTATGTATTTATAGAAATAGATACTAAATCAGTAGAAAAATAGCCATACCACTCAACAATAACAATAATGATATGCGCTCGAGGTAACCTTGCGTCAAACGTCACTTGACGTCGGAGTTTTCACAACCTTATAGGAAACCAGTCACGTTTCCCAAAAAAAAGAATACATTTTTTTGATTGATTACAAATTTGTGATTGATATAAATACATAAGAGGGTCAACACAAAGGGTAAAACAAGGAGTTAGTATTTAAATTTGATTCAGTTTGTGATTCGGTTTTTCAGTTTATACAGATAATCATAACAAATATACTATTATACAAATAATATACACATACACATACTACATTCATACTTTTTAAAATGACCACAAATTTCCCAGTATTTAACAGGCAAGTGACTTCTGAGGATTTCATTAATCTTTCAGAACCACCAAGACCTAAAGATTCACCAAATATTTCTGAATTTGCTACACCAGATTCCACATGGAAATATGATAACAGGGTCCCACGTCCGTTACACAGACGTAGATCAACAAATTATATTGATGCTTTAAATTTAAGAGAAATGGGTAAATTAAAGAAATCACAAATGAATACATTTGAAGAAAATAAGCATTACACTCCAACATATGGACACGATCATGGGTTCCCTACTCAGAGAATGGAATATCAGGACACTAAACATGATATGCAACATTTACAAAATTACACAATAGGTTCAGATTCTACAGTAGATATGGGTGATCATATTCAACATCAAGGTAATAATTCAAAAAAGAACACTTGTGTTCCTGCTTCTCCTGTACAATTATTCAAGAGTGATTATTTAGATGAAAATGATAGAAATGCAAGTCTACCCTGTAATGATTCTAATACAGGCTACACCACAGAAGCTACTTATCCAAAACCAAACATATTTAGACGTAGATCCTCATTTGAATATGAAGATTTTAAGAAAGATATTTATGATAGATTAAAATTCTTTGAAGGGTAATATTTGCTAACATTCTAATTAAAATATTTCTAATATTCTATTACTTCTAAAATTCATCCTATAAAAAACAAAAAAAAAAATTCATATTTTTTTTATTTAATATTCATTGCTGCTCAACTACAATATCTTTTATATTTTTTCTGATATGCATCTTATCAACTATTATGTCTCTCTATATATATATAATTCATTACCATATATAGTTCATTTTTAAAATTGTTTTGTTTCTCGTTTTTTATTATGTGATGTTTTTCTTCAATTCAAAGAAAATTTGACAAAACGAAGAAGTGAAGAGAGCTCAAAAAGATTTCGCGATTAAAGAAAGAGAAGTTGAATAAGAATAAGAAGAAGAACAGCTCAACACGATACGTCCCCAGGATTGAGTAAATAATGGCTTCAATTGGTTCTCAAGTTCGTAAAGCAGCTTCTACTGTTGACCCAATCGTCACGGAATACGCTGTGGGTTATTTCAACCATTTATCAAAATCTACTTTCGATGCAGTCCAAAGTAAACAACTAAACTTACCAAAGGAAATTGATTTTGTTCATGATTTACTTTTAAATGCAGGTGCCACTAAAGATGCTGTTGATAAATTATCTGAGAATATCTTAAAAGAATTATCCATTCAATTAAAAGAAAATCAATCTAAATTAGAAATTACTGGTGATACCTCCAAGAGATTATTGGATATTAATATCTTACAATCTCACAATGAGAAGGCCAATATCAACACTTCTTTGAATTTATTAGGTGTCAATAATGATATTGAACACACTGGTAGAAAGATGGAAACTAGAGTTGATTTGAAGAAATTAGCTAAAGCTGAACAAAAAATTGCCAAGAAGGTTGCTAAAAGAAACAATAAATTTGTTAAGTATGAGGCGTCAAAATTAATTGATGAGCAAGAGGAAGCTGATTATGATTCTTTCTTCTTAAAGATCAATCCATTGGATTTCGGTTCTGGTGCTGGTAAATCTAAAGATATTAAGATTGATGCTTTCGATTTATATGTTGGTGATGGTCAAAGAATCTTATCTAATGCTCAATTAACTTTAAGTTTTGGTCGTAGATATGGTTTAGTCGGTCAAAATGGTATCGGTAAATCTACTTTATTAAGAGCTTTATCTAGAAGAGAATTAAACGTTCCAAAACATGTTTCCATTTTACATGTGGAACAAGAATTGAGAGGTGATGAAACTTTAGCTTTACAGAGTGTCTTAGATGCCGATGTCTGGAGAAAACAATTATTAACTGAAGAAAACAAGATTAATGAAAGATTAAAGGAAATTGAAACCTTAAGAACTGAATTCGAAGAAGGTTCTTTAGAAATGAAGAAATTAGATAATGAACGTGAAGATTTAGATAACCATTTGGTTCAAATTTCTGAAAAATTAGCTGATATGGAAAGTGATAAGGCTGAAGCTAGAGCTGCTTCCATCTTATACGGTTTAGGTTTCAGTACTGAAGCTCAACAAAAACCAACTAATTCCTTCTCTGGTGGTTGGAGAATGAGATTATCTTTAGCCAGAGCTTTATTCTGTCAACCAGATTTGTTACTATTAGATGAACCTTCCAATATGTTGGATGTTCCATCTATTGCTTACTTGGCAGAATACTTAAAAACTTACCCATCCACTGTTCTTACAGTTTCCCATGATCGTGCGTTCTTAAATGAAGTTGCCACTGATATTATTTATCAACATAATGAACGTCTTGATTACTACAGGGGTCAAGATTTCGACACTTTCTACAAGACCAAGGAAGAACGTAGAAAGACTGCTCAAAAGGAATACGAAAACCAAATGGCTTACAGAAAGCATTTACAAGAATTCATTGATAAATATAGATATAATGCTGCCAAGTCTTCTGAAGCTCAATCGAGAATTAAGAAATTGGAAAAATTACCTGTATTAGAGCCACCTGAAGAAGATAAAACTATTAACTTCCACTTCCCAGACTGTGAAAAACTATCTCCACCTATTATTCAATTACAAGATGTTTCCTTCGGTTACGAAGAAAAGAACTTATTGTTAAAGGATGTTAATTTAGACGTTCAAATGGATTCCAGAATTGCTTTAGTTGGTGCTAACGGTTGTGGTAAGACAACATTATTAAAAGTTATGATGGAACAATTAAGACCAACTAAGGGTTTTGTTTCCAGAAATGGTAGACTACGTATTGGTTACTTCACTCAACATCATGTTGATTCTATGGATTTAACTACTTCTGCTGTTGACTGGATGTCCAAGGCTTACCCAGGTAGAACTGATGAAGAATATAGACGCCATTTAGGTTCCTTCGGTATCACAGGTACATTAGGTTTACAAAAGATGCAATTACTTTCCGGTGGTCAAAAGTCTCGTGTTGCCTTCGCTGCTTTATGTTTAAATAACCCACATATTCTTGTTCTGGATGAACCTTCCAATCATTTGGATACCACTGGTTTGGAAGCCTTGGTGGATGCTTTGAAGAATTTCACCGGTGGTGTCTTAATGGTGTCCCATGATATTGCTGTTATTAATGATGTTTGTAATGAAATTTGGGTTTCAGAAAATGGTACTGTTCAAAAATTCGACGGTGACATTTACGGTTATAGAGATTATATTATTTCTGCTGCTAATGAAGCTGGTGTGGTTAAGCGTCATTAAGGAGAAAGTTGTAGAGGCTAAGTATTTATTTATCATATAAATGTAGATTTCTCAAATAATTATATCATATAATCTAAATTTATTTTTTAACAGTATGAAATAGACTGGTGGAGACCAATCTATTTGAGGGTATACTTTATTACCCAAAAAGGGGCATATTAATTTCTTCTAATTAATTATTATGAGAAAAACCGAATGAAATGGTCAACAACAAATTTAATATCCTCATTAAGAGACATGATGTCATTTATAAATTGATTGAAGCCGTGGTCGATATATTAGTCAAGAATATGAAACTAGAATTTGAAAAGAAAATCATCGCCACTTATGTTTTGGAGTAAATTAATTAATTAATAATGATCAAATTTAATATAAATAGAGAGCAAAGTTATCACTACCTTCCATTTTTTCTCTATCTCTTTTTCTTTTTATTATTTAAAATATTGTATGTTTATTTTATAATTATTTTATGTTTATTTTATAATTATTTTAAATTGATCAAGATATTAAGATGTAAAAGGAAAGAACCGAAAATAAACAAATAATTTTGTTAAGGTAATTAATAACCTTCACAAGGAAGTATTAGTCCGAATTATGTCAGATAATCATAGAATAATCTAAGGGTACCCAAAAAAATTCTGTGGACGCTTCTTTTTAAGGGGTTCGCTGTCATTAACCCTGTGGCCTGATCTAGGGCCTAAGATCAGTTATGACTAGTAAATTTTAATCATATATAACCGAGCTGTTGTTCAGTTAGATACAAGATCCTTTGGGTATCTGGACACCTTTACAAATCAATAGATAATATAACGATTCAATAATATATCTTATCTTAGACCACCATACATTATACTTACAAATTGTGAACTTCAATTTTTGCTAGAATTATATTCATAATTTCTGTAATTTTGAAGGATTTTTACTCAATGGATTGAAAGATAATATCAATATTACATGAGATACATGTGTCTCATTGATCACGAACTCTGTTATCAGTTTATACTGAATATTAATTGCATTTCAAAATTGGAAAAATATTGTTTTTAAAAAATTTACATGCAAAACAGGGAGATTAAATTATTTAATTAATAACATGTACTTACATGTAACATTAGTCTCTACTTAAAGAGACGAATCCAAAGATAATTAATTAACTATGAGTTCCACAACAGAAAGGGCTAGAGACGTCCAGCAAAAATATATAGAGAGAATCAATAACTAAATATCTAAAGACAGTTGAAATAACGTGTCCTTTATATATAAATTATTTATAAATTTCTACTTACTTGGATAAATGAATCCAATGAATATCTTGCTAATAGATCCCTTAATCGAATATGTGTCTTACTAATAGTTTCCTAAATTCTAAGGTTACTATGGTATGCAAATACCGATCTAATAATTATGCGTTTATTGGATTCATTCATTCATCTACTTATTCATTTATTCATTTATTCATTTATTCAATTATGCATTTATCCATTGGATGGAAATATTTGCTCAAAGGAAAATTGTCAAACCTGGCACCTGAGAAATTTTAACATTTAAATCATTCTTTACTTACAACAAAATGTCAAATACGAGGACTGGATAGATTGGATAAAGTGAATAATTTAATACAGTTAAGGAACTATATTTAAACCCTGATGTTGTAAAGTTATTTATTTCTTTGTTACCTTCGATTATGGAGGTAAAAATATCTTATATGAGAGCAGGTGTTTTTATCTATAATATATTGTTGGAATATGATACTAATGAATATCATATTCATTATAATTGATCTAATTCAGTGATTCCTTAATCCTCTACATGGTGTGTGGGTGATCACTACACCATGGAAATGGATTTTTCACTATTTTCAATATTTCAAAATTATGAAAATTGATAAAAGATTTTATTATATAAAATAAGTATAGTATACTATGTAGATGTTTAGAGGTACTCTTGTACTAAAAGAACCAGAGATTGATATACAAGCATGTCGTACACCACACCAGACGCCAAGAGCTCTGGATTCCAACATATATAATTTATACAGAGTATACAAATTGATTTTGATCTGTAATATTCTTGTTCTTTATATATCAATTAAAATTACAGAACCTCTTATTTTCAAAAATAGTTGTAAAGTACTTATGAAATAAAATCATAATTAGTGATAAAATAGTAATAAGGATAACTTCCCTTGGTAGGAAAAGTTTCAAGTATGTTACTTGACTGGACAATGGAAAACAACTGAAAGTCCGAGAAAATGAAAGAATGAAAAAAAGAGCAAATTAAATAGAATTAAAATCCTATACATACTTATTGGTAATATGGAACAGAAGAAAATACTTCTAAACCTTATAGGTTCAACTATTGTAAGTTGGGTTAAAGTTAAGAGCCCTCAGCTTAACCCAACTTGCAATAGTTGAACCTATAAGGTTTAGAAGTATTTTCTTCTGTCCCATATTACCAATAAGTATATTTAGGATTTCGATTCCATTTAATTGGTTCTTTCTTTCATTCTTTCAACATGTCACCTATCAATAATTATGATTTTATCTCATAATTCTCTCAACAATTTTATTATCAATAATTATGATTTTATCTCATAATTTCTTATCATTTCAATTATCATTAATTATGATTTTATCTCATAATTCTCTCAACAATTTTATCAACAATAGTTATGATTTTATCTCATAATTTCTTATCATTTCAATTATCATCAATTATGATTTTATCTCATAATTTCTTATCATTTCAATTATCATCAATTATGATTTTATCTCATAATTTCTTAT
>JAKTQC010000083.1:0-25503 GCA_030558655.1 Monosporozyma yasuniensis
AATATTTTCAGTATTACCATTAACCATAGCTAAAAAGATATTTTCATTAACAGTGGAGTCTTCAGTGACATCGCCATTATTCAGGTATGTATCCTGTGAAATTGTCAAGGCATTGGATTTTGCCAAATAAAGAGCCAATGGTGCTAAAAGAGAACTAATATTCTTTAATAGCATTATGAAATATTTGGTTTGTGTTTGATTATTTTTCAGTGGTATAGTTTAAAAAAAATATATCTGTTAATCGTATTTCATGTTTCATATATCGAGGATATTTATATTAATTTCTTCTAGAAGATGGAGAGCATTGCAATGTGAAATTAAGAGATAAAAGTGATCACAAACAGTATGCAAACTCATTAGAAAGTAAACGAAAAAGAACCTATTCCTTTTTGAGTGTATTATCATCGATAAATTGGTATATCAACCATAAACATCATAAATAGTGCCAAAAGAGTATACAAAATATGCATAAAAAACACACACATAGTTAAATTAAACGATTTTGGAGAGGAGAACACCAAATTAGAACTGCATGAGAAATTTAACTGGGAAAAATATTTGTAATGCAGTTTTGGTTATTATGTTCTTTACGTTTGGTCCCTGTAAAAAACGATAAATTTGACGGAAAATTCTCAATTAATATCTCGGTAAATGAAAACTTTAATCGGTTCAAGCAATCTATCAACACAATATACATAAGTACATCGCAAAAGTTGTATTCCTAATATGGTATTTATTTGACACATAAGAATAGGAAAGCCTCTTTTTCTCGTTTAGGATGTATGTTGATCATTATTGCAGCAAGTGCAATAAAAGCTGCATAAAACTGGAAAAACAATACAACGTTCCGAAATTTGAACAAAGCAATATTTTTAAACAATAACTATAATAGGAACGTTTATAGAATTCAATAAGAACCAAGGTTTCGTTTATGCACAGTAAACGTATTAAAATAGACGCGAAACAGGTTGGAATTCGGAGTGGCATATCAGAAAACCGGTAGAAGACAATTACTGCCCCGTAAAAGATACCAATTGATACATTTTCCTTGGCAAAGATACATTAAGTATATTGTGTTCCTTTTTGTATTACATGAAATGTTAAAAATACGAGGTTTGGTTTATCAAAAAAATACTCAACATCTCTTAGTACCATACGAACATATTATACCATTTAGTAAAATTCCATCATATCCTATTGGGGTAATACGGTTTATTGTTTTTATTTTATAGTTGAATGAATAACAGTGATAATGTGTTGTAAAAGGTGGAGAAAATAAAACCTTAATCGTATATTTTTGTGACTTCTGGTAAATCACATATCATTATTGTTACTTCCAATTTAATGGTTCGATGAATAATACCTTTGTAAACATTAACTCTTTACGGAAATAATATCATTTCATTCCAATAGCTTAGTGATTTAGATGCATTAAAGTAATGTAATTTCAACTAAAAAAACACTTTCATATGGAGAGAAATGGAATTTCTCAAAGATATATTACGTATTTATGTCTTAATAAGGTATAAACCAAACATGGAAACTTCAAAAAAACACAACAACATTAACATGCATATGCAGGCCCAAAAATGTTTTTCTTACGGTTATACTATAGATAGTTACAAATTTCAATTGCTAAATACGTTATACTCGATGCATTCGTCATCGCATTATTACAGGAAAATAAACAAACATTTTCTATAACGTTTAAATGTTTCAATGATGTAATTTATGATTAATTTAATTACATTGGTTTTTGTTGTCTTTCACACTAATATTTCTAAATGAAAAATTAAATGTGTGAATTGGATGTACCTACATGTATAGTAGAAATCACTTATATGAGAATATAACTTTATTCTGCCAAATCAGTGGCTGTAACGACATTATTTAATTGACTGGGTGAAAACATTCTTTATTACATTTGCTTTTATTTCGTTTTATAAATTAAGAAATTCGGTAGGTAATGAATCAACAGGTACGATATTTAAATCAATATATGTCTCAAGTTTAGAAGTGTTATTAGCAACTCTGGTGGTGGTATTCTTAGTTTCAATTTGGTCTTGTTCATTTTTTAACAAATTCATGGCCATTTCTAATCTATAATCTAATTTCTTCTTCAATGCAATATGTTTTGATTCCTTTGGATTTAATTTTGAAATCCCTTCATTACATACTTTAATAGCATCTTCATAAGACCCAAATTTAATTAAGGCCATAGTTTTATTACTATAACCTACTGGATTCCATGATTCTATTTCAATACATTTGTTGTAGGATTGAATCGCCTTTTCGTAATCTTTATTTTTGAAAAAGGCATTACCTTCATCTTTGAATGTTTCAAATGGACTTGGCATTTTAGTATATTTCGTCTTGATATTGTTGGTGCGGATCTTTCCTATAGTGATATTTGGATACCACAAAGTAGTGGATAAAAAATAAAACTGATTTTTATCAAATCTTGAATTTTGAGTAATAACAAAACTGAAAAGTGAACAATAAAAACTTCAAATATCTATGTTTGACATATTTTACAAATAAAAACACCACCAACACAGAACTCAATCAACAGAATGGATGCTGATAAAGAACAACAATTAGAAGAAATTGAGGCAATTGAAGCCATTTATCCCGAAAATGTCACGGAAAAGACATCAAATTCAAGTATTCTTCATATGACAGTACCACAACATGAATATATGAATTTACAATTATCATTACCTCCAACATATCCATCCAAATTACCACCAAATGTACTTGAAGTTAGTCTGGGTAAGAATTGTGGGAAAGATATCTCGTTATATGATGTAAAATATTTACGTAATTTATTTCAAGAAGTTATGGATTCAGTGTTTCATAAAGATTCTGTTTGTATATTTGATTTCTTTACAGAATTGGATGGTATATTGTATGAAGATGAGAGTGAGAATCCAACAGATATTGAACCAACAAGTGTTGAACAATTGGTGCCTTCTGATCCATTTGAAGGTTGGGTAGCATCTGAACCAATTACTGATAGAGGTTCTACATTCATGGCGTTTGCCACGCATGTGAATTCCGAAGAAGAAGCATTTGCCAAATTAGATTTAATCAAGACAGACAAGAAGATGCAGAAAGCATCTCATATAATGAGTGCCTGGAGAATTAAGAGTAATGATGATGGATCAAACGTTGTATTCCAAGATTGTGATGATGATGGAGAAACTGCTGCTGGTTCCCGTATGCTACATTTGATTACCATCATGGATGTATGGGGTTGTATGGTTATTGTGGCTCGTTGGTTTGGTGGAGCCCATATTGGTCCAGATAGATTCAAACATATCAATTCTACCGCCAGAGAGGCTGTCTTGAAAGCGGGGTTTGAAGTGAAGAAATAGGTTAATATCACTAAACACACCCAATGACATTGCATTACATTACCATTAACAGATCCATCACCAATACAATGAATGATATAGATAGAGTAATTATGTAGTGATGGCCCTTCTATATTATGGGACTCCGTGGAAAGCGACTGAAAAATTTTTGGTCTAAAGAAATCTGCGATGAGCTCTTGAAAATTATTGAATTTTATATTACAATACTGTTATAATGGTAGTGAATAGTTAGTTATATTAGATCTTATAGCCCCATTGAAAGTGAGTTATAACAGATATCAATATTGATAAGAAGCAGACGACTGTACAAGAATGAAGTCTGATTTTAAATTTGCCAATTTATTGGGTACTGTTTATAGACAAGGTAATATTGCATTCTCACACGATGGGAAACAATTATTATCTCCAGTCGGGAACAGAATCTCTGTATTTGATCTAATTAATAACAAATCATTTACTTTTGAATATGAACATAGAAAGAATATTGCATGTTTTGATTTAAATAAACAAGGCACTTTACTTTTATCTGTAGATGATGATGGGAGAGCCATCTTAACCAATTTTAAATCTAAAAACGTTTTACATCATTTCAATTTCAGAGAGAAATGTTATCAAGTTAAATTTAGTCCAGATGGTAAATTATTTGCCTTAGCAGCTGGTAGATTCTTACAAATTTGGAAGACTCCAGAAGTTTCTCAAGATAGACAATTTGCTCCATTTGTTCGTCATAGAGTCCATGCCGGTCATTTTCAAGATATTACTGGTATCACTTGGTCTCCGGATTCTAGATTTATTTTAACCTCATCTAAGGATTTAACTTCCAGAATTTGGTCTATCGACTCCGAAGAAAAGGATTTAGCATCAACTACTTTTGCGGGTCACAGAGACTATGTTATGGGTGCATTTTTCAGTGCTGATCAAGAAAAGATATATACTGTCAGTAAAGATGGTGCTTTATTCACATGGGAATTTACTCCAAAACAAGAAGAAATTGATTTAGCTGAAGAAAATGATGAAGAAGTCGATATCTCTAAATATCATTGGAGAATCTCTCAAAAACATTTCTTTTATGCTAACCAAGCCAAGGTTAAATGTGTTACATTCCATTCTCAATCTAATATGTTGGTAGTTGGGTTTAACAACGGTGAATTCCGTTTATATGAATTACCTCATTTCACTTTAATTCAACAATTATCCATGGGTCAAAATCCAGTTAACACTGTTTCCATTAATAGCACAGGCGAGTGGTTAGCCTTTGGTTCTAGTAAATTAGGTCAATTATTAGTCTATGAATGGCAATCAGAATCATATATTTTAAAGCAACAAGGTCATTTCGATGCTACTAACTGTTTAACATATTCTCCGGATGGGTCTCGTGTTGTTACCGCATCAGAAGATGGTAAAATTAAAGTCTGGGATGTCGTTTCTGGGTTCTGTTTAGCTACTTTTGATGAACATACATCTTCTGTTACTCAAGTTCAATTTGCAAAGAGAGGTCAAGTCCTTTTCTCTGCCTCGTTAGATGGTACTGTGAGAGCTTGGGATTTAATTAGATACCGTAATTTCAGAGTGTTCACTGGTACTGATAGAATTCAATTTAATTCTTTAGCTGTGGATCCTTCTGGTGAAGTGGTTTGTGCTGGTTCAATGGACAGTTTTGACATTCACGTCTGGTCTGTTCAAACTGGTCAATTATTGGATTCTTTATCTGGTCATGAAGGTCCAGTTTCATGTTTAGCCTTTAGTCAAGAAAATAGTGTGTTAGCATCTGCATCCTGGGATAAGACTATTAGAATTTGGTCTATCTTTGGTAGATCTCAACAAGTAGAACCTATTGAAGTTTCTGCTGATGTCTTATCTCTAACCATTAGACCAGATGGTAAACAAGTTGCCGTTTCTACTTTAAAAGGTCAAATAACAATGTTCGACATCGAAAGTGGTGAACAAGTTGGTAACATCGATTGTAGAAGAGATATTATTTCAGGTAGAAACTTAGAAGATAGATTTACTGCTAAGAGTTCTGAAAGATCTAAATTTTTTACTACTATTAATTACAGTTTTGATGGGTTAGCTATTGTTGCTGGTGGTAACAATAACTCCATCTGTTTATATGATGTTCCAAATGAAGTTTTATTAAGAAGATTTGTTGTTTCTAAGAATATGACTATCAATGGTACACTAGAATTTTTAAACAGTAGTAGAATGACTGAAGCTGGTTCTCTAGATTTAATTGATGAAACTGGTGACAATTCTGATTTCGAAGATCGTGTAGATGATTCATTACCAGGTTCTAGAAGAGGTGCTGATCTTTCAACTAGAAAGATTCGTCCAGAAATTAGGGTCACATCTGTTCAATTTTCTCCAACTGCTTCTGCATTTGCCGCTGCTTCTACTGAAGGTTTGCTTATATACTCTGCTGATCAAGTTGTACTTTTCGATCCATTTGACTTAGATGTTGATGTCACTCCACAAAGTACATTAGAATGTCTTAAGGATAAAGAATACTTAAACGCATTAGTGATGTCGTTCAGATTAAATGAAGATTATTTGATTAATAAAATATATGAAGAAATACCGATTTCTGAGATTCCATTAGTCTCTGCTAATATTCCTGTTGTTTATCTTGCCAGAATTCTTAAATTTATTGGTGATTTTGCCATGGAATCACAACATATCGAATTTAACCTAATATGGATTAAACAATTAATATCATCTCACGGTGATTACATTCAAAATAATAAACACATATTTGCCTCTGCCATGAGATCAGTACAAAGATTTATTGGTAGAATTGCTAAGGATGTGGTCACTGCTAGTACCGATAACAAATATTCATACAGATTTTTAACCTCTACGGATGGTGTTGTGATTGGTGATGAAAACGAAGAAGCACAACAACAAGCATTTAATAACGATGAATCAGAACAAGAGGATGAAGCTATGGTATCAGATGATGATGATGAAGGTTGGGTTGGGTTCACTGAAAAAGATAACAAATTACCAGTGAATGAAAAGGAAGATAAAGATTCTTCAGATGATGAAGAATTATTATAGAGCTCTTAATATAATTCAAAAAAAAAACCAATACCACATTTATATATATTATCTCATGTGTATTACTGTATAATAAAAAAAGAAGCATTTGTGTCATTTAAATCTTAATGGTCTCCCTTCAAACTTAAATAAAGGGCCTCTAAATTCCTTTAAGCTTAGAAAAAATAATTTTTCACGCTTTAAAATTACTAATTGAAAATATATCTGAAGCTCATCTCTTGAAAATGAGAACTTGAAGCTGTCAAGAGGACATTATTGAATTGAATTCAGAACTCTGTACTGCTCAATAAAAAATATCAGTTCAAACTAACATTCTAAAATGTTGACTAACGAAGATAGTGTTATCGATAAGATAGAAAAGATTTTAACTTCTTGCCCATACAATGAAAAGTTATACCAAGAGATCATTCAGGAGTTGAATCCAATTGTGATTAGAACAGCCCAAGATGAGGAGTATAGAAATGCTTTAGCTAACTCATTTTCTATTTGGAAACAACTAAAGACTAGTTTGAGTGGTTGTATTGTGGAAAAGATTATTAAACTCAACGATGAAGAACATCTTTATTGGTATATGAGAACTGTTAGAGGGTTAATTATTCTAATGAGAAATCTTTCTGTTAGTAACCAAGATATTCCACAAGAATTGTTATTGCAAAATGTCGTGGTTGGTTTATTTGCTAAAGTGGCAACATTCAATTTTAAATATGATGATATGGAAACTTCCACTTTTATCGCTATTACAAGTTTCCTTCACAATATCACCAAAAAATCTGTTGTTTTTGATAAAACTTCAATGGAATCCTTAATGATATTTTTACAGTATCCATTGGATCATCCAGAAAAGAAACAAGAATTACTATTCCCATATCTACTTTATTTTGACAATTTAGTGAGTAGTGATGATTTCTTATACTATTTCTTCAGACAAGAAGCATGTACAAAGATATTGTATGATTTCTTTGTGGTTCAAATGATTAATGATCATTCTACCCTTTTCGAGTATTTCAAGAGTGGTACATCAAATACAGAAACTATTGGAGATGCAGATGGCGAGTTAAATCCTACCGATGCTGCTTTAATCAGACTTTTTAGCAAACTTGCCTGTAATGAATCCTTCTGTGGTTATTTTGAAAGATTAAAGGACATAGATATCAAGAAAACAATTGATATACTGCATGTAATGCAATTGGTACTCACAAGTAGTGATAAATGGGATAAGTTTCAATTAATCACAATTATGACATGGTGTTATAATATTTTTGAAAAACTAGCTGCTGACACCACAACATATTTCAATAAGAAAGAAGACAATGAAGCTGAGGCTAAGTTGATACATGAACAACTATACACCATTTTAGATATACTGGTTTCTTTATCTAGCTTTGAACATGCTTTAGAGTTTTTGAATTCATATAATGCCTTAGACAAGTTAGTACCATTATTAGGATTATTGCAAACTAATTTAATTCGTGTTAATTTTACTAAAGATATGGCAGGACAGGTTACAAAGGTTAAAACCACTGATGCTATTGGTGAAAAGATTACAGAAAAGAGTAAACTGGAAAGTAGAGTAGATTATACCAATAATTTGATTAAATCAACCAATTTCCCTGAAATTAAGTCATTTATTATCGAATTGTTGGCAAATTTATCTCATAAAAATAAATCCAATCAAGACAAAATCAGAGAATTACATGGTTTGGAAACTGTATTATCTAATTGTGTGATTGATGATAATGATCCATTCATTAAGGAAAGAAGTATCGTTTGTATTAGATTTTTATTAGAAGGTAATGCTGAAAATCAAAAGATTGTTGCTGAATTAGAGGCTAAAGGTGCAGTTAAAAATGAAGATTTAGAAGAAGCTGGGTATGAGGTCAAGGTTGATAAAGGTGGTGAAATTAAAATGACAGCTAAAGCGAAGAAAGCTGAGTAAAAAAATTCAAATATATATATATTTTTTTGTTTAACCTACATTTATCATTTGCATTGTATTTATTGTTATGAGTTAATATTTCAATATGTTCTCTAAATTCTTTTGTATCTTTTTGTGATGATAGTATTGTCACAAATAATTCCTCTTAGTCACATTGTAAAAACTTCAGAAACCAAACTGCATCGATTTTTCCACAACATTATTTGAAAGTTTAATAAACATCTATAGGGCACAGCTAATAGGAGAGCGACTACTCACCTAATCTATTTAAATAATACCAAGATACAAAACTATACACTACTCAACATTTTGAAAGCAGTTGAAGACAACAGCTTTACATTTTCTACATATCAAATTAATAA
This sequence comes from Monosporozyma yasuniensis, assembly GCA_030558655.1. NCBI lineage: Eukaryota > Fungi > Ascomycota > Saccharomycetes > Saccharomycetales > Saccharomycetaceae > Monosporozyma > Monosporozyma yasuniensis. Next base: position 8,730 of record JAKTQC010000083.1, read on the forward strand.
AAATTGTTTCTGCTAATTTGATAATGAAAGACACTGTTACTGGAAATGAATTTGATAAGAAGAGGCGCCGGGTATATTCTTTTGCGAATAATTCCTTTAAATAGTTCATTTGTTATTGGTTTAATATTCTATAAATTATTAGAAGAATTTATCTTCACTTGAATAAAATATTATCAGAATGAAATCTAATCTGAATATACTAAGATAAAGTATATATAAATGTGGTAGTAGAATCAGTAATGTATAGTGATATTCTTGATTCCAGTAAGGAATATGATTTTATTATAAAATATTAAGTGATTACATTACCTAGAATAATGTCATATAAGGTATATTGGGTAAATAGTGACAGATATTACTAATAATTTGAGTAGATAGTAATCAATCCATTTTTCGATACTATTGATACTTAATTTTATGCAGAAAATATTGTATATCCAGTAAAAAGTGAATACATATTTAGTGTCTTTTTACATTTTGTTTATTTTATTTACTTTATTATTTATGAGTTTTAGAATCTTATTAAAATCAAACAGTAAAAAAAAAATTATAATTTTGATTATTTTTGTTCTTCATATTGGCATCTAGCTCTCGATCAAGAACCATCTAGGACCCACTTTCTCTGAACTATTTTTGTGTGCTGTATTAACTATTCTGTGGTTAACTCAAATTCCTAAACTAAAGATTAAGCTAGAACTTATTACTCTTTAATAAACATCTCAATGCAACCTTTTCAAAATACTAAGTAAAAAGATAATAGGTAATACAAAGGCCTAGAGAATTACTTATTTCATTGAAGTACCACTACTATCTTTACTATTTTGAGTCTTAATTCATGATCATGATTAATTCTATATGAAATTATAATATATAGGTGCTTCACAATGGTGCGTAATAATTATTGATATTGGCTCCTATATCTAGTAGAAAATAATAAGAGAATCATGACAGATAATTATCTTCGCCATCAAACAAGAATATATCGTAAATTATGTCTTTTTTACTGAACCTTTACTCTATTGAGTGGATTCTGCCTAATTGAAATCTAAGGTGAACCAAGATAAATATTTTGGTAGTATGTCATAACTTAGTTGTTTCAAAGATAATAATGTAGTAATATTTTTTAAATAGTGAATATGACGGTAAATAATGTCACTATGTCAATATCACATTCTTTTATATTATGTTTTATAATTATCAATAATATAATTGTTTCTGCTTATATAATGCAAATTTTATAATAAGAGTAAATAGAAGTTAAAGATACTGTGATATTGGTTTTCCTGAGTATAGGTGCTACTTTTTTCACTTAATCAATGGAGAAAGATACAAATTTTACAAAGTCACTTCTCAGAGCTAACAAACGATGAGTGCTTCTTTCAATTTGTATGGTTTATCTTAAATAAGGAATTTTGCCGCCTAGGTCATTTTCTTTTACGAATATGTGATTTTGTCGTTTTAATAGATTTTGAAAGAATATAAAAGGAAGCTTTTGATCAATTTAGTTCAAGTTATTTTTATCTTACTTTTGAATTGAATTATATCTTGTTCTATATATTAAATATTCCCATAAAAAGTACCATAATAACTATGGAAACAAACTAATCTGCCAAGAGTTTGTTAAATGGTTTTTTTGTGATATATTATATATTCTATTTACATTTGCATATTCATATTATTTGCTCTTTATAGAATTTATCAATCATTTTAATAAAATAAATAAAATCATATTATCTACCTCCTCACAATTTATAAATTTTCTTTTTATCATTAAAGTATGTCTAATATTTATATAAAATTTTTGTAATATTATCCAAAATCTATATAATTATAAATCCATCTTAGCTAATTCTTCATCAATGGCATTCTTAACTAATTCTACATCAGCCTTTTCAATAAATTTCAATTTCTTTGGTAAAGTAGATAATTTTTTCAATTCAGTTGGAAGGACATCTCTTTCAAATGAATAATCCTTGAATCCAGATAAAGCATTATTAACTGCATCAGCAAATTTAGCTGGGTGAGCAGTAGATAAAGAAACGTAATTTATAGTCTTATCATTATCTTGAGCAATTAATCTTTCAGAAGCACAAACACCAACAGCGGTATGTGGGTCTAAGATATAATGTTTTGGATTTTCAGAAATTTCATACATTTTCTTGATAGTAGCAGTAGTTTCTTCATTAGAGACACGTTCAGAACCGAAATCTTTCAAAGCACCGTTGATTAATGATTGATCGACTTGGAATTTACCTTCAGTCTTTAATTGTTGGAACCAGTTGTTAACAATTTCACCAGCTTTTAAATCATCACCTTGAGCTAAATTTTCTCTAGCTAAATACCATAATAATCTTTCGAAATTTGAAGAGATTAAGATATCCATAGCTGGAGATAAAGTAGCAGCAACTTTATCAGATCTTTCATAAGCACCAGTCTTTAAGAATCTATCTAAGATATCATTTTCATTAGTAGCAATGACTAATTTTTCAATTGGTAGACCCATCTTCTTGGCGAAGTAACCAGCTAAGATATCACCGAAATTACCTGATGGAACCACAAATTTAACTTTACCTTGTTTACCATTAGTGGCTTGGAAGAAAGAATAGAAATAATAAGTGATTTGAGCTAAGATTCTTGCCCAATTGATAGAATTAACAGCACCGACATTATGTCTAGAGTTAAATTCTTTATCACCAAAGATAGCCTTAACGATATCTTGACAGTTATCAAAAGTACCCTTGACAGATAAAGTTTGAACGTTTTTGTCAGGAACTGTAGTCATTTGTTCTTCTTGAATTGGAGAGATTCTACCAGTTGGATATAAGATGAACACGGAAACATCTTTCTTACCTCTTAACCCGTAAATGGCAGCAGAACCAGTATCACCAGAAGTAGCACCGACAACGGTAATCTTCTTCTTTTGATCTTCTGGTAAATCCTTGTTATTTCTTTCTAAGAAATATTCAAAAAGGTTACCAACAAATTGTAAAGCAACATCTTTGAAGGCATAAGTTGGACCATGGAATAATTCTAAGATATGTAAGTTTTCTTTATCACCAGTGACATTCTTAACTAATGGGGTGATTTCTGGAGCTCTGAAAGTAGAATAAGATCTGTTAATCAAAGCCTTTAAATCAGCAGCTGGAATTTCTTTATCAGAGATATATAATTTCATGATCTCGTAGGCTAATTCTTGGAAAGAAAGCTTGGACCATTCGTTGAAAAGAGTCTCTTGAGACACTTGTGGGATGGTTGGTGGGATGAAAAGACCACCGTCAGTGGCTAAACCTTGAATAACAGCAGCTTCGAAAGATTTGGTTTCCTTATCAGCGGATCTAGTGGATCTGTAAGTTTGGGACATACTATATTTGAGACCTGTGTTTGCTTTGACACCTTTCAGAAGGAACCGTTACGATGATATGACTAAATAGATAATTTCAACATTGTATTCTTTATATATTTAGATTAAACTTTGAGTCGTTGAAAAATTTTGTGCGCGTGTTGTTCACCGCAAGATTTTCTTAGAGATTTCTGTTAAAGAGTCATCGAGCGGTGCTAAAGTATATTTATTATTATTGTTCTAATAACTGTCACGGCAATGGATGAACAAAAGGCCTTGGCAAGTTGACCAGTTGGCAAAGTAGAATGAATGTTACAGGGTTTATTTAGTTATATATATATTTACGTTGGATGAAGAGCCGGAGAGGTAATATTATATTCTGCCATTGGCAAGCATCACACCGATGTTTTCAAATAACATGTTTTCGTTGTCCTGATAGAATTGTGATCTTCTCACTGTATCCTCATTGAAACCTTCATCACCAGATAATATTTTCAATGAATTAGCTTGTGATGCAATATAATCTTCTAATGCTGGAACAGGATTTTCTCCCAATTTTTGGAAGAATTGATATTTGTTTGCTGTTGCATTTAATTGTAATTGTAACAGGCTAATTTCTTTCTCATATGTATCTAATTGATTCTTATGATCTCTTGTAAACGCTTCCAATTCAGATACTATATTCAACCCATCTTGACCTAATTCATCAATTCTTTGTTTCTTTTGTAATGTACTTAAATCAGGAACCTCGATATCAAACACCAATTCACCATATGTCGAGGCTTTATCCACTCTAACAATATAATTCACTACAATAGGTTTCAATGGGTTGATATGTGAATTAACCAAAGGTAAGAATTCAGATAATTTCATGGTTTGTTTAATTTCATTTTCTTTTGATTTCTCTATATCCTCTGTATCTTCATCCATAGTAATATCACCTTCATTATCTTTCTTTTCTTGTTCTGATTCACCATGATTTGGTAATAATATGGATAAAAAGTTATCAATTTGAACTAATGTCTTTTCACCATTCTTATTATCTCCCATATTACCATTCCCTTTACCTTGTTGTGTAGCAGAATCATTAATTAAAAGATTATTAATTAAAAGATATTTATACAATGAATAAACTGCTTCATGTAATGACCCACGAGATTTACCAATAATCATTGCTAATTCTTTTGAATATTCTAATGAATTACCAGTGAAACCCTTTGGTTGAATAGTAATTGTACATTGTAAATTCTCTGATCCATTTCTTCTAATATCTAACCCATCAAATTCAACAGGATTATCATCATCTGCATGCCATTCAACAACATCCACAATTTGTCCATTGGAATCGCTAGTTGTATTATTGTTGTTGTTATTCTTATCCACACCTGACATAGTAACGTTTAAAGTATTATAATCATTCATATCATCATCACCTTCATTATCAGTATTATTTGTTGTGGTAGTATTACTTGAATTATGAATCTTTCTGAAATCAACAGCAATATCTTTAATAAATGAACTAAATTTTGGTCTATTTGGATCTTCTGCAGGTAAATCATCAATCAATCTACCTTCAATTCTCATAGTCCACACAGGTTCAGATGTGGCAGAAGCATCGGCAGCAGCAGCTGGCTCAACTTTCTTTTCTTCGGTACCATTAGTATCACTTTCACCAGAATTTTCCAAAGCAGCTTTAGCTTTAGCTGCTTCTTCCTTATCATGTTGTTGTTCAATTTGCCAAGTTTGATTTTCAGCTGTATTGGAGATAAAGATACGTAAATATTTAATATCATCTTTATTATAATGAGAAAAGATACCATTACCATTTTTGGAATTATTCCATTGAGTAACACTTTGATAAATATCAATTTGTTTTCTAGATAAATAAATATCTAATTTCCTTTCAGCCTCAACTAATTGTTCATATGAGTTTAATTCGGGAACTAAATCAGTTAAGAATGTTGGAATATATGTATCAGTTGGTTGTAATGTAGTTACAGGATTTGTTTGTTGAAGACGTGGTTGTGGTTGCGCATTGGCGTTTCCAGATGGCGCTGAAGCCGCAGTCTTTGGGGTTAACTTACTTTCAGTAGTTTGAGGTGCTTTAGACATTTGTACTTTTCACTTCTTAGTGTTATCCCTTTGTTTTATTCTTATCTTTACTTAGTTTTTCGATGAAACTATCTTTAATCTTTAAGTAAACTTCAATATTTGTTATTTTTCAAAAATCGTTATTTTTACAAATATTGAAAAATCGTGTTGAAGGATTTCACGTACTTAACAGTGATAACTATAACTTTATAACAAGATATATACAACTGCATAGATACATATATACGTTTAAATGATATGGAGTTATGCTATCAACATATCTACAATAAAATGGGGGATGGGGTGGGGGAACCTTGGACTAAAAATAAGAAATAGGATCAGATAAAAGAGGATTAACCTATTGGGAAGTCATCTTTTGTCTTTGCTTGTTTCTTTGACGTCTTTCTCTCTTTTCTCTCATCTTTTGTTCTTTACCTTGTAATTCACCAGATTTCTTTAATTCACGTCTCTTTTCTTTAATTAATTCTTTCTTTTCTTCCATGGCTAACTCCATAGCAACATAATTAGCAATCTTTTCAACTCTAGCGATTTCACCTTGACGTAAATTGTTGATTTTCTTTAAAACATCTGGAGTAATGGCAACAGTACCAGATTTTTGAACTAAATCACGAGTGAAATTGTCATAAACTTCAACCATAGATCCAATTAATTTATTTAATAAATCTAATTCTTGAGCAGAAGATGGGATATTTGTACGAATAATACAACGTGGAGATAATGATTCAGTCCATTTCTTACCATTAACTGGTCTTTCATCTGGTAAATCAGTGAAACTAATGAATTGTAAGAATTTACTAGATCTTCTTAACACTTCATCATTGAAAGAACCTTTAGTGTTTTTATAAATGAAATCGTTAATTTGATTAACTTCAGACATAAACACATATTCCTTTGGAAGCTTATCGTTTTCAGTAACGTGAGTTAAAGATAAGAAATATCTATCAATACGAATCTTATCCATAATAGTTTTGTTAACAATAGAAGTAACAAATTTAAAATTGTTTAAGATTTCATTTTTGTTATTGTTAGCATTAGCATTCTCATTACTGACATAAACACCATTTGGTTTAATTTCAACTTCAACATATTCTTCTAAATCTTCATAAGTGAAAGCTGAAAAGATGTAACCAAGGAAATATTCAATAAATAAACTAATTGGATTGTTACGTGGTTTTAAATGAACTTTAATATTAATAGAATCAATAGCAGAACGACCAGTGGCAAAAGTAGTGAACCAAGTATGTAAATGTTGGTCTAAATATAATTTAGGACTACCACTCTTTAAACTGGTTAATCCCACACGAGCAAAACTTAATTCATTCTTTAAATAAACGTGTAATGAATGAAATAATTTATCAGCAATAGATAAATTAGTACTAACACCATATTGATAAGCAATGTAAAACCCAATCATAATGGCAACACAGTATAATTCAAAAGTCCAATTGTAAAATCTGACTCTTTGGAAAAGAGACATGGCTTTTTGTTCTTCAAAACTTAATGCATTGTATGGAGCGTTCAAGTTGTTGACATACTCCATAAAGGCAGTCAATGGATCCAATATAACTTCAAACATCTCGTTGTTGTCCTGTTGTGTTGTCCTTTTATCTTCTTTAAACTGGTTATTACCCACTTTTGTTTATTTAATATCAAATTTCACCACTTTAAAATTGTCAAAATGCTCAATTAAAGATTTGTTTTGTTACCCTCTATAAAGACATAATGAAAGGTATAAAAGACAGGAATAACGATTGAGAATATGTTACAAAGTGGAATTAAATGTATATATCTTTATATATTAATGTTGTCGAGTGGAAAAATGTATTTATCTTCTACGTTTAGCAGATGGTTCATCGCCACCTTGAGCCATTTCATTACCGTCTTGGTCCAATATTTGAGATGATCTGATCATTTCTCTAATATAGTTCTCCAATTCTTGTTCTGAGTTTTCGGATTGAATAATTTCTTCTAATCTCTTACGTCTAGCCATAGATTCCGGATTAGATTCATCCACTGGATCATTTTCTAAAGTGAAACGTAAACTTTCTTTAAATTGAGCTAAATCTTCCTTCTTAATACCAAAACTATCTAATTGGATCGGCACACCACATTTTACTCTCATATAATCAATTAATTCAGGGAATTCAGCATCTTCTTCAAACACTTGTAATGCAGTCTTACCTTCATTATTCACAGCATTCATATCACCATTTAATTCTTCAATGATAACTTGGGCAGAGGCCATATCTTCACAATGGTGTAATGGAGTGTCACCATCAGAGTCTCTAACATTAATATCACCACCATATTGGGTACATAACTTCTTTAATAAGTCAACATGACCATATGCAGCAGCAGCATGAATAGGTGTATACCCATTTGGATCCTTGGAGTTAGCAGTGATCCCACTACCGTTATTTAAAAATTGTTCAACTAAATCAGTTCTACCGTCACTTGCAGCTACCCAAATATTCATTATTATTGTTATTGATACTTCCTTTATGTTGTTCTAACAGAACTGCTACAATGTAGTTAATCCCACCTTTTAAAAAATTTTTATTTTTCAAAGCTCATCGATTTTTTTGTTATAATTTTTTATAAGAAGTTCATATTAAAATTATATAATATAGTGATGAGATAACTAATTGATTAATAGATCATATACAGACAGGTGATCACTGATGGACCTGTACACACACCAAAGATAAACAAAATATTACATATAGTTGGGTAATATTTCAATCTTGTATGAACTGTACAAAATGTCATTGGTAATTGTGATAATTGGAATAAAAATAAGTATGGTCTAATCTTTCTATAAATGATAATCATACACATTTCATGTAATAATGCACTTAAAATAAAAGTAAACATTGTGGCTTGTACAGTGGTAATTTTCCAATGATTCATTGAACTATGATAAACGTGTCTTAATAAAAATTTATGAACTGGAACATTCCAAATTCTAGCAAATTCAGACCAAACAACACAATTCCACCAATCTCCATAGAAATATCTATCAGCAAATCTTGTTAACTCAGCAACACAATTTAAGATTGCATCCCAAATTAAATAAAATGTTAACATATATTCAATAGTCATTACTGGAATCAATTCAGCTAATAAATAGAACCATTCTTTAGTACTTGTTGTCACATTAGCCCATTCTTGTTCACGTAATTCCATTGCACTTTGACAAGCTGGATAAACAAATAATTGTGCATTCATAACCATTAAATAAATGATACCAAAAATAGCACAAAGTTTTTCCAATACATAGAACCATCTAATGTTTTTGGTTCTTGGGTATTCAAATTGATACACTAAAGTTGGGAACAAAGTAAACATAAAATAACTCTTTAATGAAATATTTTGTGGGAAAGTTACTGATGAACTTTGACTATTTAATTCATATTCACAAAATGTTTGTGATCTTTCCAAAGTTTCAATAATTTCTGGTGATACGACATCTTTAAATTTGGCTATAGCACGTTTTGAATAATCTAATTCTCTCTTAATATTCCATAAATAACCATTAAAAAATGCAAATGAATGGAATTTCATTAAGAACACAATGGTATGTAAAAATAAGAACACTCTTGTAATCCAATTAAATTCAAAATACATGTTTGATAAATAATTGAAAATAACCACATGACTCAATTCTAAAATAACACTTAAATATCTTCCAGTAACATTCCAATTAATAACCCCCCATTTAACAAAATATTGAATAATAACTGTAGTAAAACTTGTTAACCACATACAAACATCAAATATAAAGATTTTATCCCAATCTTCTGTCATCGCGACAAATATTGGCATATGAGCCAAATCACCATTATGCGCCACTGAATACTCAACAAGACCTCTAATTGATATCCATCCGAAGATCATCCACATTAAGATATAGATCCCAGAGAAATCTGAGTGATATGTGACGACTTTTCTTTTTCCATGTTTTTTAGATAATTGTGATTCCTGTGGTGTTAATTCTTCTAATGTTGGTTTCCCAGTAACTTGATAATCTTCTAATTTATCAGTTGTTTTTTTAGTCTTCTTTGATTTTTCTAATGCTTTAATTTGTTTCTCTAAGATTGGACCTTCAAATGATGTAATTAATGGTTTAGCGACAGCTGCATCTAAAAGAGTTGGTCTTGTATCGAAATCAACATCAGCAAAAAATGAAATAGCAGAATCTTTACCCTTACGATATCTTCTCTTTTCAATTTGATGTAATCTAGTCAAATAACCCTTTAAAAGCAAATCTCTTTGATTAATTTCTTCATTTGGAGTTTCCAAATTAGTAGAAGACATGGTGGCACTACTTTCATCTTCTTCATCTGATGAAGTAGGACCAATAATTGCATCCTCGTTATATTCACCAGGTGCATCATCAGACGATTCTAACCCAGGAACAGGTTTGTCATATACTATCGAACGACGTCTTTCATCACCGTCGATCGAATTCAATTTCTGAATTCTAATAAACTCTTCGTCTTCCAACAGACTCTTTTCCATTCTGAACTGATTAGCTGTCTCCTTTGTGAGTTTATTATCCCTCTTTGGATCCAAGTAACGAACAGTTTGTTGATCAAGTTCTTGTTTCTTAAAGGCACTCTGCAATATTTAAATCTTGCTCAACTCGTTAAATATTGTAAACAATAGAGGGTACGCGGGGAGTTAAACGAAAATCGGAATTCTCAAGTAGGGTTTAGAAAAACGTATATTAGGGTTATATTAGATTTCTATAGGTTTGGATAGAAAATAATAGGTTGTATAATGATAGAATAGAGATATTAGATTGGAGACAACGGGATATAACGAATAAAACATTGACAATTTAGGCTATGTTAGTAAACTATAGAATAAGGTAATATGCAGTGTAATCTCAACTTTTACTATTGTAATCACACAATAAATCAAAACTGTTTAAAAATTTTCGAAAACAAGAATCAAAGAAAAAATAAAATATGAAATATTGAAGTTTAGATAAAGAGAGCTCATCGATTTTATTGATTGGTTCATATACACTTTTATACTTACAAAAGAAGTCTTCTAACCATAACAAAACAAATAGAATTAAACACAAGTAATTATGTCCCGTCCTGAAGAATTGGCTCCACCTGAAATCTTCTATAATGATATAGAATCTAAAAAATATACATCATCTACCAGAGTGCAACATATTCAAGCTAAGATGACATTACGTGCATTAGAATTATTAAATATTCCAGATAACAGCTTTGTCCTTGATATTGGTTGTGGGTCTGGTCTTTCTGGTGAAATCCTGACTGAAGAAGGTCATATTTGGTGTGGTATGGATATTTCACCAGATATGTTAGCTACTGGTATAACGAGAGAATTAGAAGGTGATATTATGTTACAAGATATGGGTATTGGTATACCGTTCCGTGCTGGTACTTTTGATGCCGCAATTAGTATTTCTGCTATTCAATGGCTTTGTAATGCTGATACCTCATATAATGATCCAAAGAAGAGATTATTGAGATTTTTCAATACTCTTTTCGCTTCATTAAAGAAAGGTGGTAAATTTGTAGCACAATTTTATCCTAAAAATGATGAACAAGTGGATCAAATCTTACAAGCTGCTAAAGTTTCTGGTTTCACTGGTGGGTTAGTCATTGATGATCCAGAATCTAAAAAGAATAAGAAATATTATCTTGTATTGAGTTCTGGTGCACCAAGAGCCACAGAAGGCCAAGTTAATTTACATGGTGTTACCATGGATGCTCAAGAAGAATTAAGTGATTTACAACGTAAAAAATTAAGAAAGGGTAAAGATGCTGAGTCAAAGAAGAATTTCATCTTAAGAAAAAAAGAATTAATGAAAAGACGTGGTAGAAAAGTCGCTAAGGATTCTAAATTCACTGGTAGAAAGAGAAGACCAAGATTTTAATATAAGTGTGTTTTGTTTTTATTCAAATATAATTCACATAATATTCATAAAAATGTATATTTATTAAATTAGAGTAAAGTATATATAGAAGAGTACTAATTAATTAAAAATAAACAAATAATAATAATAATAATAATAATAGTATGGATGAATGAATGGATGAATAGTTGGATGATGATGACATTTAATGGGAAGATGTATCTTCAATACTAGCTTCGTCATTTAAAGAGGTAACTAATTTATAACCATTATTTTTACCATTCTTAATTGTTTCTGTAAACATTGCAATGTCATTTAACCCATTTTGATATAATTTTATTGGAATATGATGAATTTCACCTTCAATAATCTTTGGATTAATAAATTTAATGTATCTAATTAAATCTTTTCTAAATTGTGGATTAGCAGGGAAATGATAATCACCAATTTTCACTTCATATCCAGAGATTAAATAAATTAACGTACCAATCATTTTCACATCATCTCTTCTTACTTGTGGTTCAATTTGTTCAATATTTAAATATTCTAATTGTAAAACAGTGGCAGGAGAATTTGGAGATGCACATTTATAAACTTGATTAATTGTTTCTTCACTTGAGACTGCATCAACTAAAAATGTAATATCATTATGCTTTGTTTTAATTTGTTCCAGAACATCTTTATCGTGATAATCATATATTACATCTGCACCATAATGACGTAATAAATCCTCATGATCTTTGGAAGCCACTGTAATAATTTTAGAAAATGCATTTAATTTTTTAATTACTTGTATTAATATTTGCCCTACACTAGTAGCACCACCCCATACCAATACAGGAGAATTTATTTGTGGCTCAGCAGGTTCCCATTCTAAATTTAACCCCAATTCATGAACCAAGATAGCCCCTGCAGTAATTAATGCCACAGGCATAGTAGCCGCTGCTTCGATTGAATCTACGGGACCTTCACGAATTTCGATAAAATCTTGACCAGGTTTTAAACTTGGATGTTTATTAAACATCATTGAATCTGATAATTTAAAAGTAATATTTGCATCCACAGCACAATATTGTGCAAATGCACCATTACCAGGTTTACGAAATGAACCCCCATGAACAAAAGCACAAACATTATCCCCAATTTTGAATTCATCTGAAGGTATCCCTGACCCGATAGCCACGACAACCCCAGAAACATCACAACCTAGAATTGAACCTTGTGGACCCATTTGAAATTCAATATGTTTCCATTCCATTGGATTTGCTGCAACTGCAAGAACTTGAATTAAGATAAACCCATCATCTAAGAATGGAACTCTAATATTATCTTTAACTTTTGCTTCATTACCATCGATAACGACAGCTTTCATAGTTTTTGGAATACCAGTAAAGAACATTTTTTTTTGGTGAGGGTATAGTTTATTTTATATTAAATTATCAATTTATTTTCTTGAGAGGATTGAAGTATTAAACAATATTATTCTTATCAATTTGGTGGTATAAGTTGCAAATTATAAGTTCTCTATATTTAATTAATTGGTTTAATTAACAAAATTATCCTTGTTCTGTAAGAGAGTCCTTAATTAAATTAAAATGTCCGGGCTGTCTCCCTATTTTATTTCACATTGAATTATTATTTCATCGTCATAATCTGAATAAGTTCCTTATTGTTACGTATTGCGAGGGTTCTCATCAGGTGATTGCGCTGGGGTGCACGGGTGGTAGGATGGAACTTAGCGCTGATTTCAATGTCGATACAAATTTGATTGAAAGTGGGTAGTCACTTTGGGTGTTGCATCTATAAGGTTTGTAATGTTGTTTTGAAGTGTTTGAAAGTCGGTTGGAAAGTTTTGACTAAGCCTTTATTTTTCTCTTAATCATGAAAGGGGGCATCGCGTAACAACCCATAAATATAGTTTTAAGATTATATTCAAAAATGGACTTCAAAAAGAGAGTAATAACTTGTTCAAGTTAGATATAATCAGCTATTATTTTGACATACTTACCAATAGTTTTAAATTTGTATTTCTTCTTTACTTTTGTCTCTTTACTGACACTTTCTCGAGAGAAACACCAAATTAAATCTAAAATAAATTCAAAAAATCGAAAACGGATTTTAAGAAAATATAGTTTAGACTATTAAGGTTAATAACAAACAGAAACAAGTACAAAGGTACCTAAACCATCTTCTCAAGACAATATGTTATCAAGTAAAGTATGGTGTAAATCCACCGGTGTATCTTTAATGGCCAAGAGATTTTTCCAAATACCAACTTCGGGCAAGAAAATTATCCCAATTTATCCCCCAATTCAACCCAAATCTTTAAAGCCAACAACAATATTACAAAAGATTAGTGCAACTGAACTTGAATTACAACTAGATCCTACAGGTTGGAGACGTACTCTTTTGAAGAAAAATGATCCACAAGGGGTCGAAAGTGGTGATATTGTTCGTGTCATATATGATCAATCTAAATGTTCATATGATCCATTTATTGGATATGTTTTATCCTTAGACAGAAAACAAATTGTTCAAGATGCTTCCATATTATTAAGAAATCAAATCACCAAGACCATGGTGGAAATGAGAATACCAATTTTCTCCCCATTAGTTGAAAAGATTGATATTTTAAAGAAGAATGATGGGAAGAGAAGAAGAAATAAACATTATTATATTAGGGGAACAAGATTAGATGTTGGTAATTTAGAAGCTAAATTAAGAAAGAGAAAATAAGTGACAAATATATAACTGTAAATAATTAAATCCATTCAAGAAAATAAAATACATATATTCATAAGTTTAATTATACTCTATTCCATTAAAGTGTTCTTCTTTTATAAAATATCTTGAACTGTACAATGTTTCAACAGTTTAATACACCTTGCATAGAAGGTGTGAGATAGTCTTAAATTATGTTCCTTCTTCAAGATTGTAATTTCATAGATTTAAGGGCTTTAACGTGCGCGTACCAAAACTTTTCTACTTTCCCAGCAAACTTGAATTTTGAATCAATATTTAAATTCTCCCATGAATCTCCATAATATATAATGTTTACTTAACAGTTTAACTAAGTTTGTATGCTTATCTTTAGAAGAAAAATCCCGATGAAGTTTAAATATAAAACATCTTTTAATTGGATGTTGTAAATGCAGAATTCTTTTAAAGATTGTACTCATAACATGGTTATAGTCTTGAAGCATCCTATTCTATTTTTAATTACTCTAGTTAAGTGTCTTTATAAGATGTCTACTTTTGTATGCCAATTTTAGTAGAATATCATCTGTACTTTGAAATAGTTTTGGATATATTTGTATACTGTAATATATCTGAACAATGATTTATCTCTCAGAGAAAATACATTGATGGGTAAGTATATTTCGTCAAATTACCGTATGATTTATGAATTGCCATTTACAATTTGTCAAAATGAAGCTTTAGGTCTATCTTTGTTCACTTTCAAAACATATATTTTCAAGATTGAAAAAGCAAACAGTAACCTGTAAGCTTTAGTGATAAAGAAGAAAACTAAAAGAGATATACCCAACTTGTCCAATCATGCACGGCTTAATGCATTTGGAACACATCAAATAACTTAAAGAGTATAACTGTGCCTTTTCTTTTTTAGACATTTCTTAAATCATTAATGTTCTTCAGATAAGGAAATAAAATAATGATTCTACTTAAAAAAAAAAAAAAGAGACTAGAGTTACACAAGACCATATTGAAGCGTTGCTCAATTACTTTAACATTCCAACTGAATATTATCGTGTGTATAACTTCAATCACTTATTTAGCTGAACAGGTGGAGTTTCAAAAGAATTTGCAGCTATTAAATAGTATACAACGTAACTTTGAAAATAATCATTACGAATTGGAGTAATTAATATTTCAAATGGTTGTCTCCTGATATAAAGAAATTTGTAAAATTATACTATCACTAATTCCAGTTGTTTTTAAGAAAGTGTCGAAATATTTACTCGTTCTTCATGGGTAAGTTCTATAAATCTAGCAATGTTGACATAATAGTACATTTGCCGTGGGAATAGAATTATTTTTTTTTTACATTCTTTAACGATTCAATGATAATGCCAGTTTCCGCAGATACAAGATATCAGTCCTCACAATTTGGTTTTCTTCCCTTCTTCAAACATGCCAAAATGGTTTATCATAAAATATTAAAATTAGAACAATAAAATGGTATTCTCTGCTAGAATGTTACATTTAATTAAATAGAATGGTGCCGTCGTATCTTAACTGGCTGGCTTGGCTTGGCTGGCTTTATAATATACCCCACCTCGTATTTTAAACTTTTTCATTCAACACAAAGAAAGATCACAATAAAAACTAAGTTATTATTGCCAAGAAACAGGTACTAAATCATATCTTTACGAGATAGAAATTTCCATCGCTGGTTTTCCAGTACACTACTCCGATTCGGAATGCCAATCTGTTTCGCGTCTTAACTAATACATTTACTATTCCTAAACGATCTAATGATCCTTATTGATTTATGTAGATGTTCCTATTATTTTGCCTATTTCTACATGATTCCTTTGTCCAGCTTTAATTGTCATATTTGATTGTTTTTCCGTTATTTTATTGTATTTATTGTTTGAAGTATTGCCTTTATGATCAACACATTCTATACGAAAAAAGAGGCTTTCCTATTCTTATGTGTCAAATAAATACCATATTAGGAATACAACTTTTGCGATGTATTTATGTATATTGTGTTGGATTATTACTTTATCCGATTAAAGTTTTTTTTTCCTGATTATTGTTGAAAATTCCATGTCAAATATCAGTGATTTCACAGAAACCACATATGATTATCACAAAGTTTAAAATTATATTATAGATATTTCCATCACATTAATACTCTAATAGAGTGGTAATTTGGGTAAAATATTATTAAATATCGTTTAATCCAATATATTTTGTGCATGGTGTTATTTTTTTTAATTAGTATTTTTGGAAAGTTTATCATAGTTATACTCAACTAACTAGTTTTTATTCATATTATACGCAGTATGGACCCTTTCCTATCTCTACAATATCAATGATCATATACTTGCAGTTTTTGCTTACTGTCACCTCTTGTTTTTCATGAAAAAAATGTGTTTCTTCTTCTAGAAGAATTCTGTATAAATATAACCACTGGCAGAATGTTTGAAATTTGATATGATAGATTCCTGTGAATTTAAAACCAAATTCATAAAGAAACTAATACAACTAAGGAAAAATCAATGTTAATAAAGAATATTAGTTCTCTTTTAGCACCATTGGCTCTTTATTTGGCAAAAGCCAATGCCTTGACAATTTCACAGGATACATACATGAATAATGGCGATGTCACTGAAGACTCCACTGTTAATGAAAATATCTTTTTAGCTATGGTTAATGGTAATACTGAAAATATC